>WFMF01000195.1:0-321288 GCA_011033025.1 Beroe forskalii
CATGATACCACGCCGACATGTCCAATATAATATCACTATCATAGTTTTAGCTATTTGTCAATTGAACTATATCGACAACCTGTCATCAGTAAAGTTTCATTTCTTTTTGAAGTAAACTTAAAAACTCAATAGAAAACGTGTTATCAGCCTCCTCTGTATAATTTCAGCACTACCAATAGCCTGGTTTTACAACACTTGGTCCAAACGTTTATATCAGTAACATATAACATTCAGGACAGGTTCAGTTGTCCTCTGTCAAAGCCTGGAATCTCGTTCTAAGTTTTCTAATGCTATCACAAAACAAGGACAGGATATAATATTTTCATGCCAATCTATGCTTCTATAAAATGGAACTATGGTTGTTTGTGACCGGTTCAAACCACCAAATTGTCAAACGCAAGTGAAATTAAGGAAATACTCAAAATATTTGCTTTGATGCCAGGGAATTACATTTCAAGAAGATAACGAGACGATTTCATGACAGTCATCCCACATTATTATCGTCTAGTGGTGGATTGAAGTGATCCTAATTAGAAGTTTATAAAATGGTGAATCACAAGACTTGACAAGTTGACACTTTCATCCAAACGTATAAAGGAGTCAAGGATAGGGGACCACTTCATATTATGGTACATCAGACTACAAATGATTTCAGGGGAAAGAGATTTGGCTTGGAAACAAGGTGCTACCGAAGATAAGCGTAAATAAGAAATTAGTGAGGAATGTATGAAAATTGTCCGTGATATTCAGAATTTGTGAACTCACAAGATAAATTCCGCTACTAGCAAAATTCCGTTAATAACACATTTTCTAGGGTTTGTGTCAGCGCACTGCAGACAAGACTGCTGATTGCTGTAATAAAAATGCCCATAATGAATTCAGGGATTTACAATCATTTACGAAATTGTAAAAAAAAGCGACAAAAATGGCAAAATTATCGCTTTTTGGGATATTCTACCGTGACCGGTTAGATCATAAACCTTGTGCTGTGAATAGAATTTCTATTCTAATCAATTTCATGACATAAATATTAAATGGCTGATCCTGTCTGCCTAAAAATTGATCATAAATTCACCACCAGTCTAAAATAAGTTAACCACCGCATTTGACCATAACTAAACAACAATTTAATCGTAAGTTTACAATTTTAGTTCACATCTACGTTTACCATAAGTTTACGCTTTACTTGAAACTTTCTTAAAATTTTACATTCCGGATTTCAATGAACAATCAGCTAGACACCACCTTAATAATTATACCGGATGACCCAAAAAATTTATAAAAGTAAAGATTTATAACTTTGGCTACGTTTGTTACCATTTGTAACTTCTCAGTGAAATTTTGGGATATCATCGGTATGGTTAATAAGTTTTTGGGCCGGCCGGTTAATATAAGCCAAAGACACTGTTTCCTCATCAAAAATTCACACGATCTAACACGATATTATCTCCAGCACCTATGAGACACGATACAGTAGAGACTAATGGGCAGACGGCAGTATTTAAAAAGAATCCCGTCCGGGGCAAGTGGACTCCTATCTGAGAATATCTTCTCACTTCGTACCAAGAGGTTACATCAGCTTTAATCAAACACGAACGCTCAATTGAAATAACTTCTTGAACGCTGTAAACAATGTTCATAGAAACCAATGAATTTGCTGAAGTGTGCACAGAGTGGGCAGGTGCTCTCAAATTGGAGTTCTGCACTTGTCCCGGCCGGGATTCTCGGATGCTGCCGATTATAAATGAATACTCACAAAGTTCTAACGGTAGGGTCGAGCTTTGGGAATTCCGTTAATCCGGCTCCGGTACAATTGACTGTCCGCACAGCTTGCTGACTGTCGGATATGCAGGAACATTCCACAGGGTACAGGTCCCCGTTACACGGCATTCCATCCTCTGAGCCGCTGGCACTGACTACTAACCAAAACAAAACCAACATGGTGCACACCTTACGGGTTCGGGATGCAGCTATCGGTCCGAAGGGGCACGATCTGATCGAGACATTATTGAAACGCATTGCGAGCAGAATACGGTGGTTATCAAGGTGTCGAGTTGCAAGCAATGGCCGCGGAGAGAGTGAGTTAGGAAAGTCACGTGACAGGTCACGTGGGCTCCCTCTCTAGGTCACGTGACCGCTGTGTTTGTAGCGGGTAGGTGTCACGTGAGGGAGTGAGTGCGTGAGAAAGTTGTGATGTTTTCAGACCATTGACCACTAACGTGCAGCAGCGGCCACTAGGACCTCCACAATAAACGTCGCCCGGATATTTGGGGAAGGTATCCGGAAAAACGACGCTCTACTCAGCGCTAGCTACCATGGTAATCACTGTGAACCACCTGGGGCCCTGACGAGAGAGAGAGATAGAGCACGTGCGCAGGGTCTGCGCCGCGCATTCCCCGCGCTGTCCTGCGGAAGATCCTAGTAGAGTGAGGGGGGATGAGGTAAGGCTTCGTGTTTAACATCTCTTCCTCCTTCTCCTCCACAACACGGTGTTGATAGGGACACAGAGGAGGAGGAGGAGGAGGAGAAGAGAAGTGTATGGTTTAACAGTCTCCTGCTCCACATTGTACATATTATATATTTATATATATATATCTACATAATATACTCTACATATAAACCAGGTCTCTCCCCCGACATCAGCGTGACCTGACGCCACACACGTCATTCTACCTGTAGTTGTAGTAGTGCGTACAATATACTCGGGAGAAGTGCCAGAGAGACAGTAATTGGGATGGCAATTAAAGGGAACAAAATTAAATTATCACGCCGTTTAGAGTGTTGGAAAAAATGGAGCTGGGAAAGTGCAGGAAGTGTATACGTGCAAAATTCCCCGTTAACATTTCTCATCAAACCGTTGGCTATAAAATGTAAAAATACAGCACTCTTTGACCGGACGAACTATAGGATGCCGCCAGATTGGCGACTATCACCCATCAACTAATTTTAATATATACCCCATATAGATGTTACATTGTTATTTGTTAAAGTTGCCTCCACAATTGGTTTAAGACAGGGAATTTATGATTAGAGCTTACTAAAGCTGAAAATAGAACAGCAAATTTGTAAATCCTGTCACGCAATTACCGGTGAAAGTCAACATATATCCATTCAAAATTCAATCAAAAAGTTCTCGATGTGTGCCTGGAGAATGTCCCTCGCAAACGACCGCCGACTGGTCGACCTAAGCTTTACAACTCCTTGAGACGCAGAAAGTCGAAGCTGAGAGGTCGGCTCTCTGCTGCAAAGTGCTCAGGTGACTTGGCCCGAATCAAAGGAACTTGAAGATGAGATCGGGTTGGTGTCCTACGACATAAAGGAAGCTATCATCCACCACCTTGATCAAGGAGAAAGACGAGCAGTAGAAAGAATCAAGACTAACCCGAAGTTCTTCTACTCCTACGCTAAATCCTTCTCCAAAGTTAAGCACAGTATCAACACTCTCTTGAATGCTGACAAGGAACTGGTGACTGACAGAAAGGAGATGGCTAACATTCTTCAGCAACAGTTTTGTTCTGTTTTCAGTGACCCGAACTGTACAGATAAGTCAGATCCTTCTTTTACTGTACCACCCCTAACGAGTAGTGATACAGAAGTTGAACTAACACTGGAGAGCATAAAAAGGAAGCTATATCTGAAATTAAGCTCGACTCTGCCCCGGACCCGATGGTATCCCGGCCATTCTCCTAAAGAAATGTGCAGCAAGCCTCAGTTTGCCAATCCATCTTTTTGTGGTCGGAGTCCATGTCATCTGGCGTTGTGCCAAAATTCTACAAGACAGGGTTCATAACGCCGTTATTTAAGAAAGGTAGCAGATGTGAAGCTGCTAACTACAGACCTGTTACCTTAACTTCACATGTTTTTAAAGTCTATGAGAGAGTAGTCAGAAAACACATGATTCACCATCTGGAATCGAACAACCTACTGACGGATAAGCAGCACGGTTTCAGATCTAACAGAAGCTGCCTGACTCAAATGCTTGATCATTTTGACGACATATTCGAAGGATTTACCAGGGTCAAGATACAGACTCAATATATCTCGATTATGCAAAGCATTTGATAAAGTGGATCTGGATATTCTCATCAAGAAGCTAAGGAGATATGGCTTTCACGACAAGCTTATTAAGTGGATTCAGTCATTCCTCACGGACCGTGACCAAGTGGTGGTTCTTAATGGTGTCCACTAAGTCATAGCCAAAGTGCTCAGTGGTGTTCCTCAGGGAAGTGTCCTTGGGCCACTCTTATTCATTCTGTTTATAAATGATTTAGAGCGTATTTAAAGCTTGCATCCAAGGTCAGCTTTTTGCAGACGACACTCGAGTTTCCAAACAGATTGGTTGCTATGACGACTGTATGATGCTTCAGGAAGACTTGACCAGAGTTCTCAGTTGGTCTAGTGAGAATAACATGGAACTTCATGAGCAGAAATTTGAGCTCTTGAATCACTTCCATAACAGGAAAAGCTCATTCCTTGAACTCCCCTTCTTCACTGAAGCTTTGACTTACAAGGTTTCTAACGATGAAGTTCTTTACCCCGTGGATAACGTCAGGGATCTTGGTGTTCAAGTCTCAAGTGATTTAAGTTGGTCTAGACATATCGCAACCATCGTGTCAAAAGCTAGGAGCACGCTATCTTGGGTTTTCAGTGTCTTCAAAACTCAGAGACAGTATGGTTATGACTACCATGTACAAGTCACTGGTGAGGAGTACACTAGAATACTGCTGTCCCCTGTGGAACCCTAGCAAGGTCACTGAGATCCAGCTTCTAGAAGGGGTTCAAAGAACTTTCACCAGTCGTGTCGCTGGCCTACGTCATCTCAACTATTGGGAAAGACTAGATAAGCTAAAGCTGATGTCACTGCAACGCAGAAGAGAAAGGTATATCATCTTGACGATGTGGAAGATTCTCCATAAAGTTATTCCCAATTGCTGTGGAATCGAATTCAAGGAGACATCAAGGCAGGGTACCTTAGCCCTCATACCTTCTCTGTCTAAGTCGAGTTCAGTAAGTAACCAGACGCTTTATGACAGATCATTTGCAGTTCAAGGACCAAAACTGTGGAACACTATACCGGGCGCAGTAAAAGCAGCTGAAACATTCGATTCGTTTAAAATCATTTTGTCGAATTATGTTGCTTTGATACCGGACAACCCACCGGTCGCTGGCTACAGCTGCAATTGGTCAAACTCTCTGGTAGACTACTCACCAGCGCGGTGGTCGGACCTCTGATGACCTTTTCGACTCTCGGATAAACTCTACCAAGTTACCAAGTTAGTTATTCGGGCAGGCCACTCTCCGAGTGATTAACAGCCGGGTTTATTATACCGGGTTTGAGCGGTACGTGACACGAATCATTCCGAACTTATAGGAAGATTTAAAATAATGTAACGGACTCCTAACATAGGACCTGAGGTTATGATAATTGATGCACACAAATTCACTGTGTAAGATTTTCACAAAAGATATGTATGAAAGTTTAAAATAACGAAAGTTTCGTTTTCAGAGTCCTTTGCAGAAGCGGCAGCTATACATATGTTTCATCCTCACCTACGTAGCTTCAGATTGCTCGCTCACGGCTCAACCCCTCACTCCACCCCATTCACCCTTGCCCCGCCCCACCCTCACAGACTCGTCATAGCGTGAAAAGGACACTTTCCCTTCTTGGGATAATCCTCTTGTGAACCTCTGTCCAGGTCTTTCTTTGGAACTCTGCACCACGGCTTCTGCACAATAAACAATGCAATTGATGGTTGCTGTCAATAACTTCACGGTGATGTGTCAAATGATCATGCCTTTTTGAGTGAGGGAGGTAACGTGTTCACATTTTGTAACCATTTCCTTTAAGGGGGCAGGGGGGGGTCTTCGGGGTGTCGATGGCCAAAATGGAGTTTTTGGCTAGAAATGATAAAGGAGCATCCTAGCTACCAGAAAAACTTTACGGAATGAAAAAATCTTGTTCCTAGCCTGAGTTATGTGATCTTGAAAATCGGAATTTGCCTGTAATTACAGTACGCGCGCAAACTTTAATCGCGATTTGCCAAAAATGATCTTAAAAATCTATCTCCTCCTACATTTTTTGGAGAATCGTCCTGAAACTTTCCAGATATGTTCTAGGGATTAAAATGAAGAGATTTGTTTAGTAGATTTTTGATTTAGGCCTTTAAACTGAAAATATTCGATTTTGAAATTTCGAACCCGCCAAAAATCATCAAAATTTGGCACCTCGAAATTTCAAAATCAGATATTTTTTTTTAAAGTTTCAAATCAAAATCTAAAACAAATCTCTTCATTTTAATCCCTAAACATATCTGAAAAGTTTCAGGACATTCCCAAAAATGTAGGAGGAGATATTTTTAAGATCATTTGTAATTATGATAATGCTGCAGTATTTTCATGCGTGTAACTTGTAATGTAGCTCTTGTCCCATTAAACACACAGCTAGTAGACTGCCTCCAATCAATGCTTTGCTTTACAGCTATAAAATGACTTAAAACGGTATATGTTCATAATTTGTCGATATTTTGCCTCAATGTAAACGACAACGTCATTTAAGATTTCTTTTCTTAAACGCAAGAATATTATTTAACCATGTTATATACTTTGCTTAGCCCGGCTAAGACTGCATTGTCATTCACACATTCTGGTACACATGTCAGAACCGCCAGGCTGACCGCCCGCTCCTTGAGCATTTGAAAACAAACTAAACATTATCAATCAACCATTCAACTCTCAAACCACTGTTAATTCAATTATCTCTATACACTAACATATTATGACAAGTTTTTACAGCTTATCTTATTCTAAAAGATTTTATGTGTCTATTTCAATTCTGAATCACCTGCGTGTAATTTGTGTATCACACTCAGCCTTTATAGTTGGTATTACACTGATAACGGTTTTGTAATTTATGATAATGCTGCGAGTATTTTCATGCGTGTAACTATGTAATGTAGCTCTTGTCCCATTAAACACACAGCTAGTAGACTGCCTCAATCAATGCTTTGCTTTACAGCTATAAAATGACTTAAAACAGTATATATGTTCATAATTTGTCGATATTTTTGCCTCAATGTAAGCTTGACAACGTCATTTTAAGATTTCTTTTCTTAAACACAAGAATATTTAACCATGTTATATACTTTTGCTTAGCCCGAGCTAAGACTGCATTGTCATTCACACATTCTGGTACACATGTCAGAACCGCCAGGCTGACCGCCCGCTCCTTGAGCATTTGAAAACAAACTAAACATTATCAATCAACCATTCAACTCTCAAACCACTGTTAATTCAATTATCTCTATACACTAACATATTGACAAGTTTTTACAGCTTATCTTATTCCTAAAAGATTTTATGTGTCTATTTCAATTCTGAATCACCTGCGTGTAATTTGTGTATCACACTCAGCCTTTACAGGCCCGTAGCCAGGATTTTTTTCCGGGAGGGGCCCTCGATTCGCGAGCGAAGCGAGCAAGCTGCGGCAGGGGTCTGGGGGCGCAGCCCCCAGCGGGGTCCAGGGGCGAGCCCCTGCCTGGGGGTTAGGGGGCGGAGCCCTCGAAAAATTTTAGGGAAATTAGGGTGCTGCAGGATGATTTTTACAACAAAGAAATGTACAGGAAATGAACAGGACGATATTTGTTAAAATTAGAGCATCGAAAAAGTATATACTCAAATATAAACGAGCTATAACAGTCAGAATAAGATTAAACTGCCACTATTTAACCAAGCCAAAGTATATAATTATGATTATCATTCAAAAAAGTTTTATTCTAACTATTTTTTGAAATGGTACCTTTTTTTCCGAGGGGGGCTGCAGCCCCCCTAGCCCCCCCTCTGTCTACGGGCCTGAGCCTTTATAGTTGGTATTACACTGATAACGGTTTTGTAATTTATGATAATGCTGCGAGTATTTTCATGCGTGTAACTTGTAATGTAGCTCTTGTCCCATTAAACACACAGCTAGTAGACTGCCTCAATCAATGCTTTGCTTTTACAGCTATAAAATGACTTAAAACGGTATATGTTCATAATTTGTCGATATTTTTGCCTCAATGTAAACGACAACGTCATTTAAGATTTCTTTTCTTAAACGCAAGAATATTATTTAACCATGTTATATATACTTTTGCTTAGCCCGAGCCGATCAGGCGCAAGCCGATCAAAGGAAACGTCAAAGGATAGCCAAGGACCCATGCTCTGCTCAAAACAACATCAACAGCAACAACAACAGATATAAGGATAACAACGGCAACATTTACAACATTTTCAACAGTTCTTTGTCTTCTGTTCCAGGCAGTATCTTGGAACTGGGCTTTGCCCATTGAGCCCAGTTAAATCCCAATCGATGGGAATATGATTTTCACAGTCTGGTTGGGTCAGGCCACTCTGTGATCCACTAGACGAAGGGAGGTGGTACATAGCCACCTTCGGCTGATAGCTGACCTAATCTGCAGACAAGCATTGACTTGCTTTGCAGTCCGTTTGAAGCCAGGGGCGTTGGTAGAATCCCAGACCTGTGTGGTCCAGGACTGGATTCTGCTCTCAGCCAGGATATAACCCGCAGTCGGGTGGCCTAAAAACCACCCAGGAGTTCACACCCTTAGCCTAGTGTATTAGGGATAGTCTCTATGCTCAGCATGGCTGCACTGGCCTGGTTGATTAAACCGACCTTGGCCGTTTTACTAATACTAAAACTAAGATCATTTTTGGCAAATTGCGATTAAAGTTCGCGCGCGTAGTGTAATTACAGGAAAATTCCGATTTTCAATATCGCATAACTCAGGCTAGGAACAAGATTTTTTCATTCCGTAAAGTTTTTCTGGTAGCTAGGATGCTCCTCTATCATTTCTAGCCAAAAACTCTATTTTGGCCATCGACACCCCGAAGACCCCCCCCTGCCCCCTTAAATAACTCAAAATTAAATGGAAATATATTTTGAATGAAGTATGGGTCCACGTTTTGCTGAAACAGGATATTGACATTTTATATGTTTTTCTATTTGAACATGCGTGATAGTTCAAATGCTACCTGATAGGTAGCATTTGAACACACTGCTGTATCAGACTGTAAATTGGTTATCCGACTAGACTAAGACACATATTACTATTCGTATCAAACTTGAAAAAGTTGAAACTGAGTTAAATTTGAGGCTACATTAATTGGAGGAGGAATTTGAAGTGCCAATTGACACGAAGGGGACGAAGTGCAATGGATAGTTAGTGCGTCTATGTCGTTCAAATTCAGACCCATCAAACAAATATTATCTAATACCCAAGGCTTAGGAATTTGACTAACGTTGTTGGACCTGGGCTACTATGAGAAATTTGAAACTGTCTGGAATTATAGTTGTAACTCACTAACTTGTCATTAACCATAAACCATTATAATTGCAGCTATGGATTATGGATCAATTATGATTAAAAAAAGGAGATCAAGCGCAGTATTCTCTATCCTTCTGCTTTGCCAATGACGTAACGAAAAATCTGAGGAAATAAAGATCAAGTCCATCGTTCAAAATTCTGATCTATGAGGTAACGGGCAGTTAGTCGTTACAGTATAACCATAAAATGACCCTTTTTGAATTTGCAAGTTGAAATTCAACATCCATTGTATGATTCTAAGAATTTTAGCGGACCATACAGTGATATTGAAATATCACATTGTATCCCGGACATTTAGAGAGTTTCACAGTCCCACCTTCACTAGGGCACTGTATGCAGTGAGCAGTTTGAATGCATTTAAAAGATTTTCACAGCACCTCAACCGCACTGATGACAGACATGTCAGAGTTTAAATTTATAGTGAGGTGGTGAGACCTGGAGCTGTCTAGTGTCCTGATATCGCAAACTATTGTCGCCACTTAGGGGACATTTTCACTTGACACAATGTCAGACACATCGTGAAATCAAATGATGGAAATGAAAACAAGAGTAGTGGTGACAGGTACAAACCGGTGAGATATTACAGGGAGATGTGAGATAATACTAGAAAATGTGAGCTCAAGTTTAAAACAAACAGCTGAAAGCAGTTGTAGAGGACAAAAAGACCCTAAGCCATTTGTTGGATGATGACTCAAAAAGTCATGATCGGATACCGCTCAATATACAAATGATCACAATAGTTATGATGAAATCACTGTGAAGCTCAAGTAACCTGAAGCTCAAGAAAGAGCAGCTTTGATTCAAGTATCCACCATCGCAAATATAAGACCATCTTTTTCATTGCCACATTGATTTTTTTTTTTTTTTTTTTTTTTTTTTTTTAACCTCAGTGTCCCAAAATCACTATCAGAACCTAGATGCCCACTCTGCCCGCGAGAAAACAGGACCCCGCCGATAAGCTCTTACCAAACAGAGGTTCTGTTTCCCGCGGAGCAGCGTGGATGTGTACAGAAGGCCCCCCATCCCAGATCTGGTGATTTTTTTAATAGGACAGAAAGTATTCCACGCTACCAGCAAATGACTCATGGCCCGGGCTCGGGCCAACCTTAACTTAACAATAACGAGTCAGGTCAGGGGTCATTTCTGGTACTGTCTTTACAGAAGTGGATGACCGGTCACCTGCGTGGGGATACTCTCATGGAATTAAAGGTGATTAAAGACAGCTGAGGAAAAGGTAAGATGTAAAGGTTATTGCTTGTCAGGATTGTAAATAATAATGTACATAAACGGAAAATATATTGAAAAAAAAATGAATGAAATGGTAGAATTAAAAATAAACACAAGGAAATTTATTAGGCGTAATTTCCCAAACACTAGGGATTGCATGGTGAGTGCTTGAGCCTCTACCAAAAGTGGTGAAACCCATGGGAGATAAGAGGTATTCTGATTCATGAAAAGAACTGAAATAGAGAGAAGCCACCCAGAATTGGAGGTGGGGAGTAGGGGTTAATTAAGAGAAAAGAGCAACGACTAGGTTCCAGAGTGCTAGAACATTGTGCCACGCAGAGCACTTTCAATGTTCTGCTTTTCCCCAGTTAGAGCCAACCGAACAAGCCTCACAAAACCTTGCCATATCAACGGTTTTTCTAGCTGGAACTGTTTGCTGATATACCATTTCGCAGCTAGATTTAGGTAGTTAACAATATCGTTACTATGATTCAATAAGATAAAATGGACTAGGTTATTGTCCCTATATAGGGGGGTCAATTTTCCGCAAAATGAAAGTCTTAAGCTGCTTTAAGAAAGAAATGGTGTGAGGACAGTGGATAAAAATGTGCGGAAGAGTTTCAATAGCGAGATTACACTTCAGACAGTTTGAGCTATCAGTAACAATATTCATTTTAAATCTACTATACCTACAAGTTGAGATTCTCAATAGAAGTTTGTACTGAAACTGGATGAGCTTGTAATTGTTGGTTAATGTATACAGATTATTAAAAACTGACACCCAGTTTATAGAACTCGTATTGAGCTCTCTACACCATTCCTGGAGGGGCGCCAAGGTCTCAGGGTCAATGTAAGGCATCATTAATCTTCTCAGCTCCCTTGCTTTGATTGGTGAACCTGAGTTTTCTGCTAATATAGTTGAAATATTGACCCGTTCATCGATCAAGCAATATTGGTTACCGACGCCTATGCCCTCACAATAGTGTTTGATTGCAATACGAATCATAGCAAATTCAGTTTCCGACATTTCCCGCACATCAATGTCCCATCTAGTACAGAATTGACTATGGGACAGTAAGGAATTAGAATCACTGGAGAGGAAATGTGAAATATATAAAATACCCTTGCTAATGAGGCTGTCCTCCCAGAGTTTCCTACCCCATAACCCTGTTATGTCTGTACTGCCCCACACGCACTTATCAACAAAACCAGCATACCTCGTTGCTGCCCTATTCTTCCATTCCGCGTAGCAGTCTAGCAGGTCTTGAAGGTAATCACATCCCTTCTGTGCCACCCCGCTTTCTATGGAGATAAGAATATTAGTAGGGTATTTAAGCTGATGTAAGAGAATATCTTTCCAAGAGTGATGATACTTCGTTCCCCTGATCGATATCATTGGGAACGAAGGTCTTAATGGGGACGACAAAATCTCACAGAATTTTATGTCATTTTATTTTTGTCATTTTTATGTCATTTTATTTTTGTCAGAAGAAATTCTAAAAACACACTTTCGCTCCCTGGAAAATTATACACTATGCTTGATACATGTCATTCTATTTCCTCCCGTTCCCATATCTCATAACATGGTGTTATTTTTAGAGCTTGATGCACTTATCACGGTAAGGCATAATATGCTACTGAATATGATGTAGTCCTCTAATTTCCTCTCTTGTGTTCTACTTGAGGCTCCCGACGATAAGTCTAGCGTTACCCCCGCGGTATCGCGCCGTTCCTCACTTTCCATACGTAAAGCTATGATATTAATGATTTTTGGAATCGGAGGATGTCTTCAATTAATCGAATTTGATGTTGTCCTCTTCTTACCCCCCTGCGAAAAAGTGGAGGTTCAACGTCATCAACTCAACACACCGTTCTATGATATTAACGACATTTTAACCGCCGACTTATGATCTGTGGGCATATTAATCCTTGGCAAATATCAAGCTTGATGTATCATAATATTGCCATGTAGTATTCAACCGCAATGAATAATTGCCTATGGAACTTGAGGGTAAATGTGAAAGGCTATGATGAGGATCAGCACCCTAAAGTAATTGTGATAATTTCATACCATATTCATAAATCATATGGTGCATTATGAAATCTAATTTTATCATGATAGGCCACAATTCGTTCATTTTGGCTGAAGTGGACTGTGGAGCCATTGCTACCATTGTATATCAAAGCTTAAATTTGTTACTTTACACGTCGCCTTTTTCGCACTGTACGGTATTATGTACATAAAAAATTTGCTGATTAATAAAAGTTAATTCAATTAGGACATCCTTTGAAATTTTTGGGGACGACCAATTAACAATGATATCGATCTGGGGTTGGCATCGAAGATCTTGCGGAGAAGGGTTAATTTGAGACCAATTATGAAATCAGTAGGATAGATCATATCTAAACCTCCTTCTTCCTTGGACCTCGTAACTATATCCCGTTTAATTTTGTCTCTCTTACAGCCCCAGAGGAAGTGGAAAACAAGAGTGTTGAGACGCTGGATAAGCAGATTGCTGGGTCTCAGCAGCGGTATAGCTATATAAGTAAATTGGGAAAGAATTAATGTCTTAATAATATTTACTTTCCCGAGCAACGTTAGGTCCCGCTTGCTCCAAATATCGGTGATATTCTTTGCCTTTTCCAGCTTAGACTCATAGTTAAGGCGACTAATGTCAGTCAAAGACATGTTGTTATTAAACTCCACGCCCAGGGCAGTGAAGGAATGCTTAACAAAATCAGAGCCATACTTATTAGTAATACATTCAAGCAGCTCTTGGTTTTGTCTAGCCCTACCAAGTGGGGTACACCGTGTCTTAGTAACGTTAGCCCTACACCCCGAGTGCACCCCGAACTCCGTGAGTTCCTGTACTATCGCGTCGATACACTGAATGCTAGCCTGGGTAAAAATATCCGTATCATCTGCAAATAGGCTGAGGAAAATATCAGCACCATGGATGTTTATTCCCCTTATGTCGGGCCTTAAAGATAGCTTGGAGGAGCACATTTGCGCCACCAAAAGAAATAGGATTGGGGAGAGAGGACTGCCCTGATGCAGCCCACGAAAGATATAAATAGGAGCACTTAAATAGCCATTCACATTTGCGAAACTCCTTACAACCAAAGAAAGCTACTTTAACCAACTTAATTATATAATTGCCAAAACCTAAGTTTTCCATTGTTTTAATCAAGAATCTGTGCTCCACAGAATCGAAAGCCTTTTCCAGATCCACTTGCAGGAGAAAACCCTCATCCTCCGGGTTTTTGTTAAAATACTCAAGCGTTAGACTCATGAGAATAAGGTTATCACATGTACTCTTACCCGCCTGAAACCCTGTTTGGACCTTGCTGATAATAGAGGGTAGAGCTTTGATAATTCTATTTTGATGATATGAGTAAAGATTTTATAATCAACGTTTAATAGAGTAATTGGCCTCCAATTCTTTATATAAGACAACTCCATTGGAGTCTTGGGTTTAGGGAGAAGAGTAATAATACCAATACGCTGGGAAGGTGACATACAGTTCGTCTCTATTGCTTCTAAGAATGTATTGAACAATATCGGACGAACCTCTTCCCAGAATTCTTTGTAAAACTCCGCAGATAACCCGTCCCATCCTGGGGACTTGTTGTTTTTCAGCTTAGTCACTACTGCATCCATCTCGGAGATAGAAATCTCCTCGTCAAGCTCATCTGATAGGGCGCTATCTAGTGTATTAGAACAACAGTTAATCAAATAGTTATCAATGTCTTGATTGGTAGGGTTGGTCGAACGGTAAAGAGCTTGATAGAACTCAACTACGTGGTTTGAGATCTCGTTCTGATCATACAGAATCTCACTGTGAATTTGATGTTTCATAGATCTCTAGAAGTTGCTCCATCAGTCAGAAACACCAAAAATGCTATTATTAATGTTATTATAAGTATCAAACTTACAATGGGTTGTTACTGGCACTAAACACCTGACACAATGTGATGTCACTGAGCTTTGTGGGGTGTTCTCATTTTTACTCCACGAAACACGTCCTTTCTGATATCACCATCCAAAACACCGGCCATACACATGTCAACAGCCCATCTGTCAGTTAGAGCCGTTGGAAGACAATTTATCCCATGCTAAATGGTTAGAGCAGCTCTTGCTGATGGTTTATGGACCTGATGAAAACGTTTATTATGCCCTTTTTCTATAACACCACTGTTTTATTATACCGAGACGATGTTTTAGAAACATATTACTATTTTATCGTTGTAAACTGCAGAAAAATCTGTTATTTCCATCGCACCTTGTAGGTGATGAAGGCACACATATAGGGCGTGATATAGAAAATCAAGTTGCACCCACAAAAACTTAATTTCAGTGCTTATTAGCTGCTCCGTTACCAGGCATAAAAACATTAAACAAAATATAGAAATTAAATTAAGAAATAGTACTTCAAGACTCATTCTTATAACTTGTTTATTTATCATTATGGAGATAAGGCCCGATTTTTTTAAAGGGATAAAAATTTTCTTCAGTGTCTTAATTACAGTTTGATGCAATCTAATAATCTCACAAAATTAATATTGATCCTTATACAAATTGCAACATTTATCAAGAGGGTTTTACTTCTACTTTACAGCTGTAGAAGCAGCCTGCAATGACAGGAATCGATGGATTCAAGTGTAATCAAGCCAGTGGAAAAGAAGCATAATCCATACTTTATTTGCCCGAGACTTCGCTGCAGTGGGCACTTTATGAAACGTCATGAAGTTATATTTATAAACCACAATAGCCCCACTACACAATACATGCACAGAATTATTTATTTCTGTGCATATTGTTGGGAGCCTCATGAAATCTAAAGTTTTATATAACAAATCAATTGTTATCATGATAATAATGTCAAATGTCAATTTGGATGTGTGCATTGTGCAATAATTTATAACCTTCTTTACTCACATATATGTGCTTGTTTCGTGTTAAATCAAGATAATACTCGACCAGTCGACTACGCTAACAGATGAGATATTCCAAGGGATCGATACTTGGAAGAGTGATTCTTCTGATATTTTCAGGTCGTTTGTTGGTGACGTCAATATTAATTAACTTGACTCTTAACTGTTTAACAATGATATTAAAGCATTAAATAATATTTTGCACACCAGCTTGCAATGCTTTATTGACAGTTAACTACTCAGAAAGCTCTTTGAATCTGAGAATGGGTGTCATGAAAGTTTATTGTTATCAAAGCTAACTTTATTATTTGACAGGTCACCGGTGTAAGGAAAATTTAAATGACATATTATTTTTATCTGCATATTATAACTATATTAAAACAATATATGAGCGTTTCTAAGTGAGAGGAACAATCACAGAGACACGCAGTAGTTAAACTTTGAAGGAACCAATCATTGAACGGAAACAAAGTCATATGACATTTGGGACCAATCAGAGCAATGCATGTGAGAGACCTCCAGAGAGGCAGTCGAGCAGTAGTTGTGTTAGGGGCTCATAAAAAGATAACATCATATTCTCATATACCTTAGTAAACATCTATACGTCACGAGTTTTGTACGGATTGTTTGCATACGACATTAATTTTGTATAATTAAATCAACCACCCAAAAATCTATATTTTTGATGAAAAATGCCAATTAGCCAATATTTTTGCACATTTGATACAGTTTTGCTTTTTAAAGATTTGGTAATTTTTGCAAAATTGATTTCCCAGCGTCAGTTATAAGGACCATGGTCTTCGACTCAAACGCACTTCGAGGGTATCTATCCCAAGAGTGGAAGTTCGTGACTCTGGCCATACCAGTGGTGCTGCTAAGCCTCTCAGAAATGGCAATGCTGGTTATCTCAGTCCTGTTTGCGGGAAGTCTGGGTCAAGCCCACCTAAACGGGGTCGGACTGGCAAACACTGTTTACTTCGTCGCTCTGGACGCTTTTACATATGGATATGCGTCTGTTTTTGATACATATGGCCCGCAGGTGAGAAAATACCGAAAATATTTGTTTATCAATATTATCTATGAATTATTATTCCAAATTTCACTTCAATCTTAATGCATGATTTATTATCTCAGCAATTCATAAAGGTGACATCATATCATGAAATTATAAGGTATCACTAAATTGATCAAGACAAATTTCACCTGATCATGAATCTTAGAGAACATGTTAAATGACAGTGGCTTCACCAGCTGGATTTCACCTGGCTTCGATTTGATGCACGTAAAAATAATTCCAAGAATTTGAATTCCATCGATTTGACCTAGAAAAGATGATTAGAAAGTATCATCATCCTTGATGTTTCCAATTATGATTAATATTGGGAGAATATCAATATTCATTGCAGGTGTATGGATCCGAGAAGAAACGAGACCTAGGCACGGTGCTCCAAAAGGTTTTCCTGCAGGGTGCAATGCTCCTCTTGATAATACTAGGTCCCTACTTTAACATCGTGCATTTCATAAGGGCACTTCCAGACAACTTCACTAGCACTAGAGCTGTGGGAGACACAACATTGTCTCCCACAGGGGAAAACAATGAGAAGGATTTTAGAGACATTGGAATTGATTACATTTACATGACGGCCTTAGTAGCTTATCTCAATTACTCTATTACCTTGATGACCAGGTATTTCGCAATACAAGGCAAAACATCCCTTGTCTACATCGTTAGTTTCATAATGGTGTTCACCCACGTTTCATTGAACTACATTCTGGTGTCAGTCCTTGAGTTAGGACTGGAAGGAATCGTTATTGCCTCATATTCCAGCAGAATTGTCACTCTCGTTGTCGGTTTCATCATCACCTGTGTAATGATTAGGAAAGGAACCTTCCTTTGGGATGGTTTCTCAATGCAAGCATTCCGAGGATGGAAACCCATGCTCAAATTGGGGCTATCGGGATACGCCAACGTGGCAGCTGAATTGCTAATCTTTGAAATTGCCGTGTTTTGCAGCCAATTCGATAGTTCCGCTGCAATGTCAGTTGTATTAATTTCTAATACTCTCCAAAACACCGTGTGGTCAATTTCAAGTGGGATCAGCTTCGCTTCAGCAGCTCTCATAGGAACAAGTCTAGCCGAAGGAGACAAGTGTGAGGTCAAGTTGAGGATGGCATTGACGGTGGTAAACGTGCTGGTGATTACGTCCATAATCGCCTTAGCAGAAATCTACTGGGCAAGTCCTCTGGTCCTCATGTTTACCAAAGAGCCGGAAGTGGTGGACTTGTTTGTCGCAACATTCTGGATTAGAGCAATGTGTTTGCCACTCAATCAGGTGCAAGTTGTATTGACTCGGGGAGTGCTAACGGCCTTTGGGAAACAACGATTTGTTGCTGTCTCTCTTTCTGTCGTCGGATACGGTATAGGGCTCCCCATAATCCTTTGCACAATCTTCCTCACTGACCTCATTGTGACGGGAGTTTATTTCGGTTACATATCATGCTATGTCGGGTTCTTAGCAGCCACAGTTTTTAGACTTTCAATAATAGATCTTGAGAAGGAGTTGGAGAAATCAAAAGAGAGAGTAGACGGGACGGATTGTGTGGCAAACGAAACAGACGAGCAAGAGGATGGGAGACGTGAGGACGATTTATATCAGAATCCGAGAAATTCAGAATATGGCGCAACTGCCTCGTCCAGGGATAATAAGCCAAAGGGCACAGAATTAGGATCCGAGACGTATTTAGTAGACGACAGTGATAATGCCAACAGTAAGAAAGAAGATCGAATTGTGCTGTGTGCTTTCGTATGTGCGTTTCTCTGGTGCATTACTTTGACGATTTTATCGTGTGTTAGTTTTTGAAAAATCAAAAACCTGTCAAATAGTGGGAATAACATACTTAAAGCAACTATTGAACATTTGAAACTATAGTCTTTTATTCGAATATCTTTTTTCTCCTTACTGTATCGGATATTATCATCGCGCGCCATTAAACTTGAATTTCCGCGAAAATAAAGGCCGTGAAAATGATGTCAAAATTTTGTTAAAATGACTTAGCCGGCACAATTAAAATCTGCGGCTAAATATTTTTGACAACTAAGCTCCCTATTGAGCAATGAACATGCTTCATTACAGAGAGTCATCCCATAGGCATAACATGATTGTTTTGGCATACTGGGATTAGAAGCCCTGCAGACTACTTGGGATAACTTTTAACTGTAGCGAGGATTCTGAATTATGATCATGATAACATGACATTGCCATAGAGTTATTCGTTATAATTCGAAGACAGCGCAGGTACTTTAAACGCCTCGTTCAGCTGCAGCAGCTGTATTCGTCTGCCTGTATGAAACCCATGCGACATATAACGATAACATGTCATAAAGCTGCTATAATAAGTTATAAACAAAGGGTTGTTAAACGCTCACCATGAGAGATAAGGAGGAGGAAGAGGTAGACGTTGTGCAGCACCTGTCTTGCTCATATTATTCATGAAATTCAACTAGCTAGGCTAAACCCTCGAGAAGTAGCAATAAAAACGTAGCTAGGAGATCCTAGAAGATACTTCCTTGCTAGGATCCTCAAGCTGGTTTTCTTGCTAGTTCTTCTAGGAACTTAGTTGACCTCGTTTCTTGCACTTCAGAGGATTTTTATGCAATTCTCAATCAGAATAAGCTAGGACCTCCTAGCTACGGTTTTATTGCTAGTTCTCGAAATTCATGAATTCTGAGCAAGAAGAAACTTTGATAGAGGAGTAGGAGTCACTGAACTTTTGAAGGACGAAGTGACAAACTAGCTAGAAGACACTAGCTAGGTGATCTTAGCTAGGAGGCCTTAGCTAGAAAGTTCCTTGATGGGTACAGTATATGAGACAAGTGTTTACTTCTGTACTACCTTGGATCTTACTGGTCCTAAATATGAATTTTATTTATTCCTGTAATAATTAAGGTCTTAAGAAATGCCAAAGGGCAATTAAGAAAAAAAAGGACACAGTGCAGGATTTATCTAGCTACCTAGGTGATTCGGGTTCAGAATTGCTTAAAACATCCTCGGCAGCACAAGAAACGAAGTCTCATGTGCTCCCGGAACAATTCACAAGAATTCTCCATCACACAGGTTGACCAAAGCACATGGTCCAAATTAAAAGCAAATATCATGAGTAGGCACTTAATAACACCTCCCTGAGTCCCTCTATGTATAACACACTTACCAGTGTTATAACAAATTGATAAAAAAAATATTGGCGAACCAAGTCTTTGAGTCACACAGGCACACTACCCTTGAGTTGAGCCACCATGCCATCCAGAAGAGAGTCTTTGACTAGTGTTATAACAAATTGAATATGAATAGCATAGCCATTTCAGATTTTCAAGCTCAAGACCAAGTCTCTATGATCTTCTTGGACCAAGATGCAAATTTTCACTATGCAGTAAGCAACAGGGCAATTGAGAAAATAGATTACCAGGGATCTGAACAGCAATAAAATTGCATACACTCATACAGTACCTGACTGAATCTGGCTTAAAATTTTGCTTTATTAACATTATTAAACCACCCTGTGTTTAGGTTAAAAGATAGAGTCTGGAGGTATTTCTTGGACTGAGATGCAAAATCCCAATTCTTAATTCTTATGCAGCATTATATAGGCTTGCACTACACTAAAAAACCACTTTTTGGTCCTTAACTACTTTTCTGAGCACTCTAAAGCATATTGACATTGAATATTGTATAAAAACATGGTCATTGCGATTTGTTTGAGCTCAAAACGAAGTCTCTACGACTTCTCTGGACCAAGATATCAAATCATCATACGTGTAACTTGCTAGCGATACACTGAAAAACCAGTTTTTGGCCCAAAACTTTTTTCCTGGGCATTTTAAGGCTTATTCGCGTTTAAAATTGCATAAAAACATGGCCATTGCGATTCGTTTGAGCTAAAAATGAAGTCTCTACGACCTTCCTGGACAGAGATATGAATTTTCACTATACGCGCCTGAGGGGGATTACAAAAATGGCCCCACAGGGTCCATAGTAGCGATACAAATTGCGTACCTAGGTGATTCTGGTACAGAATAACATAATAAACGGCCCTGAACCGAGAAACTTTGTGGCCAACGAAGTGCACACTCAACTACACCCTGCTACTAGAGAGTTACTTTGTAACGTTTTTGATATTATAGGTATCTACGATACAATTTTCCTCCAGAATTTGAAGTGCCTAGCTTTAAAAATGGTGGAGTTGTCAACGAAAAACCTGTTTATTGAGTTATTGGCCCAAAACGCTGGATATTATCTGCATAGTTTTCAAGGCAAATTGAACGAAACTTTCAGGATATCCATAGCATTCATCAAACTTCTGAAATTCAGATGCATTTTGAGCTCCAGAAGCGAAATTATGCCCAAAAAATCATGTTTTTAGTCGATCACATTCACTTGGCCATTTTTTGAGCTACACGCTTCAAATTTTTGGTGCAAAATTGCTTCGTACATCCCAAATTATCATCGATCAAGTCCAAACACACCAGAAGTTACAGCACTTCACTTTTGTAACGTTTCTTTTGACGCACCTGGTATTATTTGTCTGAAAGTGAACAATAAGATACCTTAGGAGGTGTATTAATTATATGGGATAAAATTTCGGTGTTTCAAATTTTGGTAAGTTGAAAATATGGGGATTTTTCAAGTCATTACTCTTGTTAACATATATTAATGACGTAATTTTGAACTTTCATGGTGGGTGAAAAAATGGGGATTTTCATGAATTACAACCTTTATAAATAAACCTCCTAAGGTAGTTTTATTATTTTGCTACGGCTACAATAACCGATTTTTTTCACTACGCTCAGCTAGTCCTGTATCTCATCAAACTGCAATGGATGAATTTATTAATGTTGTAATGAAGACATTAATCAATATAAGAATTAAGAATATATTCCGCTAATTTTCATTTTTTATTAATTGTACATAAAACTCTTATTTGAACACCCTGCGCACGTGGGGTGGAATCTCGTACTAGCACGTTAGCACCTTGTGCGCAGGTAGCGACGAGTCACCAATTTGAACAACTGTTTTGTTCCAAAAACTACGAAACAGTCACATAAAATAAGTAGAGGATAGTCTCAGCTATCCAGAGATGTGAAAATCATCTCGGAACTTCCTTCGCAGTTCTCTTATGTACTATTGTTGAAAAGCAATGTAGTCCAACTTTGCGTAAACATTGATTGATTGACGAGCTAGTGAGGCCTGATTAAAAAAACTAAAAAGGTGATGCACTTTCAGTGTAGAATCGATTCATCTTCTAGGCATTACAAAAAAACACAGGTTGATAACTCAAAAATGTAGGAGTCTTAGGGTTACCTGCAAATTCTTGGGGAAAAAGCACACTTACTGTTTCCCGAAGTGGACACCACGAGGTCGATAACGTGTCCGCGTTATAACACGCCAGAATCAGAATCTTGTTTCTCAAAATAGGGAGCTCAGACCAGTGTCCTACTGTCCTCTTCACCATCAATAGCTGTGATAAAACCCTTCGATCTCGTCATATTGTCTGTGATCTGTCTCGTGATATAGGTTTTTGAATTGTATGAGACTATGAGGTCGTAAACGCGTTACCCCTTAATCCTAATTGCGTAATTTATCATCAGGCAAGTGCTAATATAATAAAAAAACAAAGCCTATTATAATACATGAATTATGGTGAAGGCACTAAGGCAGACTGCGTTGATATCAGGTTATAATTATTCGGGAAATTGGGGGAGGCTTTTGAACTTATTGTTGTGAGGGCTCAAAAACCTTTGATGTATATGTAATATTCCCTAATAGGGCATAATATGATAGAGTAATATACGCTTGGAGCATGGCTGGGAATGCGCTAATATACGCTTAGAGCATGGCTGGGAACGCGCTAATAGGCCTTTATAAATTTATAGGTCTCGCTAATTGAATAGCTATAATACGACACAAATTGAATAGCTCCCACAAATTGAATAGCTCTCTCTGACATCACAATGCTCCACCAAGCACAAGCTTCTCCTTTCCAATAGGATTGGGGTGCCTGAGAATCGTCAGGACAATGAAAAGTAAGGTGTCAGAGAAATGGTTCGCATTTGAATTTGTTCCTTTGTTCGATCACATAATGCTCCATATTGAACTGGTTTTTGGTGCCATCATCTCATCATGCTGACTCTGAATATTTGACTTGCCTTACAAAAGGACAATGGACGAAAGATGCTGATTTAACTAAGCATTTTGAATTTCTGGCGATTTATCTCCTGCCCCTTTCGAAGTCCAGGCTCTAGCTCTCATTATGTTGTATAATAGTTCTATACCTAGTGAAATCGCCATGCAAGCTCACATCAGCTCAGTGCTCAGAGCTTTCTTTAAATCTCCTGAATCCTTTGTAACCGGTAGTTATATGGTTGGGATTAGGGTTACTGCATCGGGCAAGTATTCAATATTCGAAATATTCGATATTCGAACTTCAAATATCGAATCATCGAATATCAAAAATGGGTATTCGATATTTGATAATTCGAAGCTGTTCGAAAATCATAATATTCGATACTACCTTAACCTCCAATATTCTAGTCGTCTGTCATGAGTTGATTGGGGTATGTTATGAGTTGATTAAGGTACATTATGAGTTAAATGACGTGTGTTATGAAGTTATGAGTTGATTGGCAATTGGGGTATGTCTGATGTCATGAGTTGATTGGGGTGCATTATGAGTTGATTGGCATGTGTTATGAGTTGATTGGAGTATGTTATGAGCTGGCATGGGGGCATAATTTTTCAAAATTTGAGGCTTGAAATGAATTCAAGATGCCACATACTTATCTAAGTGAATAATCCGCAGGCGCAATTTTGTTGTCCTCATTTGCGGGCGCTTATTATCCTCCCCTGGGCTAAATTTCATCTTGAGTGAGTTATCTCTTGCATTTTCTGACGAAAAAACCTTTAAAGTTGGTAGTTATGTTTCAGATGTATGCAAAGTTAAAAATTAACCGAGATCCTGGGAAAATCTGCAGTCAGAGAACCGGTCTTTGACTTCCTTTTCCTGTCTGTTCTTTAGTGCCTTGTCCATCAGAGGAAGGTCGGGGGAAGCGGATGCTCATCAGTGTGTGCACAAATTTCCCGAGAGGTACCATGCATGGTTTTTGGAATAACCCCTGAAGTCGACTGGGTTCCCAGGACAGTAATGCAGACTTAGCACTCTCTGCCAAGTGCCAAATCTAATCTTTGCGGGTGGTAGGCAGGGCAGCTCACTAGGAAAGTAGGAAGTGCTGCTCGTCTTCAATGATGGGGTCGAAAAACGGCAGCTGGGCTAATCCCTCTGCAGCTGGTCCAGAGCAGACTTTGCAACATTTTCTCCAGACATTGGGGAGCACAAGGGCTGCTTGGTTAACTTTAGAATCTCATGAGGATGCTTTCTTTGGCTGAATGAGGTATCGGCCTGTCTCACAGTTGAGGTTGTGGTTGCTAGCTCTGAGCCTGCACAAAGACTTTTTCCTCTCGTATTGTTGTATAGTAGGGTTACCGAATCGGGCAAATATTCAATACTGTATTCGAAATATTCGATATTCGAACTTCGAATATCGAATCATCGAATATCAAAAATAGGTATTCGATATTCGATATTCGAAGCTTTTCGAATATCATGATATTCGAATCTATTCGATATTCGCTCAGTATTCGATATTCGATATTCGATATTCGAACGTTTCGAAGATCATGATATTCGATACGATTCGATATTCGCTCAGTATTCGATATTCGATATTCGAAAGGTTCGAATATCAGGATATTCGAATATTCGAATATTTTTCGAATTGATCGGGGTGTGTTTTGAGTTGATATGTGAATGTGATGAGTTGATGGGGGTCTGTTATGAGTTGATTGGGGTATGTTATCACTTGATTGGAGTGTGTTATGGGTTAATTGAGGTATGAGCAGGCATGGGGGCGTGCATGGGGGCGTGGGGCGTGCATGGGGCTGGCGAATGGCGATTTTTGAAAAATTCTCGAAAAATACCCCAATCGAATCATTACATACCCCTATCAACTTCCAAAATTTTCGAATATATTCGAAAATATTCGCTACTATTCGGAATTCGATGATTCGATATTCGCTCGAGCGAATATTGAATATCGAAAAGTTGTTAGTGTTAAGTATTCGATATTCGATATTCGATATTCGATCGAGCGAATATCGAATACCGAATATCGAATACCGAATATTGAATACTTTTTCGAATATAATGATATTCGAAACTTTCGAATATCAAATATTCAAAGATGTGTCATTCTTTGAGCTGGCATATCAGTGTTCAGTGCTTTTTTAAATCACACAATCCAGTCATTTCTCAAAAGATGCATGCGTTATTTCAACCGATTTCAATTTCTCGTTTCGTGGATTTTGGTTGTGACTCACGAAAATTTTCGGAGTTTCCTAGTTCCTGAATAAGAATTCAAAGTATCTTCAATAGTTAAATGACTAAATGATGGTTTGATTGCGACTCATGCCTATACACTAAGTTTGGAATTGAATTGAATTTTGTAGCCTTGGTTCTGACCAATATCTGAATATGTTTTCACAAGTAGAAAGTTACAGGTCGAGTAGAGCACCGTTGCCCCAGTTTATTAGACATTTTGCCAACCTTTTTAACTTTTTCTACCTACTTTACGATCTGATACTTTACGATCTGATGCTTCTACTATGATTTAATATTTATGTAGACACATATCAGCCTTATCAGCCCTTGGACCTGTCACAGCTTCATAGATCATCAATATCCTGTTCCTGATTTAAGAATTTCAGTCTATTTCAGTGTTCAATCTGTTGTTTCTTTGATAGTTGTGCTGTTATTTCTGACATTTTGCTGCAATAACTGTCTCTTGGTTGAAAAAATTCGAAGATTTATACTCAAACTTTCAACATTTACTTTCTAGAAAAGGTAAATCTCTCAAAAAGCTCCCGAGAGTGAGTATTGGACATACATTTCACAGTCAAATAATTGGCCCCGACTATTTAACTGCTTTTCGCATGAAAAATCGCAGAAAATTCATCCTTCAGGTATTATAACAGATAATACCTTCGTACTTTGAGACGCATCGCAAACGCTCTCACTTCGTTCGAGCGTTACCACGCGCGGCGCTCAAAGTACGAAGGTATTATCATGTTATATAGATACATAGCTTCTTGATGCTATGAATATATGAAAGTATGAATTATGGTGAAGGCACTAAGACAAACTGCGTTGATTCCTCGGGAAATGGGGGGGAGGCTTTTGAACCTATTGTTGTGAGCGCTCAAAACCTTCCCATGTATATGAAATAGTCCCTATTCCTCCCGGGCATAATACGATAGAGTAATAGGTCTCGCAAATTGAATAGCTCTCACACGACACAAATTGAATAGGTCTCTCTCACATCACAATGCTCCACCAAGCACAATCGGATTCGGGTGCCCGCCGCCCGGGAATCGTCGGGATACAATGAAAAGGTAGGTGTCTAGTCAGAGAAATGGTTCGCATTTGAATTTATCCCTTTGTTCGATCACATATTAGCATAATGCTCCATATTCTCATATTGAACTGGTTTTTGGTACCATCATCTCATCATTCTGACTCTGAATATTTGACTTGCCTTACAAAAGGACAATGGACGAAAGATGCTGATTTAACAAAGCGTTTTGAATTTCTGGCGATTTATCTCCTGCCCCCTTTGGAATCCAGGCTCTCATTAAGTTGAATAGTTCTATACCTAGTGAAATCGCCATGCAAGCTTACATCAGCTCACTGCTCAGAATTGGCTTTCTTTAAATGTCCTCCATCATTTTTGACCGGTAGTTATATAGTTGGGATCTATGTAAGCGATTAGAACTTAGAAGCTTAGGCTGTATCGTTTCATGAATCTTAAACTTCATATCTACTACTCTATGTTGCGATTCGCGACCAATTTCAACATACTGTACATGATTCCAACCTTGAGACTCTGTTGGATTGCATATTCGAATTACGGCATGTCCCGATAATAATAATTATAATAATAGTATAATGGCAGCATAGCCATCTCAACTCTTACATAATAAACAGTGAACCTCGACCCCATTCCAAATCATACGGTTAATTAATTTTGTTTAATTGATAGCATACATATCCAAATCTCTTGACTCTTATCTGCCAGGGGGTATATTCGAATTAATGCATGATATTAGGATATTATTTTGTAAACATACTGTTCGATACAATTTCATATCTTACTGCATAGGAAGCTGCTTGTAACACTGGACCCGTGACCCGAGAGCGTGACGGGTAACACGGGGGGGGATCATGGATTAAGTGCAAGACACGAGGGGTACTAAGTGATTTTTTGCCCAATTTTGAAATACCACCCACCACCCCTTCAGATAATCCCATGAACTAAGTGATATTTGGCACCATTTGTAGTGACCCACCCCAAAATTAGCATAAAAACCTATCCAAGCGGCAGATTGTCCCCTGTACTAACTGATATTTGTCACTATTTGAAGGTACCCACCCCTAAATGAGCATAAAACGCTGCAGATTGTCCCATGTACTAACTGAAATTTGTCATGTTTTGTAGGGACCCACCCCAAAATGAGCAGTTTGTCCCGTGTACTAACTGAAATTTAATACAATTTGTGGGGACCCACCCCAAAATTATGACGTCATCTGGCAAAAAAATGCCCAAATATGGAAAAATATGCCATTTGGACGAAGTGATTTTGATTTTCCCATAAGGTGACCACCTCAGTTAGTACACTGGACTAAGTGATTTCGCCAAGGGCCAAACACCACCCACCCCGGCCTCGTGTCTTGCACTTAGTCCCTGATCCCCCCCCCGGGTAACATGGTTTGGTGAAGACGAATCATACCTTTGTATCCATACTGCGTGCCTCACGTGTAATTGAATAATTTAGAGGGAGATCGAGAACTATATAGAAATAACAACACACTTTGGCACGATGGTCACATATAAATCCTTGATAATGAAAGCTAGCAGCATTCCTTTGATCAGAGCCGTATCACCTACCTCGTAATCAATATAGCTCGACTGAGCCCAGTAGGCCACGTGACTCCTACGTAAACAGCCCCTCGTGTTGCGCCGCAGCCATTGATAAGTTCTATTTTCGTGTCACGTTCGAGTGCAAAGGCCAATGAAATTTTAGTGGCGTTTTTCTCAAAAACCACTGGAAGTGAGTAAACATATCTTTCACAGTTCGACCCAAATTTTTTGGAAAACACGTTTCTGAGATAATGGTTGACCCAAAAGGTACACCACGTGGGCCAACTTTTTGGCCGGGTTTGGTACCCCCAGACCCACTGGCGCAGCCGTGGCGCCATGCCCAAATATGGGCCTAAAATGGGCGAAATTAAGTTTCAAAGCGATTCTGAAAATTTCGTGCAAAAATATTAAAGAATGGCGGAGGAGTAGCGAAAAATGTAAAGTCAATTTTCGCAAAACCGCAAACCGAGAAAATGGCGATTTTGTGGTTTTTTAGAGGTTTTTTGGACCTCAAATGGCCATTTTAGTAGCAATCAACCCCATACTTGCAGAGAATACATAAACCAATGCTATCTATCGAATCAAGTTGGTTTCATTCAAAAATATTGATATTTGGGCAAGTTATGGGCCAAAATAAGCTTGCGCGACGCGCATATGCCCATATATGGGCATACGTTTTTCGGCCATAACTCGGCTATTTTTTGAGATATCGACTTCAAATTTTTTATGGTAACTCAGGGGACCATTATCTATCGATTGCACACCTCAGATCTTGTCCAAGTCGCTTTTGAAAAAATATGCCCATTTTAGGCCCATATTTGGGCATGGCGCCACGGCGGCACCAGTGGGTCTGGTGGTACCAAACCCGGCCAAAAAGTTGGCCCACGTGGTGTACCTTTTGGGTCAACCATTATCTCAGAAACATGTTTTCCAAAAAATTTGGGTTGAACCCCCCCCCCCCCCCTTAAATACCGAATATTTTGCGAATATCGAATCAGGGCGAATATCAAAATATTCAATCCGACCGAATATCGAATATTCGAATATCGAACTCAAGTTTCGAATACTTTCGAATATATTCGGTAACCCTATTGCATTGTGAGGTATTCTTCAAAAGCTAGGTTGCACTTGACCATGCCATAAAACTTCAGCTTGCTATAAAGTGGCAGGGCAGCTTCCCACAATGTGACAAACTGGTTTTATAGTGTCTGTCTGCCCTCTATTGGGTTAGTGTTGCTGAGCATGTTAAGGGCGATCTTGATTTCCAGATAGCAACTGTGCCAGGGTAATGCAAGATCACGGGGGCAGGGACCTGGTTCTTTCCAGTTGGGGCCTCACGCACCTCCCCCTCCCGAGTGTGCCAACTGCACTTCCCCATGCAGTTGGTATCATCCACACCTTCCACCTGCTGGGTACTCTCTTGTGCCACCCACCAGCTAAGTATCATAACTTCACTATCCAGCCCCTCACGGTATATTAACTTTTGATTTTACATTATAACCGCCCTAGCCCCCTCTTTCTATATCTATACTATTCTTTTATCTTTTTACTTAATTCATTATAATTCAGGTACACTACTTGAAGAATGTCCTCAAAGGGAATGATCAACCCATACAAACATATTATATACTGTAACAACATTGGCACAGCCCGGTAGTCATAACCCACTTTGTACTACAAAAAACCAATATGGCTTCCTCCCTCAAACTATCAAAGGCCACTCAAGAAGCCCTGATAAAAATTTTCTCCTCATACAACTTGTTAAAGTTCAGATCCCTCCTAGGTTCCTCAGCACCACCATGAAATAAATTTTGTTTCATTCAGCAGTTGCATTGGCGACCCCTGCATTATCAACCCTCTTACTGCTATAAAAATTAGCCCACTGTCCAACTCTCCCATATTATATCCAATAAGTAAACAACATTTTATTTCGTTGTATCTCCCACTTTCATCACCCTCACCTGCTGGGTACTCCGTACTTCAAACAAGCTAAGTCTCATTACCTCACCACTTCTGTCAAGCAACAAATTTCTGTACATCTAGACCCATAGAAATAAATACAATAAACTGCAGCCCATTTCGAAAGGATGTCCCTCCCAATAAATCTGATTTAGCAACATTACTATGATTAATGAACAATAATACAACACCAAAACATCACCAAAACTAACAATCAGTTCCCTCTCTTCTTTTCCAGGTAGTACCCCATAGCTGGGCTTTGCCCATTGATCCCAGCATAACTCAAATCAATGGGAATATTATTTACACAGTCTGGTTGGGTCAGACCTCCCTGTGGCTCAGTCAGACAAAGGGAGGTGGTACATAGCCACCTCCGGCTGATCTCCGACTTAATCTGCAGGCAAGCATTGACTTGCTTTGCAGTCTGTTTGAAGCCAGGGGCGTTGGTAGCTTACTGGTCCAGTGAGGTCCTGGATGGGTGGGCTACTCTCAGCCCAGGATATCTCCGGCAGTCAGGTGGCCTAAAAAACCACCCAGGAGTTCACACCCTTCGCCTAGTGTACTAGGGATAGTCTCCATGCTCAGCATGGCTGCCACCGGCCTGGTTGATTAAACCGACTGTGGCCATTTTACTAAGACTACTAAGATGCAAGATCACGTTGTTCGATAAAAGCATGACCAGCTAGAGTTTCAGCTTCATTTGACGACAGGTTTTCAAGTCGCTTAGCATAGTCAAGTGCTTGTTTTGCTACTTGTACTGCTTGAAGAAATCTCCCTGTTTCTCCCCAGCATACATATACCCGCAGCCTCTAGGGCTGAATTTCATATCGCACACGCATGCGCGTGCGATATGAAAATATATCCCTCAAGGGCGCTAGCCCGAGTGGGATATATATCATATAGCACGCAGGGCTCGAAGAGCCCGAGTGCTATACGAAATTCAGCCCATGAGGCGAGGAGTATATGGTATATAGCCACTCGCGTGAGCTTTTTGGGAGAATGGCATATCTAAGATGAAAAAAGTTGAATATTCAAGTAAATCCTCGAAGATTTGAACACACAGGAAGGTTTTGCAACAATAATATTGAGTTTTTTCTCTAATTAACAAAAATTTAATTTTTTCACAAATGCAATACAAACACGATTAAGCACCGTAAGTATTTGATCGAAGGGGTTGGTAAAGCTTATGTAGAAGTTATGAGCCCGAGGGCGAAAATTTTAAAGGCGAATCGAATCTAAGCATGGATCAATCTCAAAGGTCTTGCAATCGAAGGATTATTGGCTAAAAATGTGGTTAGATGCTGTTAATTAAACTTAAAACACTAGCAATCTTGGAAAACCAAACAATAACTGGAAAAACAAACAAAGGGGAAAATGGTAGCATGTCACTTTGTGAAACGCATCAGTTACAGCAGAACTTGAAAAGAGATACAAAACGATGAAAGAAAATGGGTTAAAAAGGAGCGTATTTACATTTGGTGAAACTCTGCAGCATTGTTATATTATAGACAAATGAGAATGACGTAATTACCATGGTTGAATATGGTAAGTCAATAGAATAAAGTGTCCCTCAAAATTTTTCTCATGAGAAGTTGCACTATGTATCAGAGTGTCGCGGTAATTAGGCGGCATTTATTTTACATCGTATCCGCTGTGTGTGAGAAAAATAATGCACCATTGTTACTAATGATAATGACGTATTGCTCTCACTCACCTCTTGCTATTTCCGAAGAATGTGTAACCACGACAACATGGCAATGCAATTAATGATCAACACAAATGCAAATTCCTAACTTTATTTCATGATATTGTATTTCATTCTCTCGTTTTTGATTTTGTATCTTTTTACTTCTCTTTCTCGGAATGATTGCTTTTACAGAATTTTACAGAATTGCTGCAATCACTGCTTTTACTGCTATCACTGCTATCACTGCAGTTCACTGTTTTCTCTGCTATTTGACTCGACTTTTGTCTACTGTTTGCCACATATTTTGCTGAATATTTATTAATTATCGATAACTATGTTGTTTTGCTAATTTGCTGTCAATTTTATCCAATTCTATTTCGAAGTTGAACTACTTCTCATAATTTCATGATTCAGTAAGCTGCTGAACAATGATGAATATCAGTTTCAATGTTTTGACTCTTAACTTTCCATCGCCTCGATGTTTTTGTCGATAATCAACTCCACAAAAATCATTCTATTTGCCAGGTTTTTGCCTCATGATCGATATTTTGCTGCTAAAATTGTTGTTGTGGACACTTTCAATGATCTCAGCCAGTTTAGCACCAAAAAATATTTTCTTCCAAGAGGCGGGCTATATTGCAACCGGCGTAGAACTGCTCTTACGGGCCGGGCTATATCTGGTGGGTATATCAAATTTAGCGTGCAGATATTTTACCGGGCCGCGCGCCCGCCACCTAAAATGTCTTCAAAAAGCGCACGCGAGTGGATATATTATACAAGGTTAGTGGCTTTGGATGACAACCCGAGTGTCCGCTTGAGAAACTCGAGATGGAGGTTCTCCATGGGTCATTTGATAGTTTGGTTAATTAAGGATGCCCTAGGGTTGGATTGGATTGTATGAGGTTGTGAACGCATTCCCCCTGAATCCTAATTGCGTAATTTCTCATTAGACAAGTGCTGATTAAAGCTTTATATAAATACATAGCTTCTTGATGCTATGAATATATGAAAGTATGATTTTACAACTCCTAGGGTCATATTAACCCGCTATAAGTTTTTGATTATGACCGACTTTAGTATGGTTAATTATTGTAGATTATGTACGAGTTTTCTGAGGTTAAGTTTTGATTATTGCCTACTTTAGTGTGGTTAATTTTTGATTATCAAGCGACCAATCTCTTTGTGTCCTTCTTAATTTAACAAATATGATACACCAATGTAAATGATATCCAATATCGGCTAATTATGCAATTTAACGCATATTCACATGCGTCATTTTGTATGTCGTTGTAAAATATTCTTTATCATCTCCGTTTCGGGCGTTAATCGCTCGTTAAATCCTCGACCTTCGGTCTCGGATTCAACTCCAATTATCATCTCGGGCTTCGCCCTCGATGATAATTTAGCAATTAACCCCCTGAACCTCAATGATAAAGACTATAATTATCGTGAAGGCACTAAGACAGACTGCGTTGATTCCTCGGGAAACGGGGGGAGGCTTTTGAACCTATTGTTGTGAGCGCTCAAAACCTTCCCATGTATATGAAATAGTCCCTATACAATGATAGACGACCACATTATCCCAAATTCAGGTCCAGGTCTCGCCAATTGAATAGCTCTCATAAAGTAACACAAATTTTGAATAAATTCAAAAACAATGGATAGGTCTTCTGCTCTGCCAATGCCCACTGCTGCGTTGTACAAGAACGACGTGTTTACTGTTTTCATTTGAAATTCAAGATCTAAAGATAGAGAACGGATATGGCTGGCATCGTGGAGGTTATTTCCGATGGCATCTCATAGATCTGTGGCAGACTTCAGTCGATTTAAATCAATGCTGAGTGCCCGCCAAGCCCAAAAGGGAATCGTTTGGGATACAAACTTGAAAACTAATCAATGACGACCAACGTTATCCCAAATTCAGGTCCATACAATCGAAAATCTTGTCCAGGTGATAGTTTTGGTACTAAAGGTATTTGTTTCTAAGTTTGAAAGGTATATAGTATAATTTTGTATGTTTATATATAATTAAATGCTTGAAAGTAAATATGCGTGTGAATTATGATTCAATAAAGTTCTTATAAATATTTTCATTTAAGTCTCTAGTTAAAATTTACTTTATCTACCCTATCCAACACCTCAAAACTGTCCATCCTAGTGAATCTTACACAGTAGCCACTTAGAATCAACTCCTCACCTTGCTTAACATATAACTATTGGCTTGACTTAGTCTTACATTCTCTGTTTCGGTTCACACAATAGCCCCAGCAAGTGTGATTCCTATGCCCCAGACTTTGTAATAATTGGCTACATGTAAGATTACACTATGGGATAATTGTTGACCATTATACATAATAGTCTATAAACCTTGCCCAGAAAAACCATATTAACCACCTTAAGGCAACAATTAACTAATTATTCCATCCCATATTGCTCTGATATTGAATTATTCAATGTTTTTGTTAAATGGCATGAAATTTCAATTTTTGTTTTATTCAATGTTTTGTTTTATTCAAAAGGTAGGTGTCTAGTCAGAGAAATGGTTCGCATTTGAATTTATCCCTTTGTTCGATCATATATCTTACTATATATAATGCGTGTTGTTAATATATATATATTTATTTATTTATGGCGATTCGTTTTCAAGTAGGCAACGAAATTCTTTTTTCATCGTGTTGCAAAAACTTTATAATAAATCAGAAAAATAATATGAGATTTTTTCGGCCACCCAGAGGGGCGTGGTGGGCCACGCCCTTTTTTTTCGCAAAATTAAGTTTCGAATTTTTCCAAAATTCTTTCGCCATCGATTTGCTTATGATGAATAAAAATTCTGAGAATTTTGTCCGAATTATTGGGTCACCCCGAGGGGCGTGGGGGCCACGCCCTTTTTCGCAAAAATTAAACTTTCGAATTTTTTCAAAATTCCTTCGCCATTGAGTTGCTTATGATGAATAAAAATTTTGAGAATTTTGTCCGAATTGGGTCACTCTGATAGGCCACGCCCTTTTTTCGAAAAAATAGATTTTCGAATTTTTCAAAATTCCTTCGCTATGGTGTTGCTTATGATTCAGAGGTTTTGAGAATATTTTCGGCAATATTGGGTTACCGTTGGGGGGCGTGGGAAGGTTTTTTCGCAGAAATTAAAGTTTCGAATTTCCCCTCCAAACTCCATCGGTCAAATCACTGTCAAAGGGACATGTGGCCGTTAGCTCATGCGGCTGCCATCATTCGCCGTCCGTAGGACGGGAACCGACTAGTTAGCATAATGCTCCATATTGAACTGGTTTTTGGTACCATCATCTCATCATTTTTTTTTTGAAAAAAGCGTTTTGAATTTCTGGCGATTTATCTCCTGCCCCCTTTGGAATCCAGGCTCTCATTAAGTTGAATAGTCCTATACCTAGTGAAATCGCCATGCAAGCTTACATCAGCTCACTGCTCAGAATTGGCTTTCTTTAAATGTCCTCCATCATTTTTGACCGGTAGTTATATAGTTGGGATCTATGCAAGCGATTAGGGCACATTACCACTTATGCAAACCGCCGATTCGGCGCCGATAAGCGCCGAATCGGCGCCTATAGGCGCCTATAGGCGCCTATAAGTTTTTTTCGGCGCCGAATCGGCGCCTATACTTTTCGGCGCCTATAGGCGCCGAAAATTGACATTTTCCACTTTTTCGGCGGTCATCGGCGCCTATAGGCGCCGATATCGGCGCCGTCGGCGCTGACCGCTGATCGGCGCCTAAGTTTTCAACCGCGTATATAGGCGCCTATAGGCGCCGATACCGGTTCTTCGTCCCCGGCGATGCCCTAAGTATCGGCGCCTATAGGCGCCGATTTTGCCTTCCAGCAATCTGTGTTCTTCCACCTTGTTTCGGCGCCTATAGGCGCCTATGAATCAAAACAGTCGTAAATTGGCGTGTGCTGTCGTTTCACGGTATGTCAAGCCAGGGTTAGGGTTTGGGTTAGGGTTTGTCAAGGGTTTTGGGTTAGGGTTTGGGGTTAGGGTTAGGGTTAGGGTTAGGGTTAGGGTTTGGGTTAGGGTTTGGGTTAGGGTTTAGATAATGGTTTGGGTTAACCCAAACCCTAACCCTAACCCCAACCTTAACCCAAACCCTAACCCTAACCCCAACCTTAACCCTAACCCTAACCCTAACCCTAACCCCAACCCCAACGTTGTTGGGGGCCAATTTAGGACTGCTTTAATTTATCGGCGCCATCATCTCATAGAATTTAGGTCGATGAATGGTCATTCGGAGCTCAGCTAATAAAACTCATCCTCCCCAGTTCAGGATTGTCTTAATTCATCGAAAAAAAGAGGATGAACATAGGTTGCTAGAAATCAATATCGGCGCCTATAGGCGCCTATAGGCGCCGATAAGCGGTCAAAAAGCGCCGACGGCGCCGATAGGCGGTCCATAGGCGCTTATCGGCGCTTATCGGCGCCTATAGGCGCCGATGACCGCCGAAAAAATGAAAAATGTCAGTTATAGGCGCCTATAGGCGCCGAAAAGCGGCACCGCCTATAGGTGCCGAATCGGCGCCGAAAAAAACTTATAGGCGCCTATAGGCGCCGATTCGGCGCCTATAGGCGCCGAATCGGCGGTTTGCACAAGTGGTAATGTGCCGCGATTAGAACTTAGAAGCTTAGGCTGTATCGTTTTATGAATCTTAAATTTCATATCTACTACTCTATGCTGCGATTCGCGACCAATTTCAACATACTGTACATGATTCCAACCTTGAGACTCTGTTGGATTGCATATTCGAATTACGGCATGCCATGATCATAATGATAATAAAAGTATAATGGGAGCATTGCCATCTTAAATCTTACATAATAAACAGTAAACCTCGACCCCATTCCATTTTCCAAATCATACGGTTAATTTATTTTGTTTGATTGATAGCATACTATAGATTCGTCTGGGTTATTGCGTGAGGATTTAGCCAGTGGGAGGGGATAAAAAATAGAGCGATAGATGGGCTGGCATAATCCCTTTATCAAATGCATTCGCTGTCTCTATCACATAGTTTCAGTGTAATGTACTCCTTTCAAACAACACGCGCTCTTACTCGCAACATGTATACCAAATGTTTCGTTCCCACGAGAATCTCTCTAAACATGTAATTACCGTCCCACGTGACTCGCACACTTGCCACTGTTACTGTACCAAATCAAGGTCACGTGTTGCGCGCGCGCACGTGCCACTGGTTTCAGAGCAATATCCTTCAGCAAACGGTTTCTCATTCTCTCATACACAGTTTTTGCACTTAATTTCTGTTTCGTTTCGCCGTTCTGGCTCTGCTTTACTTGTTAACACGGCGAGAAGAGGTCAATTTACCTCTTTTGCATGCTCCTGCAGATTATCGTAATGCCCTAATATTCGTCGATATTGTGTTTGTTGTTTTGATTCTTTGATTGATATTGATTTTGTTGTTGCATTTGTTATCGTACAATAGTCCTCTTTGAAACATACTCCTGTTTAATTCATAGACTTATTTCTGTTCATGAACCATCCTTCTCCTGCCATCCTCAAGTCAATTCTGCAAAGTTTCAAATCAACCAATCAAAGCACTGAATCTCTTGAAAAGCTGGAATGCTTGTTCTGCCAATTGTGTTACCAGTTATTTCCATTAGTTGTGTTTTTAGACTCTCATGCAATAACCCGGACTCATCTATAATACATAGACACGGTGCTCTCAGAGTCTATTTAAGTGTAACCCCTCGACTTCGTCTCGGGATTACACAAAGAATGAAAACTCGTGCGCTGCGCGCACTCGTATCATTCTATCAGATAGAACCCGCTACGCGGGTTCTATCTGAAATAGATCCCTTCGCGCACCGTGTCTATGTATTTTGTATATTATTTTGATCCAAACCTTTTGTCCTTTTGACTCTTATCTGCCAGGGTGTATATTCGAAGAATTGCATGATATTGTGATATTATTTGGAAAACATACTGTTTGATACTATTTCAAGGTTTCAATGAATATTATTATATTTTCACCGTTTACATATATGCACAGGTAATGCTGAATCTTATCATCCTACTGTTGCTTCTCATCAGTTTCCCGACTAGTAGCACTACTGGCAGTGGAGATATCATCGTATCAAGCGATGTCGTCATTGGTATGACAATTTTCCAGATTTTGAAAAGTTGACGCATAAAACATATTTTGTTTTTCAGAGATATTTTATCATGAATCCGCATGATATTTCACCTTTTTGTGTTATATGTAACCTTTTGTTGTCACACGTAAGTATGTAAGTATGTAAGTATGTATTTTTATGATGACGTAATTTCCAAGTCTACTCAGATCTTTCAACTTTTCATTCTAATTCCCCGTATTACAGGAGATGACACCCGTAGTACGGCACATTGTCCTGGCACTCACGAACTCGTGGGCTGCAAAGTTATCCATGGTGAAGATAATACAAGACTGCAGTCTGACGGACTCGTTATCACTGATTTAAACTCGTGTACAGTGCAAACTGCAGACAGCAATTCTGCAGCTAAGGTAGGATAACTTAAACTAGCACGTGCAAATGCAATAGTCTGTGAGGTTTTTAATTAGGATAGTTTATGTAGGTAATACAGTATTAAATAAAATGATTTAAACTACCATAGAATCGCTTCATAGAATGATTTCATGCCTTCAAAGATCTCTGGGAGCTTGGCCGGGCCGTCTGAAACGTTTTCTCCGAGAGATTCATATTTTTGCTATTATTTGTTACAGAGTTACAGAGATGTCGCCACCTCCGAAATCGGTGTCTGAAATTTATCAAAACCACCATTTGTACGTGCATGTACTCATGTATATTCACGTACGTATGTGACGCCGCGCGATCGGAAGTATCAGAACCAATCTCACACTTGTGTAATTCAGTGTGAAGCTGTTTGTAAGAAGAAAGGGCTCCTCTTGGAAAGGGAAGTAGTAACAGAGACCATCTACCAGACATTTGGGGGCACTCTCCAATGTTCCTCACCGTCCTCTACCATGGTGATGTGCGTTGTTCAGTCGCACTGGCGCATATCCGGAATAACTGGCGTGAGCACTGATGGAACTGTGGAAGTGACGGATGGGAAGACCTGCAGTTTGGCGCTTTGTCCGAAATCAAACTGCCAGCTCTCCGCAATCTGTGGGAAGGAACCAGGTTTGTAACTTTCAGAGAACTCCGTGAGTTGGGTTGTATGAATACGGTACTACTTTGTAGAGCAACTGTCTGTCTTTGTATCAGATGTGTCTTGTCAACGGTCCGTATTTTTGTAATATAATAATTTATTTATTTGCTTCATTGTCAGAACCTCACGAATCTACTGGTCGGGTGCCCAGTTAATGAGGAGATATTGTTATAATTATATTGTTATAATTATAACATTAATATAAATGTATTTTAATAGTATATTGATATTTGTTGTTATTAAATATCAAATTTGCTATAACTCAATTAAATTAGACACTTTGAAAGTTCGCTTTGGAAGTTGCAGAACAGCGTTTTGGCCTTCCCAACAAAAGGTAATCCTACATGGCTCTGCTTCCATTTTATAGCTGGAATAACTCTGCTTGCTAAAGGGTTACTTACTAAAAGTTAACTTGCTAAAGCTTAACTTAAATTAAAAGTATAGTAGCCAACTTATATCTTTATATGTAACCGTGAAACCCATTGACTGATTGATAGGGTTTATAGCAATTCAACCCACTCTAATTCTCCCCACTCTAATTCTCCCCAATCCCCAATCTTATTCCCCCAATCCCCACTCTAATTTCCCCCACTCCAATTGCTCCAATCCCCACTCTAATTTCCCCACTCCCCACTCTAATTCCCTCCAATCCCCACTCTAATTCCCCCCACTCTAATTTCCCCCACTCCCAACTCTAATCCCCCCTACTCTAATTCTCCCCACTCCCCACTCTAATTCTCCCTACTCTAATTCCCCCCACTCTAATTCTCCCCAATCCCCACTCTAATTCTCCCCAATCCCCACTCTTATTCTCCCCACTCTTATTCCCCCACTCCAGGCAGTCGCCTCGTTCCTGTGTCCAGTGAGGACTTAACTATGGAGTATAGATTGCTGGTGTGTTCCGTGCTCTAGAGATGACGCAGGGGATGTGAAAGTTCTAACTTTTTAACGGTAGATACACACAATTTCTTCTATGAGTCTAATTCTCCTCAATTCCCATTCTAATTCCCCCAATCCCCACTCTAATTTCCCGCTCTTTAATTCCCCCACTTTAATTCCCCCAATCCCCACTCTAATTCCCCACTCTAATCCCCAATCCCCACTCTAATTCCCCCACTCTAATTCCCCCCAATCTTCACTCTAATTCTTCCCAATCCCCACTCTTATTCTCCCCACTCTAATTCCTCCCACTCCCCAATCTAATTCTCCCCAGTCACCATTATTATTCTCCCCACTCCAGGCAGTCGCCTCGTTCCTGTGTCCAGTGAGGACTATAAAGATGACGCAGAGGATGTGAAAGTTCTAACTTTCTAAAGTTCTAAAGGTAGGTACACACAATTTCTTCTATGAGTGGGACAATGTGTCCCAGATGCGATTCTTGGATACTGCGTAGATTTGAAGTGTAGCAATTCTGTCGGGTGGTAGCTGGAAAGTTGAAACGTTTGTCGAATTGCATCCAACGAGTTTATGTTTCCGCAAAAGTGTTCCCGCAAAACGTGGAACAAATTGTTACAAAATGTAACCAAGTGTTTCGGGGGAACGGACATTTAATCTCACGACACTTCTTCTCAGGACACTTTATCTCGCAATATGTCAGCTCTACGCAAACTCAAAGGTAAGGGTCTGGGTTAGGGTCAGGGTTAGTGTTTGGGTAAGGGTCAGAGTTAGGGTTCGGGTAGGGGTTATGGTTAGGGTCAGGACAGGGAGATGAAGTGTCCTGAGATGAAATGTCGTGAGATGAGATGTCGCACACCCGTGTTTCGAGCCAGAAATAGCTTTTGGCTTACACTTTTTAGATATATTGAGATGCTATCAACCATAAATGGTTTGTATGGGCCGTGGGGTGTAAATGCTTCCAATAGCTAAATATCTGGCTCAAAATACTTGGTTACATTAGGTAACACAATTGTATCAATGTTCCAATCTGGTTAGGTACATTTCGTAACTTATTTTTACAACTAAGCTTTTGAATACTTTCGATCATTTTCATTTAAATATTTTGATTCGTTCTTATTCCAGTGCAGTGCTTATGACGTTGACACCATTCGTATCTTATGAAATACTAGCAGGCCCGGTGAATGTTGATTTCTAAATTCAAAGGAGCACCGAGCAAACGACGAAAGTTGCGACGCGCTCGTGGTTAGGCATTAGGAATTATGATTTTTCCTTCATTCGTATACTGAATAAAGTTGCGTTAGAAATGGAAATAAATTAAAAATTAATTTTAGGCCTTGCCTGGTGCACGCAGCACGCTCATACTAAGCGCAAAATCGAATTCATAATCTTACGCCGCGCGCGCATTTCGTCTTGTAAGTTCGTAACTATATCTGAAATAACTTTGCGACGTGCGCAGAGTTTCTGCGATGCGCGCAAAATTAAAATGCGCGCGCGTCGTGTTTTGTTAGTTCAACAATTTTGTTTTCTCTTACGTTTACGTGAAGTGTTCTGAATCGAAATTCGTGAACTTCTCATTAATTTTGAAACACGCCGAGACGTAGGAACATCGTTCGATGCGAATTTATTTCATCGGTTGAACTCTACTACTCTAGATATTTTTTGTAATAACCTCCTACTCTCCTAAACTTCCGATAGCTGTCGTCCAAAATATTCCTACAAGCCTCAATGCCGGAGCATCAACTACAAATTTCAAACTTCAACATTTAAAAACAACATCTCGACAGCTTTAATCACTAACGTAATATTAACACTACTTTACGAACTACTTTATGTTGCACGTGCGCAAATATCCAATCTCCATAGCAACGGCACCTCTTTTCGCCCATTTGCATTCGTTTCTCTTGATATTTTCTTGGCAAGCTCAAATTTAATTGTGTACGGAAGCACAGACATAATTCACGTGCTCTTACGAAATCTCTAATATAATTTCGTAAGAGCACGTGAATAATGTATGTCTGTGCGGGCGCACAGTTTAAATTTGAGCTTGCCAAGAAAATATCAAGGAAAACGAAGGCTAAGATGCGCATAATGGTACCGTTGCTATGGAAACAAATTTTTTGCACGTGCAGATTATGATCAGTTCTATGCGAGTGCTTTCTATTACGCTACGACTGTTTAATACTGTGCTGTAGCTTTTTGAGATTTTTTGACGTTTTCTTAACTTCAAATTTAAGATCTCAAGATGGGGAATGGGTATAGCTTGAATAACGGAGGATATTGCAGTTGTATTGCTTTCAGTGTGGCAGAGGTTGGTCGATAATCAAAGTTTAGTCGGTGAAAACAGTAGTAACTGCAATTGTGAAATTAACCGTTAAGGTTACAAGGTGTGCACAATTCAGTCGAGTCGAATGTAGGTTTAGCAGATTTCGAAGAAAGTTCCTGGCCTGCAAACAAATCAAATTATCCAATGTCAGTGTCAGTATGAGAATCAGTTGCCAGAATTAACATCATCTTGCAATCAAAACTGAACGCTGGAACAAAACACACATGGTTTAGCACGTCTAAGACTATAACCGACGAATTCGATCTATTTTCTACTCTGCTCCTTCATAATTTTTTTTGAATATTTGGTTTTTGCGCATAACTTTTGACCAAATTGGATTTTTTTGATGCAGTTAAAAGTATCCAATCAATTCGAATGGCAGTGTTTAAAACTTGCGAACGAGGTGCTGCGTAGCAGCGCCGAGTGAGCTGTGTGTTTGCAGGCCCAACGGGCCTGCTAGTTATATATAAGATGACGTATTTTCATTCTGTAACACGTTAGCTCCAGTTTGTAACACATTTTTCCTGAAAATTTTTGAGGATCTTGATCATTGTCACTAACTATTGATGGCCTATAGTATCGTGAAACTAAACATCCAATTTTGCAAGGAAACGCTGGTTACACTTTTGGCTAAACATCATTTGCATCCAACATTGACGCGCGAACTCCGGATGAATTTTTCAAGGAACCCACGCAATGCAAAGAAGTTGACGCGCGTGCGTTAGCTAAGCTAGCTAATTTTAATTTGTGAGTTAAATGTGAAGGTTGGATACTGGATAGTGAAAGTACAGAATTACCGCCCTGATCAGGGCGGTAACCCCATGTGGGAAAGAGATAGAAATTAGAATGTTGGGCCGATGTAGAACGATTTCGTCGAAAAATTTTAGTTTTAGAAGAGTCGCTTTCATCAATATAACCATATACTTCTGGACAATTGATAACTTCTGCAGATAGGAAATGCCTCCTGTATCCCAGGACTAGGAAGCATTGACAGAGTTGAGTGTGAGGGAAATTAGTTCAGTTTCACTGACGCTACCAAACACCACTTTTCTCTGTGAACATGCTTTTGGAGAGATGTACGTGTTTTTATTTTTTAAGTTGCACAGGGAGATGTAAACACACTGCTTAGTGCTTGTCCTCTGGAGTCAACTTCAAGGGGTTTAGTGACACATAACAGTTGCGATGATGTGCGTGGTGTTTTCCCCAATGAAACCTTGCTTATGTAGGTGGTGGTACCCCATGAAAACCTTGCTTATGTAGGTGGTGGTATCCCCCTGGAAACCTTGCTGATGTAGGTGGTGGTATCCCCCTGGAAACCTTGCTGATGTAGGTGGTGGTATCCCCCTGGAAACCTTGCTGATGTAGGTGGTGGTATCCCCCTGGAAACCTTGCTGATGTAGGTGGTGGTACCCCCATGGAAACGTTGCTGATGTAGGTTGTGGTATCCCCATGAAAATATTGCTTATGTAGGTTGTGGTATCCCATGGAAACCTTGCTGATGTAGGGGGTGGTATCCCCATGGAAAACTTGCTGATGTAGGTTGTGGAATCCCCATGGAAACCTTGCTGATGTAGGTTGTGGTATCCCCATTCCCTAACCAGGGGCATCGCAAAACATGCCCGGGGATCCCATGAAAAATATTGGGGATTTGGGGGGGATGTGGTACCCCATGGGGAATATTGCCTGATGTAGGTTTTCCATGGGGATACCCCCCCTCAAAACTTGCTGGGATGTACAACCCGGTACAATGCAAACCTGTTTCCCCCTTCCATGGGGATACCGTATCCCCATGGAAACCTTGCTGATGTAGGTGGTGGTACCCCATGGAATTGGAAACTTTGCTGATGTGGGTGGTGGTACCCCATGAAAACCTTGCTTATGTAGGTGGTGGTATCCCCCTGGAAACCTTGCTGATGTAGGTGGTGGTATCCCCCTGGAAACCTTGCTGATGTAGGTGGTGGTATCCCCCTGGAAACCTTGCTGATGTAGGTGGTGGTATCCCCCTGGAAACCTTGCTGATGTAGGTGGTGGTACCCCATGGAAACGTTGCTGATGTAGGTTGTGGTATCCCCATGAAAATATTGCTGATGTAGGTGGTGGTACCCCCATGAAAATATTGCTGATGTAGGTGGTGGTACCCCCATGGAAAACTTGCTGATGTAGGTGGTGGTACGGTGGTACCCCCATGGAAACCTTGCTGATGTAGGTAGTGGTATCCCCATCCCTAACCAGGGCATCGCGAAACGACGGGGGTACCCCAAATGGAAACGTTGGGGATGATGTCAGGTTGTGGGGATTCCCCCATCAGAAAATATTGCTGGGGATACCACCTATCAGGTTCATGGGATACCCAACCCGTTGTTAAACAGTTGATGTATGGGGATGGTATCCCCATGGAAACCTTGCTTATGTAGGTGGTGGTATCCCCCTGGAAACCTTGCTGATGTAGGTGGTGGTACCCCATGAAAACCTTGCTTATGTAGGTGGTGGTATCCCCCTGGAAACCTTGCTGATGTAGGTGGTGGTATCCCCCTGGAAACCTTGCTGATGGTAGTGGTGGTATCCCCCTGGAAACCTTGCTGATGTAGGTGGTGGTATCCCCCTGGAAACCTTGCTGATGTAGGTGGTGGTACCCCATGGAAACGTTGCTGATGTAGGTTGTGGTATCCCCATGAAAATATTGCTGATGTAGGTGGTGGTACCCCCATGAAAATATTGCTGATGTAGGTGGTGGTACCCCCATGGAAAACTTGCTGATGTAGGTGGTGGTACGGTGGTACCCCCATGGAAACCTTGCTGATGTAGGTAGTGGTATCCCCATTCCCCTAACCAGGGGCATCGCGAAACGACGCCCGGGGATACCACTACCCAAATCAGCAGGGTTTCCATGGGGATACCACAACCTACATCAGCAAGGTTTCCATGGGGATTCCACAACCTACATCAGCAAGTTTTCCATGGGGATACCACCCCCTACATCAGCAAGGTTTCCATGGGATACCACAACCTACATAAGCAAGGTTTCAATTTCCATGGGGATACCGTATCCCCATGGAAACCTTGCTGATGTAGGTGGTGGTACCCCATGGAATTGGAAACCTTGCTGATGTGGGTGGTGGTACCCCATGAAAACCTTGCTTATGTAGGTGGTGGTATCCCCCTGGAAACCTTGCTGATGTAGGTGGTGGTATCCCCCTGGAAACCTTGCTGATGGTAGTGGTGGTATCCCCCTGGAAACCTTGCTGATGTAGGTGGTGGTATCCCCCTGGAAACCTTGCTGATGTAGGTGGTGGTACCCCATGGAAACCTTGCTGATGTAGGTGGTGGTACCCCCATGAAAATATTGCTGATGTAGGTGGTGGTACCCCCATGGAAAACTTGCTGATGTAGGTGGTGGTACGGTGGTACCCCCATGGAAACCTTGCTGATGTAGGTAGTGGTATCCCCATTCCCCTAACCAGGGGCATCGCGAAACGACGCCCGGGGATACCACTACCCAAATCAGCAGGGTTTCCATGGGGATACCACAACCTACATCAGCAAGGTTTCCATGGGGATTCCACAACCTACATCAGCAAAGGGATAACCACCCCCCATCACCTCATACCCACAACCTACATAAGCAAGGTTTCAATTTCCATGGGGATACCGTATCCCCATGGAAACCTTGCTGATGTAGGTGGTGGTACCCCATGGAATTGGAAACCTTGCTGATGTGGGTGGTGGTATCCCCATGGAAACCTTGCTGATAAAGGTGGTGGTATCCCCATGGAAACATTGCTGATGTAGGTGGTGGTATCCCCATGGAAACCTTGCTGATGGTAGTGGTGTCATACCTCCGACCTCTGACGTAGCACTGATTGTGATGAAGCCAGAACATTCTCTGACGTAGTAGGTAAAAAGTATCAATAATGATTGTCAGAGGACTAGATAAAAGCAGGGTAACATTCCCGTGTTGTGTAGTGATTGATAACATCTCGATTTCTTTCTTCCATTTCCAAGTTTAACTTTAATTTAAGGTTATACTGCACCCGCTTAGTGTCCCAAAATCACTGCCAGAACTTAGATGTCCAATCTGCCCGCGAGAAAACAGGACCCTGCTGATAAGCTCTTACCTAACAGAGGTTCTGTCTCCCGCGGAGCAGCGTGGATGTGGCCAGAAGGCCCCCCATCCCAGATCTGGTGATTTTTTAATAGGACAGAAAGTATTCCACGCTACCAGCAAATGACTCATGGCCCGGACTCGGGCCAACCTTAACTTGTAATGACGAGTCAGGTCAGGGGTCATTACCGGTACTGTCTTTACAGAAGTGGATGACCGGTCACCTGCGTGGGGATACTCTCATGGAATTAAAGGTAAACCAAGACAGCTGAGGAAAAGGTAAGATGTAAAGGTTATTGCTAGTCAGGAATGTAAATAATAATGTAAATAAATGGAAAATATATTGAAAAAAAAGTATAAAATGGTAGAAATAGAAATACACACGAGGAAATTTATTAGGCGTAATTTCCCAAACACTAGGGATTGCATGGTGAGTGCTTGAGCCTCTACCAAAAGTGGTGAAACCCATGGGAGATAAGAGGTAACCTGATTCATGAAAAGAACTGAAATAGAGAGAAGCCACCCAGAATTGGAGGTGGGGAGTAGGGGTTAATTAAGAGAAAAGAGCAACGACTAGGTTCCAGAGTGCTAGAGTGCTAGAACATTGTGCCACGCAGAGCACTTTCAATGTTCTGCTTTTCCCCAGTTAGAGCCAACCGAACAAGCCTCACAAAACCTTGCCATATCAACGGTTTTTCTAGCTGGAACTGTTTGCTGATATACCATTTCGCAGCTAGATTTAGGTAGTTAACAATATCGGTGCTATGATTCAATAAGATAAAATGGACTAGGTTATTGTCCCTATATAGGGGGTCAATTTTCCGCAAAATGAAAGTCTTAAGCTGCTTTAAGAAAGAAATGGTGTGAGGACAGTGGATAAAAATGTGCGGAAGAGTTTCAATAGCGAGATTACACTTCAGACAGTTTGAGCTATCAGTAACAATATTCATTTTAAATCTACTATACCTACAAGTTGAGATTCTCAATAGAAGTTTGTACTGAAACTGGATGAGCTTGTAATTGTTGGTTAATGTATACAGATTATTAAAAACTGACACCCAGTTTATAGAACTCGTATTGAGATCTCTACACCATTCCTGGAGGGGCGCCAAGGTCTCAGGGTCAATGTAAGGCATCATTAATCTTCTCAGCTCCCTTGCTTTGATTGGTGAACCTGAGTTTTCTGCTAATATAGTTGAAATATTGACCCGTTCATCGATCAAGCAATATTGGTTACCGACGCCTATGCCCTCACAATAGTGTTTGATTGCAATACGAATCATAGCAAATTCAGTTTCCGACATTTCCCGCACATCAATGTCCCATCTAGTACAGAATTGACTATGGGACAGTAAGGAATTAGAATCACTGGAGAGGAAATGCGTAATATATAAAATACCCTTGCTAATGAGGCTGTCCTCCCAGAGTTTCCTACCCCATAACCCTGTTATGTCTGTGCTGCCCCACACACACCTATCAACAAAACCAGCATACCTCGTTGCTGCCCTATTCTTCCATTCCGCGTAGCAGTCTAGCAGGTCTTGAAGGTAATCACATCCCTTCTGTGCCACCCCGCTTTCTATGGAGATAAGAATATTAGTAGGGTATTTAAGCTGATGTAAGAGAATATCTTTCCAAGAGTGATGATAGTTGGCATCGAAGATCTTGCGGAGAAGGGTTAATTTGAGACCAATTATGAAATCAGTAGGATAGATCATATCTAAACCTCCTTCTTCCTTGGACCTCGTAACTATATCCCGTTTAATTTTGTCTCTCTTACAGCCCCAGAGGAAGTGGAAAACAAGAGTGTTGAGACGCTGGATAACTTGATTGCTAGGTTTCAGCAGCGGTATAGCTATATAAGTCAATTGCGAAAGAATTAATGTCTTAATAATATTTACTTTCCCGAGCAACGTTAGGTCCCGCTTGCTCCAAATATCGGTGATATTCTTTGCCTTTTCCAGCTTAGACTCATAGTTAAGGCGACTTATGTCAGTCAAAGACATGTTGTTATTAAACTCCACACCCAGGGCAGTGAAGGAATGCTTGACAAAATCAGAGCCATACTTATTAGTAATACATTCAAGCAGCTCTTGGTTATGTCTAGCCCTACCAAGTGGGGTACACCGTGTCTTAGTAACGTTAGCCCTACACCCCGAGTGCACCCCGAACTCCGTGAGTTCCTGTACTATCGCGTCGATACACTGAATGCTAGCCTGGGTAAAAATATCCGTATCATCTGCAAACAGGCTGAGGAAAATATCAGCACCATGGATGTTTATTCCCCTTATGTCGGGCCTTAAAGATAGCTTGGAGGAGCACATTTGTGCCACCAAAAGAAATAGGATTGGGGAGAGAGGACTGCCCTGATGCAGCCCACGAAAGATATAAATAGGAGCACTTAAATAGCCATTCACATTTGCGAAACTCATACAACCAAAGAAAGCTACTTTAACCAACTTAATTATATAATTGCCAAAACCTAAGTTTTCCATTGTTTTAATCAAGAATCTGTGCTCCACAGAATCGAAAGCCTTTTCCAGATCCACTTGCAGGAGAAAACCCTCATCCTCCGGGTTTTTGTTAAAATACTCAAGCGTAAGACTCATGAGAATAAGGTTATCACATGTACTCTTACCCGCCTGAAACCCTGTTTGGACCTTGCTGATAATAGAGGGTAGAGCTTTGATAATTCTATTTTTGATGATATGAGTAAAGATTTTATAATCAACGTTTAATAGAGTAATTGGCCTCCAATTCTTTATATAAGACAACTCCATTGGAGTCTTGGGTTTAGGGAGAAGAGTAATAATACCAATACGCTGGGAAGGTGACATACAGTTCGTCTCTATTGCTTCTAAGAATGTATTGAACAATATCGGACGAACCTCTTCCCAGAATTCTTTGTAAAACTCCGCAGATAACCCGTCCCATCCTGGGGACTTGTTGTTTTTCAGTTTAGTCACTACTGCATCCATCTCGGAGATAGAAATCTCCTCGTCAAGCTCATCTGATAGGGCGCTATCTAGTGTATTAGAACAACAGTTAATCAAATAGTTATCAATGTCTTGATTGGTAGGGTTGGTCGAACGGTAAAGGGATTGATAGAACTCAACTACGTGGTTAGAAATCTCGTTTTGATCATACAGAATCTCGCTGTTATCATTAATTAGCTTATTGATAGCTTTCTTCTTACCATTAGACTTCTCTAAACCATAGAAATACTTAGTGGAGCGCTCTCCTTCCTCCACCCACTGGATACGTGACCTGGTTATAATACCCTTAACTTCCTGATCAATTAAAGAGTTTAATTTAATCTCATTATCAAAGTACTGTTTACGCAGCCTACTGTCTGTCATAAAATCCGGGATGCGCTTGATCCGCTCAATTTCGGACTCTATAGATGATTTCTCCTCTCTGCGTATCTTATTTAGTTTCTTACCAAATCTAATGGCATAATCTTTAACCTTAAACTTGATAGTGTCCCAAACTCCTCGATACGAATCAAAACTACTATTCATTGTATCAGAAATGATATCCCTGATATCACTCTTGAATTCGTCCTGCAGGAGATGGGAATTGTTAAGTTTCCAGTACCCCTTGCCAGGTGTAATAGAAGTTCCTTGTATAATTAGGGATACATAACTATGGTCTGATCTGAAACCATGGGATATATCGGAGGAACATACAGGAAAATTAATAAGGGTATCATTAATGAGAAAGAAATCTAGTCGTGAAGCAGTATTACATTTTTTATTGAAGTGGGTGAAGATACGCTCATTGTCATGGGTTAAGCGGAACACATCACTCATACCGTAGTCGCTAATGATATTATTTATAATATCCTGTGTTTTGCGATTAGCATGAGCCGGCGATCCCCCCATTTTGTCAAGCGTATTATCTAAAACAGTATTCCAATCGCCAGCCATAATGACGAAGTCGTCCCGGGCGCGACCTAAAGTCTCCATAAACACCGTATGCATGAAATTTGCATCATCATTGTTGGGTGCATAAACATTGACAAGACAGTAATTAATAGCGTCCCATTCTGCTTCTATCAGAATTGCGCGACCCTGACAGATACTTTTATGAGAAGTTATCTTAATGGATGAGTTACGTTTGACCAATACCGCCACACCAGTGGAGTTTGAAGTGCCATGATTAAAGTAAATCTCACCTCCCCAATCCTTTCTCCACAGAGCCTCAGAACTTTGGGTGGAATGTGTCTCCTGCACAAAAATAACTTCTTCAGGCTTGGCTTTCAGCCAAGTAAGAACCGACTTACGTTTTTGTGCGTCTCCCAGACCATTACAATTATAAGTAGCTATTCTAGGCCCTAGCGCCACTCTAGATTCCCTATTTGATAACATAAGTAAACAATAGCCCACGCTCCAACAAAGGGCGGCAAATATCATAAATACCTAGTTCAGCTCCTGCACCATGTATCACCACATTTGCATAGCTGTTAATATTTCCAAAAATAAAAAATAAACACACAACACACGAAAATAAAGGGAGAGAGAAGGGCGTGGAAAAAGGCAAGATAGAAATGTAGATTGCCAAAATTTGAATTCCAAGGTCCTATCTATAAGGGTGATTATCATGAACTGGACCAAGCATCCAGGTATAAAATTCTAGATTTTAATAATACCATCTTATAGTTAAATCTGAATCTTGACTATTAGGGTATGAGGAACGAATGAGGAGCATCGAACAGCAAGGAACAAAAATGAGAGCGTTTAACCGTAATGCACCCACTAGTACATACTGTTAAACACAGTATCAGACAATACCTAATGGTTCTATTTACATCGTTTGTTTTTGAAGTTTTTCCTTTTTTTTTTTTTTTTTTTTTTTTTTTTTTTTTTCTTTTTTTTCATTTTCTCTTTTTTTCTTTTTTTAAACAATTTTTAAGCTTTTTTTCCTTCCCTTTTCTTGATTTTTGAAAAATACGCTTTTCAAAATCATTTTATCAGTACTGTACGTGTTGATTAAACATATCGAATCAGTACCTCTGTTAGTGTTAGGGAATTTCTTGGGTACCACAGAGAGTCCGGCACACGGCAGAGTCAATCCTTTCTGAGACAAAGCAAAGAACCTGCTATCACTCTACACAGTATCCAATATCAGAATCACGCTCTGAAGTGAGTCATTAGTAGTAAGGAAAAACTGCTGGCATGATAAAAGCCAGATAGGTACAATTAAAGGCACGGGAAGGACCTTCAGAGTGAAGGGCAGTGACCAGTGAGGTGAAGAGGAGTAATAGAAGAGTAATTTTGAGGGCCCCTTATGTCGTCGTCTCGAGTAAACCAGTATTGATAACGTGTGTTTTAGTACACATAATTGTACTTAGGTGTAAGCAAAAGCACATTAAATACGATGAATAACAACATTTATGACATGTACACACAAAGTCACATACTTAAGACACTCACCAATGTCTTAGCATAAACTTGAGTCATTATGTACATGAATAACACACGCAAACAGCACAAAATAACGTAATTCAGAGCATACCTTACAAGATAAAATTACATGGGACAATAATTCCGGGGACCGAAATTTTGGGGGTTCGAAAATATGGGGATTTTGTTCAAAAATCCCCAAATTTCGTTCCCCAAATTAAATTAGGGGATTTTCGCCTTTTTTCAAATTCGAAAAAATAGGGTAAGTTTTGGGAATAAATGCGAACTTCAGAAAGGCCAATTTCACTGAGGTGATCGACGTAGTAGAATTCCCAGCACAAGATCCCTTTTATCGAGTCGAGTGTAGAAGGTTTTATTTGGAATCACTGCATTTTAGATATTTTGAACTCTTCTGCACTGATATAGTTATTGAAATTTGTCTGGTAATTCCATATTTTATGCACTGTTAGTCAAATCACAAAACCGCAATTAACTAATTTGGGGGAAATAATTTTGGGGATCGAAATTTTGGGGGAACGAAAATATGGGGATTTTTTCGAAAAATCCCCAAATTTCGTACCTTTTAAATATGTCTCGTAAGGTAAGTAGAGTATCAGCCTCTACTGCCTCTATAGGGAGCACCTCTATTGGAGGCGTTTCCCCCTCTGCCGCCGCTGCCTCGGCCACCTCCCCTGCTTACACTGCCTCTACGAGGCCTGTCTCCTGTTGCATACCCGGGTCCCACTTGCTCTACGTACCTGCCCTGGCGGGCACCCACTGGCAGGTTGTAGTGAGACCGGAGGGCGTAATTCAATATTCTTAATACGTGAGTGTCACGAGAAATAATATCAAGTATGCGAGTGGTTTATAAATTGATTATTTGATCTGTACGTATCAAATAGTAAATCAAATATTGAAACAAAGACTTTGTTATAAGTTTGATGACCTGTCAGAGAGAAAGCACTTAGTGCGATGATCGAGCGAGAACCCATGCTTCTAGAGATACATAATGCATTACCTCGGAGCTGCTACAAATCAATGAATCGCAGTACCCAATACCAATGCTTACACAGAGCAACGATCACTTCTTGTACTGACGCTTCAAAAACGAATCAGTTTTGTGGATTGTGAAATTGGTAGCAATAGTAATATTTTCGTTAGCCTTTGTTGCACGGTAGAGTAATCGTAGAAGTTGTTGTATTTCGAATCTTATGGCAATGGTGTTCGATGAGATAGTGGAGATTGATGTGATTCAAACCAGCATAACGTACAAAAGACGAGCTAATTCGTGCTACACTTTCTGCAAAAAGTGAGTTACTACAGAAAACGACCTCTTGTAGAATTATGCCAATGAATGAAATACAGATTTCTGTAACCATTGTAACATGTTTATCGTTTCCTGACTAGTTGACTACAAATACAGTAACCATGGTAACATGTTTGCAGGGTAGTGAACTACAAACACAGTAACCATGGTAACATGTTTGCAGGGTAGTGAACTACAAACACAGTAACCATGGTAACATGTTTGCAAGGTAGTGAACTACAAACACAGTAACCATGGTAACATGTTTGGTAACATGTTTGCAGGTAGTGAACTACAAACACAGTAACCATGGTAACATGTTTGCAGGGTAGTGAACTACAAACACAGTAACCATGGTAACATGTTTGCAGGGTAGTGAACTACACAGTAACCATGGTAACATGTTTGCAGGGTAGTGAACTACAAACGGAGGTTCTCTAGCACGCCAGAAACCCTTAACGAGGAGCCCCTCTCGCCAGCTGTCCGGACACGGAGGTTCAGTGAGACTGCTCTTCAGTACCTGGCAGAGGACTACACCAGTCAATGTAAGCTGCATACTCAACTCACAATGCTGAACTTTTCCGTACGTTTCTAGGTTTGTTACAGATGTGCGGCTGGTTCCGAACCTGGAAACGTACCTGCCTAAAAGTTCGGCACTGTCAAGTTTCTCATCTGCAACTTACTACCTTAGCACTGAAATTCGGCACTGTCAAGTTTCTCATCTGCAACTTACTAGCTTAGCACTGAAATTTAGACACTGATCTTTTTAGAAGATGATGCTTTGAGAAATCACATTGATTTTATTAATGAATTGCAATGATTTTTTTGAAACATGTAATGGTGCAGATCGAAAAGTAAAATTTCATTGTTATCTAATATCGGGTAGTGAACCTCAAAATCTTCATAAAACACAATATATGGCCAATTTTTACCTCAATACCACATTGACTTTGAGTCAAGACTCAAGGGCACCGGTAAATGTTGCTACCTTGGAAATTAATTTTACGCCCTTTACTTAACGATAAGACGATAAGCACCTGTAGCAGTGTAGCACTGGCAGTGTCATGGGATCCAGACATAGCAATGCGTCAAGGTAAAAGCATATTCCTCCCTAAATGGCCAAATCACTTTGTGTTGATAAACTCAGCGCGAAAAGTAGTAAATTTGGTGAATTATACATAATACGAAAATTTTAATTTTTACCAATATTGAGCTTTAGTAGATAAATTTAAAATTTATCTTCGCCCATTTAATCGGCATGAGTTAAGTGAAATGATGGAGGAAGCAACGCCTGGGTGATGATGGTTCTTACAAACCCGTCACGGACATGTAATTGTAACCATCGTATTTATTCTCTAAATGACCAAAAAAAGTAAAAAACCGTAACAAATAGCTAAACTGTGACACGCGGAAGCGATTTCACGTTGTGCCACGTTTTAAATAATCTATTAGATGCCACCGCTTTAATTAAGAATCGTAAGTCCAGCTAACTCTAAGAGGTTAGAAAAACCTACGTCATTTCCTCATTAACAATTTAATGTCATGCCATTTTAGGTGAACTTTTTCTAGCTTGAAAATCAGAGAAAATGTGATACTTCCTCCGTTGCTGAACTAAAATCTTTGGCTCATGTAATTGGAAGGAGGATGACATAAAATCAATTTTCTGGGCATTAGGTTAATCATGATGACGGCAGCGAAAATTAGACGGGAAGTATAAACATGGTCATAAAAGGAAAAAATTAGCACAGGCCTGAAATTGCGCTTTTTTTCTGCAGCATACATCTTCTCAGTAACCAGGAGTCATCGAAATAAATACGAAAGGGAGAGTTACCATAACACTTATAAAACCTCTGCCACTTAACCTCTAAGTTAACAGTTCATACTTATCAGTGCATTACTCTCTGCAGTGTCGAACAAGGAGCCGAAGTTTATCAAGAGCAGCACCACGCTGGCTAGCAGTCGTAACGAGCTGGATGCCTACGCCCAGATGAACGCCTACCTTGACACTGAGAGCAGCAAGGTACGGGGGAGGTCCGGCTCCGTAGTGGAGCTGGTGCCCAAGGAAACCCTCTGCAAGTAGCGAAGAGGAGAAACTGTGTCTATGAGAATTGAGAGTGCAGCTGAACAGGAACTGTTTACTGTGGTATTGTCAGATGCTAAAGCGAAAATCAGAAGAAATGTTTACCCCGATATGAATAACATTATTCATGTTCTAGACTAAGTAAACGTGTTTCAAAATAATGGAGCTGCACCAGTTGATTGTGTAGGCCTTATAATGATTAAGACTAATATCTCAATAACCAGTAATATTACCGTGGTGTCCCCGGTCTCGACCTTTTGAACAGCGCGTCCGGTCCGTGTAAGAATACGACGCTTCACGCTTGGGCTATTTTTCAGCTCGCGACATGATATTGATACTAAAATGTGACGATACTGATACTAATTCCACGACACTTGATTGAATATTTGTGTGTCTACTATATAACCAAGACTAAAAGAATTAGGAATTGATCATCCAGGCCGAATAAGAATGTTCCAGCATATCATCTGATGATACTTAAAATTTGGACCGTATTGATCCGCCGGCCTGGATTATAATTTTCTTTTGGCGATGGAATACAAAAAATTTAATTTGCCACCGCGTTAATAATATAATACCACTCCAGTGCAGATAACCATAGTGCAATATCAGGGCATATTGCACTGGTTTTGGCGATGTCCCCAGAATGAAATTGTTGCAAAAAATTTAATTTGCCACCGCGTTAATAATAATAAGTAAGTGCAAGTGCAAATACACAGCTCATTCGGCGCTGCTACGCAGCGACTCGTTGGCAAATTTTGACCACTACATTTCAAATTTATGGAATAATTTTTACCGCATCAGAAAATTCCAATGAAAAGTTATGAGCAACGAAATCAAAACAGCATTTAACCGAAATGACTGCGCGGATAATCAATCTGCACGTGCAATTTTCCTACTGTGCGTGCGTTGCCATGGGGGCGTGACAGACAGACAGGAAATGCGACAGACAGGAAATGCGATTTATGTGACAGACAGGAAATGCTATTTATATAACGGGAAACTAGCTGGCCCGTCGGGCCTGCAAATTCACAGTGCAGCTCACTCGGCGCTGCAACGCAGCACCTCGTTCGCAAATTCTTTATAGTTCAAATTGATTGAATTTTTACCGCATTATTCGAATCAGATTAGAACTAGAAGTTACGGAGTGACGAAATCAAAACAGCATTTAACAGAAATTAACGCGCGCAATTCATCTGCACGTGCACTTTTCCCATTGCGCGCGCGTTGCGATGGTGCGTGACTGACATAAATCTGAAAGCCTGTTTGGCCTGCAAATTCACAGCTCATTCGGTGCTGCGACGCAGCACCTTGTTCGCATGGAATTCTAAACAATCGATTGAATAATTCTTACTGCATCAAAAATTTCCAATCTGAATCAGATCAAAAGTTATGAGCAACGAAATCAAAGCAGCATTAAACAGAAATGAACGCGTGCGCAATTCATCTCATCTGCACGTACAACCATAGCAACACGCGCAACTGTATCCACAATGCACGTGGGCGCCCTAAAATTTGTCTGCAAAAGGACAAAAGACGTTACTTACTGATACTCTAACTCTAACCATAGCCCTCTGGTTAGATGAAGCCGTTACGACGTAAAATTACAAAAATTATATCACAGAATGTACTTTTCTGTTTCACGTAAAATATAGTGAAGCACAATGCGGAAAAATTTTTTGAGCGGCCTAGTAATAGGCCACGCCTCAAAAGGTCGAGACACCATGGCCATATTAAATATCATAATATTATTGATAGCCTGTTATTCTGTCCATGAAACAAGATTTTCTTAATTCTTGCTGGGAACTGGAAGAAATTAATTAATATCTTATTATTTCTGCATGAGTTCTACCGTACACCCCCTTGCAGCATCTTCGATTATTTCTTTTTTTCTTAATCGATCAGTTGAACACCAAATGTGTAAATTTGTTTTTAGATATAACACAATAGAGTCAAAAATTATTTTTTATTTGATTTTTTGTGAAGACATACAAAGTGCGATGTTCAGGTCAAAGCAAAATGTCCAGATGGTGACCAACTTCTTATGTAATTTCTTATGTAAAGAATGACTCACGTATCACAGACCGGGGATTATAAAATTGAAAGTCTTTGTGATTGTTGGTATATCGGGTCAAGTTCATGTATTAAATTGTGATTGTATCGAACACAGCTATGATCAGCCTTTTTCAACCGGCCCTTTTGAAGCCTAAAAAATTGAAATTTTTGTCCACGACCAAAGGGCTGATTAACGTGGGGCCGGTTGAATGAACAGGTAAATACAAAATCAATTTAGGTCTGAATTAATAACGTCTAAAAACGAAATTTCTGTTACTTGGCAATATACAGCTTTTGATTAACTTTAACGGCATTGCGGTTACCCAGGTGTTTCGACCTTTTGAGGCGCGGCATATTAGTATTACTATTACGCCGCGCCTGAGTACTTTTTTGCGGCGCGAGACAGCGCGCGCAAAGTACTTTCATATTTTTCAATTCAAGTTCAACGCACCTTAAAATTAAAAAGCACCAATAGTGCGGCGTAATTAAATTACGCCGCACTATTGGTGCTGAAAAACGTGCTCCAGCGTGGCGTAATACGCCGCGCCTAGAAATTGTAGGCGCGGCGTATTACGCCACGCTTGAGTACGTTTTTAATTTTAAATTCAATGTTTAAGACGCGATGTATTGAATTTCAAAGTACTTTACGCGCCGCAAAATAAAAAAGTGCCCGGGCGCGGCGTAATAGTATTACTCCGCGCCCAGGCACTTTTTACTTTTTGCGGCGGGCAGCCGGGCAAAGTACTTTGAAATTCAATACAGCGCGGCGTATTAGTATTACTATTACCAATACGCCGCGCCTCAGAAGTTCGAGACACCACGAGGAAGTGCGCAATGCGAACATGGAACACATGATGGATAGACGTGTTTAGTTTAGCACTAGTGGACCGGTTAAATAAGGGCCAATAAGGTAATGATAAATTGAGTTAATTACGGTGCCACTGGTACAGTAATTAAGTAATAATGCACTGGTACTACCAGTACATAATTAATTACATGAACTTGAAGCTTTTTATACCATTTAAATCCAAAATTCGATACACAGTCTGGCTGTGATATGTGAGCAATTCTTAAATTATTTTGACAAATCTATACTCAAGTATATCGTTGGATTTGTAATTAAAAACATTAATTTTCAAATATTTATTTGCTGCATTTATATTTGTTTAAAATGAAAGATAATGATAATATTATTAATACAACATTTCATATTCAAGATTTAATGTATATCAATTCACACTCAGCCTTCAAAATACTACAGTTCGGCGTAAGTCATAATTTGACCCTTTTTCTGGAAGAGGATAAGTGCCTTATCGTTTTTTGAATTCATATAACCTCCATGCCCCATAATTTTAAGCACATTTGACAGCGTTAGTTTGAAAAGTTGAAAACAAAATTGAGATAATATTATACGATTGTTTATTTACAAAAACCTATAATAATTATTGACAGACACACATTTACACGCTCTTAATATCAACAACTTCAAAAAACGCAGTATTTTTCTCGTATATTTGCAGTCACCATTCCATATTCTTCATCCCCACGGTGAGAGATGCTCATGGTGCAATATATCGCAATGTCAATAATGAAGATATTGCACGTGCTTATTAGGTTTCGTCTCACATCTCATTCTCAACCACCCCCCGTAATATATATCAACATATTGACAACGCATGTCAATTAGTACATATGGAGCTCACAATATCATTTGATCTGCATCGCAATCAAAGGGGGAGGGAGTCAAAGGGAGCGTCTTATAAAAAGGGGAGTACTGAGTTTATAGGTGTTGAGCAAGTTAGTAACCTTAAGAACAGAGGTTTATTGTTAACAGTGTCCTTGGTTTGGAGCTTTGATCCTTGAATAGAACATCATGCGCAGCATTTATCAATAACACACACACTCTCACTCAAGATAAAACTAAAATAATACGGCTAATAAACACGTGTTGCGCCTCCACCACAAAGCAACTTAGAGACTACCAAACCCAAACTAATGAATCTTATTAAAGTAAGCCAATATCCATTCCATCTCAACTCGAAACTGCAGAAACCGAAAATGAATCAATGGACGGACTGCAACTGCTAGGGGCAGTTCGAAATGCATTTGCAGTCTGCGCGTCTTTTGTGTGCGCGGCGTAAGTCAAAGTGTAACTGTACCGGTACGCCGCGCAAAGTTAAGCCGCACACACAATTACAAAAGACGCGCAGACTGAAATTTGAAATGTCACCGTTCTTTAATGAAATTGGAAATATCCAGGCAAAATCTTGGAAAAACGGATCAATAATCGTCCCTTCAAGTTCATTCATTGAAAATATTTTTCAATTTGAAGTTGCTTTGTGGTAGAGGGAACGCCAAAGCCGAACCTAAAATATTATTATAATTATTGGCAAACATATCAAGCAATCAAAAATAAAAGAATAGATTTGTGTATGATACTGTGGTGCAACTGCAAGTTAACTGTAAAATGGTGATCATGAATGTATCAACTATTTGATGGCGTGATCAAAAATTAATTGTTACAGCTTGAATAGGATTAATTGGCCATTCCAGTCACAAAGATAATTTCAAGCTTCATAAAGAAGTTCCAATGTTAAGAAATGTTAACATTCAAATTGCAAAATGGTAATCACTAACTTTTAGGCTCATCGAGAATTTATAATTATAGGAAAGGCTTCGATTTAAGTATAGAATTCTTTTATTTCTCAGCATGGCGGCAAATTAGAAAGTATTCATTTTAGGGAGCAAGTTTAAAACGTTTAAATGATACGTATTCTCTGATAACAGCTTCAATAATTTACTGACTCAGTCATAATCAAAAATTAATTATCAATCGTACTTTTGACATTAACTATTTGTTAAATAACATCAAAATGATAAAGTTTGTGGAACTTTCCTCGATTAATAGATAATTGACATTAATCGAAAGTATTGACGTCACAGCTTTGCACGATTTGATGTTTTGAGTGTTTTTGACTTATTTCCATCAAAGTGTGCAGATCGGTCGATTGCTGGAGGGCTCGATAAGAACGCCCAATTTTGATGTACCTTAGGAGGTCTATTTATGTGGGTTGAAATTGCGGTGTTTGAAATTTTGGTAGGTTGAAAATATGGGGATTTTTTTCAAAAATCCCCAAATTTCACCCACCAAATAAAATTGGGTGATTTTTCTAACTTTTTGCTGACAAATAAAAAATTTTTTGCTTTGCGGAAAACAATGGAAAAATAGATTAATTCTAATATTACAAATCGAATTCTTGATCGTCTTCCTGAGCCTCTGCTTCAATAATTACTGTTCTAAATTTTTGAATTTCAATTGTTTTAACCTATTATTGACTTTGACTAAATTATCTGTAACTATCTGAAAACTCATCTCTGATACGAAATTTTACTGTTTTAGTACAGATAGTTCAAGAAATTTCGAAAGCGGGTTGAATTAAATCGGGGAGTAAAATTGTGGCGGGCAAAATTTTGGTAGGTTGAAAATATGGGGATTTTTTTCGAAAAATCCCCAAATTACAACCTTTATAAATAGACCTCCTAAGGTACTTTCGGAAGCATTTAATTTTATGAATTTATAGAAAGTTGACGCGTATCGAGCCCTCCGTCAATTGAGCAATCTGCACACATATGCGCAAGAAAATTTCAGTGAGGTAATCAAAGCAATATTACTTTGTGACTATTCATTTAATCTTAATCCATAGGATTAGGATTATTTCGACGAAGTGATCGGCCAATTCAGGGTTTTAAGGAACCTAAATTGGCTGATCAATATCATCTTTTTGAGATTATCCAATGGATGAAGGAAGGAAAAAAAATACAGTAAATTTTCAGAGAACAAAGCTGTCACTCAATAGTCCTATGCGATAGTTCGACTTTTAAGCAAGAACCAACTCCACTAATATGAATGAAAAAATATGGAATATTTTAACTTATAGGAATTTCTAAGTTTCCAACGATTAGGATAACACTAACAGTGGTAACGAGGGATATTTCATTTTCAATTTCATATTTTCATATTTGGACTTTTCGAAAAAATACCAATATCAAAAATTTGCCTACTGTACCCAAATTGTTATCCCAAAATTAATAGCATTTTCGGTGCAACATCTAAATATTAGTAATATTTTATTTTTAGAATAATTAATTCCAATATTTTCGCATTACCAAAATTTTTAACACCGCATATTGATGTAAATATCCCTCGTATTCGTGAAGTATATCAGAGTGGCAGGGTTCTAGAATCAGGAATGAAGAACCTTGCAACATCAGGAAACCTTGTGTAACTCAAACTGGGGTTCTAGAATACCCTGAAACCTTGGGGTTTTCATAGGACCACAGGACAAAAATCAACAAACACGTAAACAAACAAATACCTAACTTGTATTTTCAGCATAAAAATATACAAACAGGTGTAAAAATAATAAATACACATGGAACAAACTGTTAGTAGTGGCGGGTAATTGGTGTCAGAAGTCAGCCAAGTGCACAACCAATCACAAATCTCGTTTAACGCAGCCACAGCCAATCTCAGACTGGCTGGCGCCAGACAGAAACCGCTTCATTAAACACATCGTCCTTATATTTTCATTATTTCTGATACATCTTAGTTAAAACTGGTAGCAACTCGAGAGCATCAGCAAAGAAGTCAGCGATATTAATTGAAATTAGATAAAATTTAATTGGAGGGGCTACACATTATTAGTTCTCGTGTTATACACTGGAATTCTATCGCTAAAGTCTTCGGATTTGGGTCCGGTGGATGAGAGGGGGTTGTAGCTGTGCTGTAGGTTGTTGTTGCCCTGCTTCTGGGGGGACTTCTGGTCGGGGGAGCACCACCGCCGGGCCAGGTTGAGTGCTAGCAACAGCGAGATGAGCACGAAGATACCGCACAAGATGGCCATAACGATGGCCACTGTTTTCCAGCTATCTTCATCCTCTTTAAGACCCTGTTCATCTGAGTTGGTGCCGTCCGAGGTCCCATCGCCTGCTGCGGAAAGAGGGGGTTGTCACACTAAGACTAACTCTGGCTACAGAGGGGTCTACGAGCTCCTCGCATCTGGACCTCCCCTACTGAGCTCATAAATCCACCTCGAAGTGATGTCTAAATCTATATCTATCCTTGGGCTATTATGGCTACCTTTATGATAATCGGTCTTTCACAACAATATCCATCATGAGCAAAGATGAATCGTTTTATTTTATATACACTTGCACAGTTAGGGAGAGGTCCAGAGAAATTTGCTCCTATTTTGGTTAATGAGAATTACATTTACTTGAAACTAAAGATGAAAATTGTATATTTTCTGTTCGTAGCTCATAAAGGCAATTCCCTGAGAATGAAGATTCACAGTTTGACAAATTGTAGCAAAATAACAATTTTCAACCGGCCATATTTGCAAAATCATTTTAAAATTTCTGTCCGTATGTTAAGAATATTTTGGGATCTATATGGTTAGTTCGGGCAATAATTTTTCTTTGCAAGCTAAAAATTTTTCTATGATTTTTAAAATCGAAATCATTGATAACAGCTAGATCCATTCTTGCTGACTTGGTTAAAAAATAGCGAGCGTTTGATTCAATGAAAAATTTCTTTGGCGTCCTAAAATAAGAAACAGAATCAGATACCAACAGTCTGTAGCCACTGAGTTTCAGTATTTCTTCGAGATGAAAAGCAATGCAGTATCTACATTTCAATATTTGCTATAGAATATTATGTGGATCTCGTCTGATCATAGTTGGTTGATATCTTTTTGATAAGAGTAATTTGTCAAAAATTTCCTTATATGAAGTAAAATTTGACTCAGAAGTAATTCTTCAAAATTACCTAAGTGCATATACATTAAACTTTCATATTTATTTGATCATTATTTCATCATATCCAACAGTACGAAGAGATGCCATTCAAAGTTTAAAGAAATCATAAGGAGAAAAATGCTTTGAAAATTGCAAATCCAGCATTTTCCAGAAAACCAAACACGGCTGATGAGCATACAATAGCTGAAATAGACATTTTTCAATCAGCACGTACAAGAAATAACCATGATGAGTTAATCATGGCAAATCTATAACATACGTTACATGAAAATTAAAGTTTTATAGTATTGATTTAATACACTGAATTATCATTATTATGTAAACGAGACGAAGCAAGGGCAGCTGAGCGACAAAAGCTAGACAAAAAGCACACACCACAAAAAGCACACACCACACCGCTCACAGACAGGTAGCACTCTCATGGGGTGATGCACACTCCTCAGATGCACACTCCTCACAAAACTCCAAACTCCGGAGGACAGAGGGTGGGAGTACGGTTTACAATGTACATGTACACCAAGTTGTACAATGTAAAAGGTGTACAAGGTGTACAAACTACAATGTACACGGTCTACAATGTTCACCTTGTACAATGTAGAGTGTGCATTTACATGGTGTACAGTGCAAACGGTGTACAATGTACATGGTGTACATTTTACACCTTGTACAATTAACACGTTGTACAATGTACATTGTACAAGGTGTACAATGTACACCGTGTACAATGTACAGTGTGCAATGTACACGATGTACAATGTACACGGTGTATATTGTAACCGGTGTAAAATGTACACCTTGTACAATTAACACGTTGTACAACGTACAAGGTGTACAATGTACACCGTGTACAATGTACAGTGTGCAATGTACACGATGTACATTGTACACGGTGTATATTGTAACCGGTGTAAAATGTACACCTTGTACAATTAACACGTTGTACAATGTACATTGTACAAGATGTACAATGTTCACCGTGTACAATGTACAGTGTGCAATGTACATGGTGTACAATGTACACTGTGTAAAATTTACAATGTACAATATACAGTGTACACGGTGTACAATGTCCATGTTGTACAAGTTACAATTTGAATGTACACAGTGTACAATGTACACGGTGTCCAATGTACACGGTTTAAAATGTATAATGTGAATGTACACAGCGTACAATGTACATCTTGTGCAATGTACATTGCACATAGAATTAGCATGGTGTTAGCTGTACAATGTGAAAGGTATACCATATACATTGTACATGTATACAAATAGAGTGTACATTGTACAAAGTACACGGTGTACCATTTAAATTTGGGAGACTTTTTGCCCGATTGATAATAACAATTAGATAGGAAAAGAATGGGTTATATCTATAAAACAGCGAGACTTTGATCGCTGTGCACTCAGTGCTGAGCGTTAAAGATATTCTTAAATTGAGATCTCCTATCAGGACAGGATAATAATATGAACACAGGATTTTACAAAAAGTTCAGCGTCCACAGAAAGCATGGTAATTATGCTAGAGAAGTGTTCAACTTTTTAAGGCGAGAACGTCACTTCCACGTCACTGATTACTTCTGAGTTCTGACGGAGATTTGGAACTGGCAGATGACACATGTGTGGTGCTTCCTTTAACCGGTACCATGAGAAATTTGGAGCAGTTTTTGAGGAAGTATTTACTTTTGAAGGCTATACCTTTACCCCCAAATAAATAGCACTCAATAAATATCTTGGCACCAGAACTGGCACTCGCACACTCGCCTATTTAATAAGGCATTCACGTTCGCCTTCGGAGGGTGTTGTATCCTCCAGTGTGCTCGGTAGCCTGGGTATCTCACATTCAGTTGAGTAGCTTGGTGACAACATATCTCACAGTCAGTTGAGTAGCTTGGTGACGAACTAGCGCGCACATAGCGGAGTGAAGTAGCAGTGTATATTTACCTCGGGCATTCACTAGAAAACGCCGCAATAGCGCCTCAGTTACACCAAGATATAGCGCCACCATACGCAGATCACAGCTGCGGCAATTAGCTTACAGAGGACCAGCCGGTTGTCACTAATAGCTCACAGATGACACGGTAGTCGGCGGCGGTGGCTAGTTCCCGATTTGCATGGCAGCCAGCAGGAAGGAAGTGGCAGCAAAGACGAAGGTCAGGATCCCCAGAACGATAGACAGCACTTTAAAGTGGCGAATGTTGGCGTTAAGAGTGTAGCTGTTGCTGCCGGCGGCGTAGTATTTAACACCTTTGGTGGCTGCGGTGCTTTGGTTGTAGATGCCGCACGGTGAATCTTTAACTGAGGGCTGCTGGATGTATGGGGCTGATTCCACGGTTATCTTAAAAACGCCTGTGTGTGCGGAGTTAGCGGGTTTATTAGAAAGTACGTGTATATTCGGAGTCACACCAGCGGGGGCCAGGGTTCTCATGCTCACACGCTGCCACACACAAACACACGGTATATACAATGGTGTACATTGTACATGGTTGAGGGGTGAGGGACAGGGAGAGGTGAATGGATGAGTGACGAGTGTAAAGAGGAGATGAGTGAGTGATAGAAAAGTTGAGTTCCTGATATTTTGTACAGAAAGATTACACTCAAACGTACCTCACTGCTCGCACCCACGCCGCAGTTGCTTGATGACATGCCGCTATAATTTGCACGTGCACTTAGCTGCCTAGTTCTCGTGGCAGCGCCCTTGCTCTTGGTAACGCCTTGGCAACGCGTGGCATTGCGCACGTGATTCGTCATCACGCGTGACGAATTACGCCGGCGTGAGATTTACCTGAAGTTGTATTTCCGAAGTCGGGACCACCTTTAGTTGGCTTTTCGATAGTTTCATTAGGATCAGTCTCCTGGGTTTTATTTTTAGGTGGATCCGTGAGAACAGGCTCGGGTGAATCTGTTATAATTGTCTCTGGATCGACAAAAGGAGGTTCTGTAGGAGGGTGGATCGTTGCTGGATCACTATCAGTGGGATCAGGTGGGTCTGTGCCTACGGCATGGTTGTCAATTTGTATTGCAACAAGCAGCACACATATCACGCACACACAGCCGGTTACAAAGTCCACCACAGATAATTACAATTACCATTGAAATATACAAATTCAGCTCATGCAGGAATGATAGATTTTAAAGCAGCTCAGAATAAACCATACCCCGCACACGACTAATAGGCAGCTGTCGAATGTCGTCATCAATTCGCTGCTCTACGCAGTGATCATGACGTTATACGGTAGCCGTCAATGGGGAACGGACATTTTTCCTCACGACATTTTACCACAAGATATTTCAACTATAGGCAAAGGTGAGGGTCTGGATAAGGCTTATGGTAAGGGTAAGGGCTAGAGTCAAGGGTTTGATTTAGGTTATTGTTAGGGTCAGGAGAAAGAGATAATGAGCTGTGTGGTAAAATGTCGGAGGTAAAACTAAAAATTGCCCCGTCAATTAGTCGTGTGAGCGGTATAAAATCACATAGTGTGTGCAGCCCAGCAAATCACGAACACAAGCAGGTAGCACATTGGTCAGTCAGAGTCAAGTTTCCCCGGGAGCTTTCCTCTTCCGAATCAGCAGGAAGAGTCTACGAGGAGTCTACAGGAGAGTCTACGTGTTGTCTATGAGGAGGGTCTACGTGTTGTCTACGAGGAGGGTCTACGTGATGTCTTGAATAGAGTGCATGTGTCACTGATGAACGGGACGCGGGTGTACGTGTACTGGGGTTTTAACTTCACTGAGTAAACTGCACAGTTACACAGTGTACAACAAGAGAATTCTAACGAGATGCAGAAATTAAGTGGAAGCTATTGAAGGAGGATTTAAAACGACAGTTTCTTCTGGTCATGAAAATCCGGGGCGCAAATGTTCACCGAAAGTATAGGATGCAAGGAGCATTCAGCACTCTGCTTTTTGGACTCCTTTTAAGTATTTATAGTCTGTAGCAAGCGTGTTTCAATAAAGGGGCAAATATAATTCACCTCATGTGGTAGTAGTGTCAAGTTCGAAGTATTTTCAGTGATTGAGCCGAATTCTCAAGCCGAATTCTTAGTCACATAGTATCAAATGTTTTCAGTGATCGAGCAGAACCTAAGTTACCTTCGTTGGAGGGTGGAAGAGTGGGGCGGGCCGGAGACAGGTCATTAGTTTGAGAGTAATCCCCTGACACATGTTAGTAAAGTGATGGGATATATGCACACATCAATATGGATACTATCAAACAGGGTGCAACAGAGTCAAGAATTGCAAGATGACACACATAATTAATGAAGGTGATGCACATGGGAATCATCTGTTTCTTCTCTTCGGTTATATTATGGAGTTGAGCATTTGACAATATTTAATCAAGAGCAGTATACTCTTATTATTGATGATCACAAACTTATTATTGATGGTCAAAAGTTGCTGAAATCAGAGCGAATTTAAAGCAATTCTTTCTTCTGCAGTGCCACAATGATCATGAAAACAAAATGGATGATTTAGATTTTGAGTAGTATCCCATAAATTAGGTTGATAATATTATGATGAAAGACATAATGATTATATTATACAGGAGATCACATGATGACAAGGTAAGAGTGCAGGAATATGATGATGCAAGATTCGTGGTATGGCTGGATGGGTTTATAAGGGATGCCATGGATATAAAATGATGCTTTGTCCTGCTATATTGGGTAAGAAGTTGGGTAGTTAATTATAAAGGCAGCTGATTGTTGATTAAACATACAAACAATTATCTATTTCATTTCATGATTGTGACAAAAATATTGGAAAGATACATGTAACTGAAAGAAGATTGTATCATGCAAGCAAGCATCTAACTCTTATAAGATGCCAAACAGAAACATTCATTCAGAACCATTAATAACGGAGGCGATAGACAATTAAATCATAGCTTCATCCCACCCCGAATTTTTAAACCCCTACTCAATTTTTTGAAGTCTATAATTAATAAGTGTCTATTAATAAGTGTCTATTAATAAGTGTCTATTAATAAGTGTCTATTAAGAAGTGTCTATTAATAAGTGTCTTGGAATCATTGCCATGGATGTCTTAAGCCTCAATGGTATTTTGTGCAAACACACAAGTCAAAAGCAGATCCTTCTAGAAATTTAAAAAATTCAGGGGGGTCGAAAGGGCGGGGTTGAATTAGAAAAATTCAGGGGTTGAACCCATGATGAAGCAATGTGCTATAGTCATAGTGGATACTGACAAATTTATAACGTTTACAGCTTAATTTGAGACATACATTCGGAAATGATTGTGCCAAATTGATAAGATTAGACTTAATTTTTGACATTAAAGGTCCAAAGACATTTAGGATCTACAATCACTTTTAAATCGACTCCATTTAATAAAATTTATCGACTTATCAAGAATTGATTATTGAAAAATATACGAAGGTATTTGTGTTGCCTTTAGCTTCCAAATTAACATTATATCTGATGATCACGAAACTAAGATTGTTTTTTTTTTTTTATTAAGTATCCGGTTTGCAAATCAGTTCCTCGACGAAAATAATTGATTATTGAGAGAGCTTGTTTGAATTCAATGCGATTGAACTACCACTACCAGCAAAAGGAAAGTAATATAATAATACAATTTAAAAACTGGACAAAACAAGAGTACAATGCACAATATTATTTTTATACGTTCTGATGAGACCACGTCGTGGCAATCATCCGAAGAGAAAACCGAAAGACAAACAAACTAACAAACAAACAAACAAACAAACAAACAAACAAACAAACAAACAAACAAACACGAATAAAAACAAACAAGATGCACATTCTCTCTCACACACCAACAAACCCCCCATGCGAAAGCAACACTTACCATCGCAGGTGTCATCGACTTTAGCTGACAAGCTCTGTATCCACTCCGAGCTGAGGATGGAAGTCGGTTACATTTCATAGATAATTAATCTGCAAATACCAAGTGTTGTAGATTTATAGTCGGGGAAACAAGAAAATGGGAGGGACGGAAAAGAATTGAGGATAAAGGGGAAAGAAGAGTTAGAGGGGCCGGATGGTTCAGACGGTATATCTAAGGGCCTGATGAGGGAGTTTGGAAGGGAAGGAAGTTCAAGTACAAGGAACATTTACAATTGGGTTCTAACTTTTTAGGTTTTATTGGGGACAGGTATTATAGCACATTTTTCAATATCTAAAAGTTCTCACTCCTCTGGTAGATAACAGATATCATTCTCTACCCATGTGTATTATCTTGAGGTACACATAACATATCATGAGATGGATGCAACACTCAAAGCCCGCTCTCGGGCAGATGACTTTGATCTTTGGCAGCTGTGCAATCAAATTTGATGACGTCACTTTCAGAGAAACCAAATACGGGGAATCTAATCTTGTTATATTGGATGACGTGAAGATGTCAAAATATTGCACTTATTGGACTAAAAATACAGTTATAGAAGAGACACTTGACGATATGAGATTTGACAGTCCTGATCCCAGAAATAAAGAATTTATTTTTGTGCAAATGTAGCGTCACTTATCGAAAGCTTCGAGTATTTTATGTTAATAAGAAATTTTGGTTAGCATCACAAAATATGAATTTAGTGGATATGTCAAGAAAGAACGAACAAGAATTGCGCTCGTTTTAGCTCTATTTCCCTCCCAACTACCTAGTCCCCAACCATCTCTATTTTAGAATTTCCCAAATCCCATTATATTATTATTCATGCTTCAAAACCCTGCTGTATTCGGGGAGCCCGACTTATAACCTCAGACATTTTACCTCACAGCAACTTAGTACTTTATATCTCTCCCCTGACCCTAACTCAAACCATAACCCCAACCCTAACACTAACTTTGCCCATAGTTGAAATATCATGTGGTAAAGTGTCGAGAGGTAAAAGGTGTCTAGGTAAAATGCCCGTTCCATGCAAATTTTTCATTTCAGAATTTGTGAATTATCTTCCCTTTTTGGCAATTAATCCCCAATTTTGTAAATATATCCCCATATTCTTTGGACGTTTGGAAAATTCCCCCTATCCGAGAACTTTTCAAAATTGGACAGATTCAAATGTAGACTCGTACGTCCACGGCGATAATCACATGTTCGAAAACTCTCTCGTATCAGTTATATCGTTTAAACCTCAATCTCTTGAGTTCGTACTTCATATAATACGCAAACCCTTTTGATGAACCACCACCTCTACTAGCCCTCAATTAATGCCTTTTTTACAAAAAAGGGAGATTGGGGGAATATACCTGAGTAACGGTCGCCAAAATGATATAACTAAAGAATAATTTTTAATCACAACAACGAGTAACGGATACCTGGTTAGGTGTTATCGTTTTTAATATCGTTTTAGACACACAAATTAATAAATAGCTGGTCTATCAAGTTCAGTTAACAGTTTTGAATGGCGGTAAGCAGCGTAAATAGTTAGTCGAGTTTGATAAACACACGTATTAACGAGGAGCAAGCCGAGCGCAACATCATCACTACTGTAGCGTTTTAATCCACCCAAGTCAGAATAGCGTCATCACAGAGTATTCGCACCAATCTGTCATATATCAAGAGTTTAATGTAACACAATTGCTCCAAAATACTAAATAATTGCTGGTTACTAGTTTGAAATCATTTCAATTCGTCTAGGGGTAGGTAGAGTTTCCAAACTTGAATAATTCCAGTTTTCTGGAAGGTTCAATAAGAATGTTTTCTAGAAGGTTCAATAAGAAGGTTCAATAAGATGGTTTTCTAGAAGGTTCAATAAGGTAAGGTGCAACAACCACTGATTTGAAAGCAGTTAACTTTAATAGGGAATGCTTTACAAACTAGTTCTAAACTAATAGTGAACATGTAGGGACCATTCTAGCAACTAACATTTTCTAGCAACTAACACAGGAACTGTTCTAACATCTAACACGGGAACTGTTCTAACATCTAACACAAGGACTGTTCTAGCAACTTAAACAGGAACCTTTTCTAGCAACTTACACAGGGACTGTTCTAACATCTAACACAGGAACTGTTCTAGCAACTAACACAGGGACTGTTCTAGCAACTAACACAGGAACTGTTCTAGCAACTAACACAGGGACTGTTCTAGCAACTATAACACAGGGACTGTTCTAGCAACTATAACACAGGGACTGTTCTAGCAACTAACACAGGGACTGTTCTAGCATCTAACATAGAGACTGTTCTAGCAACTAACACAGGGACTGTTCTAGCGACTAACACATGGACTGTTCTAGCGACTAACACAGGGACTGTTCTAGCAACTAACAGACTCTAGCTGCAACTTACCCATCTGGTGGTGAACCGCCAAACAACATGCCTTGCCCTTTCCTGATGCATGCAGAAAAGACCATATCATGCAATGTTCGTGAGGAATCGCAAATACATTCAAATCTTATTCGGCGTTTTAAATGCTTTCATGCAAGTAATGTTAAATTGGTGGATATTGCCAAGTAAAGCAGTTCACCAAACCACCACATGACTCTCAAAAGTCATAGAAATCTACTGTCAGACTGCTTTAACCTTATAGTCTGTTCAATATACGGGAAATCAAAATAAAATAATTATGATATTCCATTTTGTAATTTGAAAGTAAGAAACAGACCCGTACCTGCAGTCTGGTCGGCTGGTGCAGGTTCCCTTGGCGACACACCACCCACAGTAAGGGTCCCGGGACGCGTAACAGCAGTTCTTGTTAAGAGTGATCCTCTGACACCGGGACATGACCACCTTGGAGACGGAGGTTCCCGTGCCGACCAGCAGGTAGAACTTCTGTGGAGGAAGAAGGTTACACAACCTGGGTGCAGGGTACAGGGTGCAGGGACCTTGGTACAGGGTGCAGGGACCTGGGTGCAGGGTGCTGGACCTGGTTACAGGGTGCAGGGTGCAGGGACCTGGGTACAGGGTGCAGGGTGCAGGGACCTTGGTACAGGGTGCAGGGACCTGGGTGCAGGGTGCAGGGACCTGGGTGCCGGGTGCTGGACCTGGGTACAGGGTGCAGGGACCTGGGTACAGGGTGCAGGGTGCAGGGACCTGGGTACAGGGTGCAGGGACCTGGGTGCAGGGTGCAGGGACCTGGGTACAGGGTGCAGGGACCTGGGTACAGGGTGCAGGGTGCAGGGACCTGGGTGCAGGGTGCAGGGACCTGGTTACAGGGTGCAGGGACCTGGGTACAGGGTGCAGGGTGCAGGGACCTGGGTGCAGGGTGCAGGGACCTGGGTGCAGGGTGCAGGGACCTGGGTGCAGGGTGCAGGGACCTGGGTGCAGGGTGCAGGGACCTGGGTACAGGGTGCAGGGTACAGGGACTTGGGTGAAGGGTGCAGGGACTTGGGTGAAGGGTGCAGGGACTTGGGTGAAGGGTGCAGGGTGCAGGGTACAGGGTGCAGGGTACAGGGTGCAGGGACCTGGGACCTGGGACCTGGGACCTGGTTACAGGGTGCAGGGTGCAGGGACCTGGGTACAGGGTGCAGGGTGCAGGGACCTGGGTACGGGTGCAGGGACCTGGGTACAGGGTGCAGGGACCTGGGTACAGGGTGCAGGACCCTGGGTGCAGGGACCTGGGTACAGGGTGCAGGGTGCAGGGACCTGGGTACAGGGTGCAGGGACCTGGGTACAGGGTGCAGGGACCTGGGTGCAGGGACCTGGGTACAGGGTGCAGGGTGCAGGGTGCAGGGACCTGGGTACAGGGTGCAGGGTGCAGGGACCTGGGTGCAGGGTGCAGGGACCTGGGTGCAGGGACCTGGGTACAGGGTGCAGGGACCTGGGTGCCGGGTGCAGGGACCTGGGTGCAGGGTGCAGGGTGCAGGGACCTGGGTACAGGGTGCAGGGTGCAGGGTACAGGGTACAGGGTGCAGGGTGCAGGGACCTGGGTGCCGGGTGCAGGGACCTGGGTGCAGGGTGCAGGGACCTGGGTGCAGGGACCTGGGTACAGGGTGCAGGGTGCAGGGACCTGGGTGCAGGGTGCAGGGACCTGGGTACAGGGTGCAGGGTGCAGGGACCTGGGTGCAGGGACCTGGGTACAGGGTGCAGGGACCTGGGTACAGGGTGCAGGGTGCAGGGACCTGGGTGCAGGGTGCAGGGACCTGGGTACAGGGTGCAGGGTGCAGGGACCTGGGTGCAGGGACCTGGGTGCAGGGTGCAGGGACCTGGGTACAGGGTGCAGGGTGCAGGGGGTGCAGGGTGCAGGGACCTGGGTGCAGGGTGCAGGGACCTGGGTACAGGGTGCAGGGACCTGGGTGCAGGGACCTGGGTGCAGGGACCTGGTGCAGGGTGCAGGGACCTGGGTGCAGGGTGCAGGGACCTGGGTACAGGGTGCAGGGTGCAGGGACCTGGGTGCAGGGACCTGGGTGCAGGGTGCTGGACCTGGTTACAGGGTGCAGGGTGCAGGGACCTGGGTACAGGGTGCAGGGTGCAGGGACCTGGGTGCCGGGTGCAGGGACCTGGGTGCAGGGACCTGGGTACAGGGTGCAGGGTGCAGGGACCTGGGTGCAGGGTGCAGGGACCTGGGTACAGGGTGCAGGGTGCAGGGACCTGGGTACAGGGTGCAGGGACCTGGGTGCAGGGACCTGGGTACAGGGTGCAGGGACCTGGGTACAGGGTGCAGGGACCTGGGTGCAGGGTGCAGGGACCTGGGTGCAGGGTGCAGGGTGCAGGGACCTGGGTGCAGGGTGCAGGGACCTGGGTGCAGGGTGCAGGGACCTGGGTACAGGGTGCAGGGACCAGGGTGCAGGGTGCAGGGACCTGGGTACAGGGTGCAGGGACCTGGGTGCAGGGTGCAGGGACCTGGGTGCAGGGTGCAGGGTGCAGGGACCTGGGTGCAGGGTGCAGGGACCTGGGTAGAGGACCTGGGTACAGGGTGCAGGGACCTGGGTACAGGGTGCAGGGTGCAGGGACCTGGGTACAGGGACCTGGGTGCAGGGTGCAGGGACCTGGGTGCAGGGTGCAGGGACCTGCAGGGACCTGGGTACAGGGTGCAGGGACCTGGGTGCAGGGACCTGGGTGCAGGGTGCAGGGACCTGGGTGCAGGGTGCAGGGACCTGGGTGCAGGGTGCAGGGACTTGGGTGAAGGGTGCAGGGACTTGGGTGAAGGGTGCAGGGTGCAGGGTACAGGGACTTGGGTGAAGGGTGCAGGGTGCAGGGTACAGGGTGCAGGGACCTGGGACCTGGGACCTGGGTGCCAGGTGCTGGACCTGGTTACAGGGTGCAGGGTGCAGGGACCTGGGTAAGGGTGCAGGGTGCAGGGACCTGGGTACAGGGTGCAGGGACCTGGGTACAGGGTGCAGGGACCTGGGTGCAGGGACCTGGGTGCAGGGTGCAGGGACCTGGGTACAGGGTGCAGGGACCTGGGTGCAGGGTACCAGGGACCAGGGTGCAGGGTGCAGGGACCTGGGTGCAGGGTGCAGGGACCTGGGCAGGGTGCAGGGACCTGGGTACAGGGTGCAGGGACCTGGGTGCAGGGACCTGCAGGTGCAGGGACCTGGGTGCAGGGTGCAGGGACCTGGGTGCAGGGTGCAGGGACCTGGGTGCAGGGACTTGGGTGCAGGGACCTGGGTGCAGGGTGACCTGGGTACAGGGTGCAGGGACCTGGGTACAGGGTGCAGGGACCTGGGTACAGGGTGCAGGGACCTGGGTGCAGGGACCTGGGTACAGGGTGCAGGGTGCAGGGTACAGGGTACAGGGTGCAGGGACCTGGGTGCCGGGTGCTGGACCTGGGACCTGGGTGCCGGGTGCTGGACCTGGTTACAGGGTGCAGGGTGCAGGGACCTGGGTGCAGGGTGCAGGGACCTGGGTACAGGGTGCAGGGACCTGGGTGCAGGGTGCAGGGACCTGGGTACAGGGTGCAGGGACCTGGGTACAGGGTGCAGGGACCTGGGTGCAGGGTGCAGGGACCTGGGTGCAGGGTGCAGGGACCTGGGTGCAGGGTGCAGGGACCTGGGTACAGGGTGCAGGGTGCAGGGACCTGGGTGCAGGGTGCAGGGACCTGGGTGCAGGGTGCAGGGACCTGGGTGCAGGGTGCAGGGACCTGGGTACAGGGTGCAGGGACCTGGGTACAGGGTGCAGGGACCTGGGTACAGGGTGCAGGGTGCAGGGACCTGGGTGCCGGGTGCAGGGACCTGGGTGCAGGGTGCAGGGTGCAGGGACCTGGGTACAGGGTGCAGGGTGCAGGGACCTGGGTACAGGGTGCAGGGACCTGGGTGCAGGGTGCAGGGGGGTACAGGGTGCAGGGACCTGGGTACTGGGTGCAGGGTGCAGGGACCTGGGTGCAGGGTGCAGGGACCTGGGTGCAGGCGGACCTGGGTGCAGGGTGCAGGGACCTGGGTACAGGGTGCAGGGACCTTGGTACAGGGTGCAGGGACTTGGGTGAAGGGTGCAGGGTGCAGGGTACAGGGTGCAGGGACCTGGGACCTGGGACCTGGGTGCCGGGTGCTGGACCTGGTTACAGGGTGCAGGGTGCAGGGACCTGGGTACAGGGTGCAGGGTGCAGGGACCTGGGTGCCGGGTGCTGGACCTGGGTACAGGGTGCAGGGACCTGGGTACAGGGTGCAGGGTGCAGGGACCTGGGTGCAGGGTGCAGGGACCTGGGTGCAGGGACCTGGGTACAGGGTGCAGGGTGCAGGGTACAGGGACCTGGGTACAGGGTGCAGGGTGCAGGGACCTGGGTGCAGGGTGCAGGGACCTGGGTGCAGGGACCTGGGTGCAGGGACCTGGGTACAGGGTGCAGGGTGCAGGGTACAGGGTACAGGGTGCAGGGACCTGGGTGCCGGGTGCTGGACCTGGGACCTGGGTGCTGGACCTGGTTACAGGGTGCAGGGACCTGGGTACAGGGTGCAGGGTGCAGGGACCTGGGTACAGGGTGCAGGGACCTGGGTGGGGTGCAGGGACCTGGGTGCAGGTGCAGGGTACCAGGGTACAGGGTGCAGGGACCTGGGTGCCGGTGCTGGACCTGGGACCTGGGTGCCGGGTGCTGGACCTGGTTGCAGGGTGCAGGGACCTTGGTGCAGGGTGCAGGGACCTGGGTACAGGGTGCAGGGACCTGGGTGCAGGGTGGGACCTGGGTACAGGGTGCAGGGTGCAGGGACCTGGGTGCAGGGTGCAGGGACCTGGGTGCAGGGTGCAGGGACCTGGGTGCAGGGTGCAGGGACCTGGGTGCAGGGTGCAGGGACCTGGGTGCAGGGTGCAGGGACCTGGGTGCAGGGTGCAGGGACCTGGGTGCAGGGTGCAGGGACCTGGGTACAGGGTGCAGGGACCTGGGTACAGGGTGCAGGGTGCAGGGACCTGGGTGCAGGGTGCAGGGACCTGGGTGCAGGGTGCAGGGTGCAGGACCTGGGTACAGGGTGCGGTGCAGGGACCTGGGTACAGGGACCTGGGTGCAGGGTGCAGGGACCTGGGTACAGGGTGCAGGGACCTGGGTACAGGGTGCAGGGACCTGGGTGCAGGGTGCAGGGACCTGGGTGCAGGGTGCAGGGACCTGGGTGCAGGGTGCAGGGACCTGGGTGCAGGGTGCAGGGACCTGGGTACAGGGTGCAGGGACCTTGGTACAGGGTGCAGGGACTTGGGTGAAGGGTGCAGGGTGCAGGGTACAGGGTGCAGGGACCTGGGACCTGGGACCTGGGTGCCGGGTGCTGGACCTGGTTACAGGGTGCAGGGTGCAGGGACCTGGGTACAGGGTGCAGGGTGCAGGGACCTGGGTACAGGGTGCAGGGACCTGGGTACAGGGTGCAGGGAGGGACCTGCGGACTGGGTACAGGGTGCAGGGTGCAGGGACCTGGGTGCAGGGACCTGGGTACAGGGTGCAGGGACCTGGGTACAGGGTGCAGGGTGCAGGGACCTGGGTACAGGGTGCAGGGACCTGGGACCTGGGACCTGGGTGCCGGGTGCTGGACCTGGTTACAGGGTGCAGGGTGCAGGGACCTGGGTACAGGGTGCAGGGTGCAGGGACCTGGGTACAGGGTGCAGGGACCTGGGTACAGGGTGCAGGGTGCAGGGACCTGGGTGCAGGGACCTGGGTACAGGGTGCAGGGTGCAGGGACCTGGGTGCAGGGACCTGGGACCTGGGTGCAGGGTGCAGGGACCTGGGTACAGGGTGCAGGGACCTGGGTACAGGGTGCAGGGACCTGGGTACAGGGTGCAGGGTGCAGGGACCTGGGTGCAGGGACCTGGGTGCAGGGACCTGGGTACAGGGTGCAGGGTGCAGGGTACAGGGTACAGGGTGCAGGGACCTGGGTGCCGGGTGCTGGACCTGGGACCTGGGTGCCGGGTGCTGGACCTGGTTACAGGGTGCAGGGACCTGGGTACAGGGTGCAGGGTGCAGGGACCTGGGTACAGGGTGCAGGGACCTGGGTGCAGGGTGCAGGGACCTGGGTGCAGGGTGCAGGGACCTGGGTACAGGGTGCAGGGTGCAGGGACCTGGGTGCAGGGACCTGGGTGCAGGGTGCAGGGACCTGGGTGCAGGGTGCAGGGACCTGGGTGCAGGGTGCAGGGACCTGGGTACAGGGTGCAGGGACCTGGGTGCAGGGTGCAGGGACCTGGGTGCAGGGTGCAGGGACCTTGGTGCAGGGTGCAGGGACCTTGGTGCAGGGTGCAGGATGCAGGGACCTGGGTACAGGTGCAGGGGAAATAGCAGTGGAAAGCAAGGATGGTACGTCAATGCGAATTAAAAATTTTCAGGGTTTTCCAATACTCCGTCGCGCGCACTTTTTTAGCTTGTCCTAATGTCCGAGTGTTGCGCGCTAAGGATGGGTAACACCCATCTTAATTTGTAGATCAGATGAAGATAACAAGAAAGATAGTTCGGGGAGGGATAAAGCTTAATATCTGATGTTTGAGATGAAGTTCTATCCTTTCCAAATGACAAGGAAACCGAATGGCACAAAGATAAGAGAAGCAAGGTAGTATTCATACCGGGTTAGACTTTTTCTCGAATGCCAAGAAGTTGACAGTCAGGTTAGAGTCTATCTTGCCGACGGCAACTTGGAGAGACTCCACCAGAATGGGTTGCAGAGTGTTGTCCTTGTCCACCCATGTCACCTTCAATACTTGACCTTTGTCTGAAGATGTATATTGAGTGATTAAACAATAAATGGGATTGGGAGTGCTTTAGCGATAATTATATCACGAAGTGTTAACTGTTAGCCGAATGCCCGAGTGCGATAATTACATAATTATCGGTAGACCGATTGTGCTGGGTATATGATAGATTGGTTTAAGAAACACACTATACAATATAAGTCGGATAATAGTTATGTACGGTCGTGCTGGCAGAATTTCTCGGATTTGAACTTAACGTTTACTGTTTAACTTAACCCACCGGTTCCGATGAAGAGGACCGGGTAGGAAGCATTCTGGACGTTGTTATCTAGGAGGAGCTTAGTGAACTGGGGTCCGGCCTGCAGGAACAGGGGCGCTTTCTTTGACTTCACCGCGTCCTCCGTCAGCAAGTAGTTCTGCGATATGAAGTTGTGTTATTTCACACAGCAACGTTCTCAAATTCAATTCAACAGAAACTGTTTCGAATTGAAGAAAAAAACGTTTCAAATTCAATAGAATTAAATGGCTCTTCGAATTTTGACAAAAGAGTGCCTCGAATTCAGGCGGAAAGTTAAAATTTCCGGCTATAAATCATTGAATGAATTAACTATAACTGAAAGGGAACTTTTGTAAATAAACTATTGAAATATTGCAAGAAATAGGCGAGCGCGGCGTACCACGCCGCCACTCCAAAGGTCGAGACACCAGATTAGAAACTCACAAAGCTCTGGTCTTTATCAACGTCGTCCATTGTTTCGCAGGTTGGCGGAGTCCGCAGCACCTTGTTCTGGTTATCGTTCTCGTCCTTTATCAAGTACGGGCCATCGTCGAATATCTTGTCGATGTCGTCGAGCTCGTAGCTGCAGACCACCGAGCCGCTAGCCGAGGTGTCCCCTTGCGAGAAAGCGGCGTACATCACCCGCTTCTCATCCAAAATAGCGTCCCCTGAGCGATTGTATGGAGTTGGGGACAGGATTCTATATCCATTAGTCATAACCTTAATCCTAACCTTATTAACAAATAATAACGATTCTGCATCTAATTAATGGATGTACAGTCCATTATCAACCATCATTAGCCAATTTTGAGGGTACTTGTAGGCGTGCAATAATAAGTAATATTGCACTCCTCACATTGGCTAATACACTAGGCATGGGCAAGTAGTCATGACGCTAATAAATTATTAACTCGGCTTCGCCTCGTGCAATAATTTGGTATTGTCGCACTCGGCCTGCTCCTCGTGCGACAATACAAATTATTGCACTCGGCTACGCCTCGTGCAATAATTTCTATTAGCGCATTCCCAGCCATGCTCTAAGCGTATATTATCATACAGCCTTGAATTAGCTGTGAACTTTATAGTATTCACCAAGCATTTAGAATTATTTGTTTAACATAACTCCCCAATTCTGTTGTAGGAGAAGATCTGTTTGCCGAAAGTAGGGTCCATCACCTTGTTCTCGCACATAATCCTGGCTTTTACGAAGGTTTTCCACACTTTCCACGGATTCCTGGGACGTAAGGTACCAGGATCGTTACCCGTGTCGTCCTTGCAAACCCGAGCAATGCGAGACACAACCTGAAATTAATGCTCAGTAAGGTCCTTGCAAACCCGAGCAATTCGAGACACAACCTGAAATTAATGCTGAGTAAGGTCCTTGCAAACCCGAGCAATTCGAGACACAACCTGAAATTAATGCTGAGTAAGGTCCTTGCAAACCCGAGCAATGCGAGACATGGCCTGAAATTAATGCTGAGTAAGGTCCTTGCAAACCCGAGCAATGCGAGACACAACCTGAAATTAATGCTCAGTAAGCTCACCAATTATAGTCTTAGAAATTGATATCTTTTTAGTTTTGTACATGAAATTGTTTTATTGGTTTTATTTTAACCGGCCCCTTGGGAAAAAAAATGACTTGAGATTTTTGGAAAAGGGGGGGTTAAAAAAAAAGGCCCGGGTTTAAAATGGGGCCCGGGCAAATTAAAGGCCCGTCAATTTTGGGGCAAAATTTAAAATTTACGACTTTTTTTTCATTCTCGTGAATATTTTATCCCATAATGAAACCTTAAATCATCTAAGATCGGGGTTTTCTTTCGGGGAATTTTTTGGAACCCGGGTTTTTAAAGGCCATTAAACCAATACACTAATACAGTGCCTCAATCCCTCATTACTTTCATTGTCCAGTTATTTATACATTCTAATTTAGTATTTCTTTGGCATTAATGCCTTGGGCATTAGCCTCAGCATTAGCCTCGACATTAGTGCCTGCAGCAATATTTGCAGTGTTTGTCTGATCCTATTGCTAAACTTTCCTTTCAATTACGAATTAGCCCGAAAGTTACGAATTCCAATTTCAATGAGGCATAGTGCTCTAATCATAAACTTGCATGCTATTAGTTCCCTTCAAGGAAGGTCTAAATAAGATCATATCTATTGTCGCTAGAGTTATTAATTAATAGTTTTTTCTTTTTAATTTTTTGAAATACCTAATTAACTCGTTATTTTGGTATTTCAATATGGTTCTTGGTCACTTCAATAAGCCAGTTTTCTTTATAAAACTCTAATTGGTTTCCAAGTCTGTCACAACTGGCTGCATCATCTGCAGACCACACCTGGCAGACGTCTTCTTCTACTGCAAATGAGGAATAGACAGTCCCGCTGGAATAGCATACCATTCTGTGTCCCATGGCAAAGGGATCGTCATTCGTCGTGCGTTTTGTCTGGCAATCTTCCCCACAGTGCTGACCAACACTTTTCTAAAAATAAAGCATTGGTGGTATTAATGAGGAGCACAACATGTGTTCTTCGTCCTTTCTGTAGTTTTCTCCCCTCCTCTTCCGCAGCTGACAATATTATAACTGAATAACATTATTAACGGCATGAACAGCAGACCAGCAGCCACTTTGCGCCAATTGTTACAGAAATCTGATACTGAATAGCTAATGAAGACGCATTGGCGCATTGCAGCCTTATAAGAGGCTGTACTGCACTAATAGCACAATAAACAGTAAGGGATCTAACTCGCTAGTTACACGTGGGTTGCACAATGCATCTGATAAACTGATATAAGAAAATGTGGGGCATTACATGTGTTAAGGTGAACACTGTAAGAAGCGAGGCAGCTCCACGTGTCTCTCTTTGGAGGATTTGAGGAAGGAACTTGGTAGATACGAGTCTACCACATCACGAACCACGTATTTTCGATCTATATTGTCTCTTTTTAATAATTTTATTCCCCATATTCAAAATAGTTTTTGGAATTAACCTCCATAATACAATGCTTTTTATCTCTTTGCTTTGATGGATTTGGATTTACATCAGATTTGTTTCAAATCCAAATAACATAGAACTTCTCATCGCTTTTTAACGATTTGATTTTCCTCTTCGAAAACTATTAAATATATTGAATTTGGAAAGTATTCTTGCGCGTCAAGCAGGCATCCTTGGTTCGATTGCCAGACAAGAAGCCAAAAGATGGACCAGTGTTAGTTTCTTAGATAGAGAGTAAAACTCAGTATTGAAATAAAACTGAGTTATCTCATCAAAATTATCCCTGCCCTCCTACTGCACAGTATTTCCTAGTGCATCTACTCAAATAAATTCTGTGTCTTGTCTAACAGAATTAGAATAAATTATCAATTATTATACATTATTTGGATCGATCGTCTGAGGCAAAATTATCAGATGGTTTGTCCGCTCCTGGAATTCTACAGTGACTGTTTTCATGGATGCTGCATGGCGTTGTTTGAGGTAATCACTCGTAACCTGACAAGGCTAGTCCGCCAGTCATGTATATTTGACACCGTGTCACAAAGTGTTTTCAATTAATTGGGAATGAAACCTCCTGATATGTTGATATCAATTCTTTCAAATGAAGTAATGACTAGGTTTGCTAAGTCCATATCAACATAATAACAATAACCATTTAGATCTTTGCTCTTCTGGGTCTGTTTCTCTGTCGAAAGGAATTTTGACATCGTGGAGTTTCGCGTGCATTTCGTCATCTTTTATACATGAGAGGAAGTGATAAAAGTGCGGCTTAAATTTGGTTTTAAAGATCCTATCGAGAAACCTGATTTTGAACTGGTAGAATTTAGCATGTTTGTTGAACTTGGGGGCTTTGAATGTGGTGTGACTTACCTCTTGCCCCATAGTAAGAGCCACTTCTTCCCCCATCATCCTGCCGCTGCATTCTATCCTCCTGTCCCAGCGTTCTGTCCTCCTGTCCCAGCGTTCTGTCCTCCTGCCACTGCGTTCTGTCCTCCTGCCACTGCGTTCTGTCCTCCTGCCGCTGCGTTCAGTCCTCCTGCCACTTCGTTCTGTCCTCCTGTCCCAGCGTTCTGTCCTCCTGTCCCAGCATTCTGTCCTCCTGCCACTGCGTTCTGACCTCCTGCCGCTGCATTCTATCCTCCTGTCCCAGCGTTCTGTCCTCCTGCCCCAGCGTTCTGTCCTCCTGCCCCAGCGTTCTGCCCTCCTGCCACTGTGTTCTGTCCTCCTGCCGCTGCGTTCTGTCCTCCTGCCACTGCGTTCTGTCCTCTTGCCGCTGCGTTCTGTCTTAATCCTCCTCCCCCTGCTGTGTTGAGGTCTGCCAGCGCCCTTGCTTCTCTCCCTTACTTTTCTCCCTTCTGGCTTCCTCCCCTCCCTTCCTTCTTTCCTTCTCGACCTAATGATGATTGATGAATTTGGGGTTATATTATATCCCTTCTTTCATTTCACCGTCGTCTCATTCATCATGCCAAAGTGCAGTAAAACAACAACCAAATTCATCGAAAATTATCTGATTGATGATCGTATCAGAAGAAACACCCGAGATCAGAATGGAAATCGCTTGCAAAGATTCAAGAGATTAAATTCAGATTATGTGAATATGATGAATCTGTTTCAAGATAAATTTCCACATGAATCATTCAACCTCAAGGAACTTAAGGCTCACATTATCAACAAAGAGAAGGACATGAAACGCCCAAAACGTCGAAGATCTCATGTTCCAGCACAGTCCACCACACTTCCCCTCACCACAGCACCTCTCACCATGACATCACTCACATCACTTCTCAACACCCCAACACCTCCAACATCTTCACCTGTCACCTCATCACACACTCCAGTACCCTCACCCATCAACCCCTGTCTCGCTCCTCAACATCAGTTACTACATTTACCTGATTATGACGTACCACCAAACCTTCTTCACAATATCCCCTTACATCTACCAGATTTAGGGAGTGATGTTTCACATTACATTAACACATTAACATACACCAATAATGAAAACCCATCGAATGGAAAATGGTCAACTTAGTTCTATGAAAATTGTTTTATGTCGTTGATAACAAGGACTCGTCACAGGAATGTGCTTTAGTAATTAAACTCTTTTCATTTTTTGCTTACCCCTCTGAAAAGAGAATTATCGCGTGGGAAAAGAAACAAAGCCATCTCAACATAACGCGAGTGGAGTTGTACATGAGGTCTGTTCAACTTCATATCCTTTTCTTTCATTTCTTCCATCGTCTCATTCACCATGACCAGATACAGCAAAGTCACCTCCAAATTCATTGAAAACTTTCTGATAGAGGATCGTTTGAAAAGAAACACCCGAGATCAGAATGGAAATCGCTTGCATAGATTCAAGAGATTAAATTCAGATTATGAGAAGATGCTTAATAATCTGCTTCAAGATAAATTTCCACATGAATCATTCAACCTCAAGGAGCTTAAAGCCCACATTATCAACAAAGAGAAGGACATGAAACGCCCAAAACGTCAAAGATCTCATGTTCCAGCACACTCCACCACACTTCCCCTCGCCACACTTCCCCTCACCATGACATCACTCACATCACTTCTCAACACCCCAACACCTCCAACATCTTCACCTGTCGCCTCATCACACACTCCAGTACCCTCACCCATCACCCCCTGTCTCGCTCCTCAACATCAGTTACTACATTTACCTGATGAGTATAAGGTACCACACCATATAATAATATGTGGTTGCCCACCATTATAAACAAGTTTTATCATCCACGATAGAATTACTAAATTATAATATTTACTTTGATTTGTAAACTGATGTCAAATGCTGACAAGTATTGATTGAAACTTCGGAACTGCTTTTTCCAGATAGAGATGATTCAGGTCCTTGGTTGTCTAATGATCCAATATTCTCAATCGGATCCTGCTCATCTGCTTCCAATTCCTTTCGAGTCAATTCCTTTTCTGCTTCCAGTTCGAGTTTACGTTGTTTAGCAATTCCAGCCTTGATCTTCTCTTTTGAACTTTTAAGAATATCACCTTCTGCATTTTCGTCTTCATCAAAGTCATCTCTTTTGATTTTTCTTATCTTCCATCCTCTCCTCCCTTCCTTGCCTCCCTTCATTCTCGACCTTTCGAGATGTCGCTTCCTTGGATTTGAGGTATTCTGTACACTCAACATTGCTCGAGGCAGTGTGAGTGGGGCTTCTTTTTTCTGTAATCTTACAATGCATCGCTGAATATATCTGAATGGAAAATAAAATCAAGTGATATGAAGATCTTAAATCACCCTTCTGCTTCTAGTTCTGTCCTAGGGTCCTGGTCGAAAGGACTTGATGAGGCGGCGTCCTGAGTCCTCTTATCCACAGAAGATCAATAAATTATAATATGGTTGCCCACCATTATGAACTAGTTGTATCATCCATGATTGAATAACTCAATTATAATATTCATTTTGATTTGGGTCAGAGTACTCCCCCAATGAGGGTTGCAAATGTAAACCGATGTCAAATGCTGGCAAGATTAATTGAAACTTCGGAACTGCTTCCTCCGGATAGAGATGATTCAGGTCCTTGGTTGTCTTATGATCCAATATTCTCAATCGGATCCTGCTCATCTGCTTCTAATTCCTTTTGAGTCATTTCCTTTTCTGCTTCCATTTCGAGTTTACGTTGTTAAGCAATTCCAGCCTTGATCTTCTATTTTGAACTTTTAAGAATCTCATCTCTTGCATGTTCCTCTTCATCAGAATCATCTCTTTTAACCAAAAATTGACCAATTCACTTCTTAGATTATGAACTAGGAATGACTAGTTATAAAAGTGCTGATGATTAAAGAAATAAATTCACTATTTGGTTATTAAAACTTGGTAACTTTGCTTCTCACTGCTCAAGTGCTGTTTATTATCCATCAAATTGAGAAGGCTCTCCGGATAAACAGACTTGATGCTGGGTACCTAATAGTCATGAATGTAGTCAGGGCAGAAAATATGTGTCAGTTTCCTCTTGTTTTTCCAAATCACTCATTATCAATTTTCTTGAGACATCGTGAACGGAATCTGTGGAGTGTGTTTGGCACAAACTGGAATGATTTCCTTATCTGGTACAACTCTCCATTGTTCTAGTGTTCTGAAGCATCCTGTCAATAACTTCATGAGCACTCTTCTCTCTATTGCGCAAATTGTCATAAGCAATCTTTGAAGATTTTTGAAATGCTGACTCCATATCCTCTGTAATGTATGAATCAACAGGTGTTGTTTCAGACTTAACGCTGTATTTAGTAATGTTAGTGGGGATAGAGAAAGAATTCTCGCATATGAACTGTATGTCTGTTTTCCCCCAACATGAAACTTAAATCAGGGTTATCGTCATTGATGCCTGTTGCATCCTTGCTTCGACCAAGTATAAAGGTCGTATAGCCGTTTCTTCATCTTGTTGGCTTTACGGCCCACAACGCAAAACAATACGTCATGAAGCTGGAGAGCTTCACTTTCTGGACTAGGGAAAACAAAAATACATGCTTTTTTGTACCACCCAGCGAAGGGTAAGTCCAATGGTGGCATCGTGGTAAATACCTGACCTGCTAAACGCTCGGTTGCCCCTTTTTAAGGGCGTGGTGTGTACTGAGGTGTATCCTGCTGCAGTGCGGATTGTATCTTTCAGAACACAAATTAGAATATGTGAAATGTTCTTTCTCCTCTATCCTTATCTCCCTTGCTTCTCTCCCTTACTTCTTTTGATGTAATGCAGTGTTTTTATTACTTACCTATTTGTCTTAACAATACCTTAACTAAGAGATTATTATCTGGATTAAAGTGATTATTTTCGTTCGTCGCTGAGCTAGTTGGTGAAAGGTCGTAAAACATCTGCCTTCATGTCTTTAAGAGGTAGATATAAGGCTAGCTCTTCCTCTCGTTCAAATATGGTAATCTGAAACCACCAGATTAATATAAAAGCCACACATACAGCATGAATGTTTTGGATATTACGTCACACTTTTGGATATTTAGAGAATCTACCTAAAAACTAAAAGGAAATTGTAAGAAATCATGATGGATTTTAGGTTATATATTTTAGGTCAGCTCATTTGATATCTCTTTAACACAAGACTTACTCTCCATTGTTCTGAAGTATCCTGTCAGTTACTTCATGTGCACTCATTTCTCTATTGCGCAAATTGTCATAAGCAAACTTTGACGATTATTGAAATGCTGGCTCCATATCCTCTGTGTAATGTATGAATCAACAGGTGTTGTTTCGGACTTAACGCTGTATTTAATAATGTAAGTGGGGATATAGAAAGAATTCTCGCATATGAACTGTATGTCTGTTTTTCCCCCAACATGAAACTTAAATCAGGGTTATCGTCATTGATGCATGTTGCATCCTTGCTTCGGTCTTATAGCCGTTTCTTCATCTTGTTGGCTTTACGGCCCACAACGCAAAACAATACGTCATGAAGCTGAAATGTTTCACTTTCTGGACTAGGGGCAACAAAAATACATGCATTTTGTACCACTGACCGAAGGCTAAGTCCAATGGTGGCATCGTGGTAAATACCTGAGCTGGTAAACGCTCAGCCGCACCTTTTTAAGGACATGGTGTGTACTGAGGTGTATCCTGCGGCAGTGCGGATTGTATCTTTTGGAACATATTGAATATAAAGAATTTTCTCTCCACCCTCCCCTTCTTTTTTCTCCCTTCCTTCTCTCTCCCTCTATTCCTTCTCACCCTTCCTTCTCGATCTTTTGTGATGTCCCCCTCCCTTCCTTCTTGACATATTTTGTAGAATGTAGATGTCCCTTCCTTGGCTTTCAGGTATGCTATAGACTCAACATAGCTCGCTGCAGTGTGAGTGGGGCTGCTTTTTCTTGGGATCTTACATTAAATCGCTGAATATGTCTGAATGTAAAATAAAACCAAGTGATATGAAGATCTTAAATTGCCCTTTTGCTTCTAGTTCTGTCCTGAGGTCCTGGTCGAAAGGACCTGATGAGGCGGCATTCTGAGTCCTCTTATCCACAGAAGAGATCTATATATAATATGAACTAGTTGTATCATCCGTGATAGAATTAATTAATAACATTATTTAAGTATTTAGTTTAATTTGGGTTAAGCATCTTGTCATAATCTGAATTTAATCTCTTGAATCTGTAAAAGCGTTTTCCATTCTTCTTTCTCGGAACGCTTTTCCTGATACTATCATTTCTCAGATAGTTTTCGATGAATTCGGTTGCAGTTTTACTGTATTTGGGCATGATGAATGATACGACGTCTAGGTCGTTTCATGTCCTTTTCTTTGTTTGTGATATATGGGGGGGGGGGGCACGCTCTTATAGGCCCGAGGATATTGAAAATCCGAAAAGAGTCGTAGAAAGTGGGGCCTAAAAGGGCCTTTGGGGTAAAAATATTACATTTGGTTGGCTCAATTGCCTTAATAATATGATAGAATTAATGAATTATAATATTTATTTTGATTTGGGTCAAAGTACTCTTCCCATAATCTGAATTTAATCTCTTAAATCTGTTAAAGCGTTTTCCATTCTTCTTTTCAACGTTTCTCCTGATACTATCATTCAATCATTCATCAGAGAGTTTTTGATGAATTCGGTTGCAGTTTTACTGTATTTGGGCATAAGCTGTAATGGTCATAAGCAAACTGGTGTTGTTTCAGACTTAACGCTGTATTTAGTAATGTTAATAGAGATAGAGAATGAATTCCTTCTCATGTCCTTTTCTTTGTTTATGATGTATGTCTTTAGCTCCTCGAGGTTGAAGTTTTCTTCTGGAAAATGGGTTTGAAACAGATTAAGCATCTTCTCATAATCTGAATTTAATCTCTTAAATCTGTTGAAGCGTTTTCCATTCTTTTTTCGAACGTTTCTCCTGATACGATCCTCCATCAGATAGTTTTCGATGAATTCGGTTGCAGTTTTACTGTATTTGGGCATGAGCTGTAATTGTCATAAGCAAACTTTGACGATTATTGTACTGCTGACTCCATATCCTCTGTAATGTATGAATCAACAGCTGGTGTTGTTTCAGACTTAACGCTGTATTTAGTAATATGTAAGTGGGGATAGAGAATGAATTCTCTATCTCCATATGAATTGTATGTCCATGTTTTCTCCCACATGAAGCTTAAATCAGGGTTGTAGTCATTAATGCATGTTTCATCCTTGCTTCGTCCAAGGTCACTTAACCTCTTTTATCTTGTTGTTTTTATGGCTCACAAAACAAGACAATGCGTCATGAAGCTGGAAAGCTTAATTTTCTGGTTTAGGAAAGCCAGAAAACCATTTTGTACCGCTCTCCTTTCTTGATTATGCGGCGACAATACTTTTGCAGTTGTGCTGTTGGCATTTCATGACAATATCATGGAGCTCTGGCTCAGTATTTTGATTAGGTATTTTACAGGACACGTATTTTTGAATAAATTCGGCCACGTCCTTGTCTGAGGTAGCACCAATGACAGGGGCATCTTCCACCCACAAGACACAGTGGAAGTGCACCATACTCTGGCCTTGATATCCATGCCTCACAAAGTGATGAACCACTTTACCAACGTATTCTAATCTTACATATTGTTGGCTTATTATTTGATTCTTGATGCGAAATAAACTATATCTTTCATCCATTTACCCGAACTATTTCTCTTACTCGTTTACAGTACCAAGAGAGTTTACTTCCAAGATAAATTTCTTGATGGCTGCAAATCTCATGTGCATGTAATTAGACACAAGAACAGGGTCCTTAGCTGGTAGGAGATCCGATGGATCCATTGTCTCAACACCCTCAAGATCCTTGTTATTATCTCGAGCATACTGAATGAGGTCATCCCAATGATACTCTGCAGGATTGAATGTGATGAACCAAGTGGGTGGCCCACACTCCTCCATCATGGCTTCAATGTTGCGCCTGACTGAATTCTAATATTGTGCAGTACTGTAGTACCAGGGAGTTCATTAAAACTTTTGCTTAGTCGTATTTCTATGCGATAGTCGTCTGTTTTAAAGGTGATCTATAAAGTCTTGTGTACCCCTTTTACATTCCTTTTGAAGACCAACACTCTCTGAGTTACTTTGCGTCTCTCATTTGCTTGTCCCAATGAGAAAATGTACTGAATATTTCTCCTTATGTTTCTTCTCCGTGATAAGAGCCGAGCTCTCTCATATTGCAGTGGCGGGACAGATTCATTTCTCTTGGAGTCCCCCCCCTTACCCCAAGGCTGCATCTTAAATCTTGGTATTCCATTTCTTGTGAAAGTGGTGCGTTATCTAATTGAAGTTACTGATAAAGCTTTTCCATGAATCCTGGATTTTTGATGGAAACTGCTATTTCCTTGAGTTTTATACAGATTGATGAACCCAGGTTAGATCCCGAACGGGAATCCCGTATGATTGAAATTGAAATCACAGTGTGAATCTTCCTCGTAGTCTAGGATCAGAAGCTTCCTCATATTTATTACTTTCTTACTTTCTTCTACGTACCTTCTTGCTACCTTCTGTCGGAAGGGGCTTAATTTGTTAATTTAATATCCGTACATAATCGTGAAATACTTCAAAAATGCTCATTAAAATGCGATGTTTAATTCATGTAATTACCTGCCCTATAAATTGTCAATAATAACTTGATACTTTGAGTAGGTACAATATTCCCTACTCACTACTGATGGATCTGATAGTGCTGTGAGCAGACGTAATGCCACTCGTCACTTCTCACAAACGCATGTGCTGTTTCTTACGAGATTTCCCCTGGCTGTTTCTGAGGTGGTTGCACCAACAACGGAGCCTTATATGCGAAATAAAAATGTAGCATTTTCTCGATTCTTAGGGGCTGCACACACGTGGATTATAAGCCATGTCGACTATAGTCTACGCCGAGTTTTGGGGTGAAGACACACGACGTGGAGTATAAGCCACGAATCCTATGTGTGTCTTGTAGACTATTGTCAACACACGTTATCGTAACAAAATATCGAAAGCAATTTCTTCTGGGTCTCCGAATAGAAATTGATTGACGGAATTTGACATGATACCCTCGGATACTCTGATCGTAGCACAACACAGGAAGAATCGGAAACATTACCCCTATCACTTTTCTTGCTTTTGATTGGTTAATGACACGCATGATACAGCGTTCTGAATGGCTAGCGTTAATGTACACAACTTTTCTCAGAATTATGTACAGTGTCGACTATAGTCTACAAGACACACGTGGCTTACAAGCCATATGGATTGTAATACCACATTTAAGACCGGCTATTTTTCATGGACTAATCTCCACACTTTTGTAGAGTATAGTCGATACTTTCACCCAAGACACACGTATGGATAATAGTCCATGGGTAAGTTATCGACAGCACACACGTAGCTTATAAGCCATGGCTTATAGTCCATGGCTTATAAGCCACGTGTGTGCACCCCCTTACAGTACCACGATTTCGGTCTGTCTTCTCTTCAAGCAGAATTCTGTTGTTATTCTGAATCAGAATTGCTCTCTAGATTCTTAGACTACTTCATAAAAGTGTACATTCTCTGGAATTATAATCTTCCTTTACTTCAAGCTACGAATAATGAATATTGATAATATTCATATACTGATCACTCATTCTTGGAGCACTCTCTGACCTCTGTGCTGCAGGCCCTGGTTAGTGGTTACTTTAATTTTCAAGTTTATAATGGTCGTATGAAAGTATACCAATGACCCCCTGCTGACCCCCTGCTGACCCCCTACTGACCCCCTGCTGACCCCCTACTGACCCCCTACTGACCCCCTGGTGAACCCCTACTGACCCCCTGGTGAGCCCCTGGTGACCCCCTGGTGAACCCCTACTGACCCCTATTGACCCCCTGCTGACCCCCTACTGACCCCCTGGTGAACCCTTGGTGACCCCCTGGTGAACCCCTACTGACCCCCTACTGACCCCCTACTGACCACTTCCTGATCATAATTCTAACATCTTAATAATAAAGTAAATTCACACGTGAATAATGTTTGTGCGGGCGCACACCATTAAATTAGAGCTTGCCAAGGAAATATCAAGAGAAAGAAAGGCTAAGCCGGGCTTAGTCGCGCCGTTGCTATGGATACAGATATTCTGCACGTGCAGATTAATCGCGCGCGCGTTCTTTACGGTTTAATGCTGTTTTGATTTCGGAGCTTTATAACTTTTGGTGTGATTAAAATTTTTTGATGCGGTAAAAATAATTTAGTTGATTTGTGTTGCGGGGTTTGAAATTTGCGAACGAGGTGCTGCGTAGCACCGCCGAGTGAGCTCTGTGTATGCAGGCCCAACGGGCCTGCTAGTATATCATAAATGTTTTAAAAGCATTTAAAATAGCACTCAGCCTTATAATGACGCTTTATTGGTCAATTGCCACTCGATCAAGGCACCCCAAACGCACGCTCAAAACACAAACGAGTCAGTTATATTTTTCATGTTCGCCACGTTATTCCGCCATTCAAGTCAGTCAAACAAGTCAGGACAGTCACGTTAGTCAAGTTATTCAAGTCATTCAAGTCAGTTCTGTCAGTCAGGTCAGTCAGGTCGGTCAAGTTAGTCAAGCCAAATTAGTCAAGCCACTCAAGTCAAGTTACTTTGATCAAGTCATGTCATGTCAGTCATGTCAGTCATGTCAGTCATGTCAGTCATGTCAGTCATGTCAGTCATGTCAGTCATGTCAGTCATGTCAGTCATGTCAGTCATGTCAGTCATGTCAGTCATGTCAGTCATGTCAGTCATGTCAGTCATGTCAGTCATGTCAGTCATGTCAGTCATGTCAGTCATGTCAGTCATGTCAGTCATGTCAGTCATGACTGACATGACTGACATGACTGACATGACTGACATGACTGACATGACATGACTTGATCAAAGTAACTTGACTTGAGTGGCTTGACTAATTTGGCTTGACTGCTGACCAACTTGACCGACCTGACTGACAGAACTGACTTGAATGACTTGAATAACTTGACTAACGTGACTGTCCTGACTTATTTGACTGACTTGAATAACAGAATATATAACGAACATGAAAAATATAACTGACTCGTTTATGTTTTGAGCGTGCTTTTGGGGTGCCTTGATCGAGTGGCAATTGACCAATAAAGCGTCATTATAAGGCTGAGTGCTATTTTAAATGCTTTTAAAACATTTATGATATATGTTAGAATTATGATCAGGAAGTGGTCAGTAGGGGGTCAGTAGGGGTTCACCAGGGGGTCACCAGGGGTCACCAAGGGTTCACAGGGGGTCAGTAGGGGGTCAGCAGGGGGTCAATAGGGGGTCAGTAGGGGTTCACCAGGGGGTCACCAGGGGCTCACCAGGGGGTCAGTAGGGGTTCACCAGGGGGTCAGTAGGGGGTCAGCAGGGGGTCAGTAGGGACTAGGGGGTCAGCAGGGGGTCATTGGTATACTTTCATACGACCTTTATAATTGCCACATGTCCTACTTCTGGACAAAGCTCCATCTCCTTCTCTCCTTGGAAGAACGGGAATTATTTGTAGCATGTTTGACTGGTATGTATGTGGAACGTGATAAAGTGATTTCTTCTTTTTTCAATTACACTAGAATTCATATAAATGTGATGATAGATCCTTCAATCCGGCTCTATGCCGCTTTTCCAGAATGTGGTGTAGCTTTGAACGCCTCTGAACCTTTTCATTTTATAATACAGTATATTCAGTGTATTTCTTATTAATTTGTGTCGTGGAATGCCACGGCAGTTTGGCACGGCACCTCTGTGGAGTAGTAACTGTTGCTCTGACTCTTCCCTATGTGGACATGTTGAACATGCTATCTAGTTGAAGGCTTGAATAGTCCCCAATGCTGTGGAGACAGGCTACGTTCCCTGGTATATGACTCCACTATGAGTACTCATACCAATTACGGGCCTGTAGGCTCGCCTCCTCATTCATACTTACAGCATCAGCCCCCAATGTTAGTCTGTTTTATCTTGAGATAGATAGAATATAGGGGTATACTTACAGTAATAGTGCTAAGATAAACTCCAACATGATGGTAAGTGTAGAATACGAAGAAGATAAAATATCCAAATACAATCTTTCTGATATATCTATATATAATACTAATCCCCACGCTAGTTTTTGAGTCACGTGATAAAGCTAACGACTCACTTGACACGTCTACTTCAAAAGCTTCACAAACCCGTCTATTGAGGCGTAACAAAAGCATTGTTTGGACTCGTTCTATCGCAAGCTCTAACCACCAGCTCACAATAACTATGTTAATATGAACCATTTCATCACTAAGGTTTCTAGTGGTGAGGTATCTTGCGTTCGGGAATGAATTTAGGTTGTGAGCCTGGAGTGAGATGAATGGAGGTGTCAATGTTTGGCATATCGACAGAGCCAACATCGTGTCTGTGTGATGACATGACCGACGAGTATTTGTTGACAAGGTTCCTGATGACTGATTTCCCTGATGTCCCTGTTCCTCCAAGTCCCGAATCCCGATGTCCCAAGTGTGATATCTCCGTTCGGTGTAGTTGCCGTCTTTCTGTTGGCATCTTAACCTTCATATAATAGATATTTCCTCCTGTCCTGTGTCCTGCCCTCCTGCTGTAACCTGTACTCTTACAGCTGGTTGCCCAGTAGGGAGCAAGTGTGCATCCTCTTCACCTGTACCTGCATATAATGATTTAGTCCCGCAAGGTGATCCGATGCTGTGATCGCCATTTGTTGACTACGACGTAGTTTATATAATACTATATAATACTTAAAGCAACTGAGCTTTGAGACACTTGACTTTACATCATCCTTTTACCTTCTTTGGAGCTGGAGTAAGTGAGTTAGTATTGACATAAAATTAGGCTTGCTTCTCATCATCACAAACCGGTACAGATTATCCAAAACAGAAACTGACTCGATAAAACTCTTAGTTTGGTAAAATGTTGACTGAGTCTTCATAGAACTGAGAATGGGGATACGAGCTGTCGTAATCACGTGCCTATAATATGGGCTTGCTTGAGCAAAAAGGGCCATCGTTTTGTGTGATGAGAACTTTCTCAGGCAAAAAAGACACAAGTATTGGATTTTAACAAGAAGTTTTTCGGAACATTGTTGGCAAACGGTGCCGTGGAAATTGTGAGATTATGGATTTTGTTGAGGTACCTTCTTAGTATTTACAAAACTCTACTGTGTAGTGGTAAATGGGAATATTTCTTAGAGTAGGTATGTACTATAAGGGTGTTAAATCACCTGAATACCCTTGGTGTATCGTACTTAAACCAGAGGATCTTATTCTCTTCAACTCCTTCTGATTTTGATTGGGAGTTTTCTTTCTCTTGTTGGGTTGAGTGCTTTCTCAATCTAATTCTTTCTCAATCTGTTCATACATTTGCCTCTGCTCTCTCATATGGGTTGCCCAATAAAAGCCTCCATCATGAATTATCGCGTTTTGGAGCTCAGGATGGGATCCCGTTGTGGTAAATGGGAATGTTTCTTATTAGAGTAGGTATCTCCTCCTATGGGGAATTGACCCCGTATGTGTGTACACTACAACCAAAAATATTAAAATGTATTTTCGATGTGGATTGGGATTGGGAAATTCTTTTGTGAGACAGGAAGGGAGGTTAGGGAGACACGTGAGGTTAGTGGACACGCGTCCATCAGGAAAGGACTATTCTGTTTTCCTAAGCATCCCAGATTTTGCTGGGAGTCGGATGATTATTGATATCTCAACTTTCCATGATGTGAACATCCCTCTTTGTCACTAATTAACCCTAATTAAAGTTTAAGTATTTTTCACAGTTAAGTTACTGACCAATTCTGTAAGAATAGTACAATGTTTTCTGGCTTCCATCCATGCCCTTGGTTGCCATGATTGTTCCTTGTCCTTCTTTAACCAGCTTTAACCAGCTTTGGTAATTACTTTTCATACTTTTTCTTTCTTGCTGTTGACCCTGGGAGGTCGCTTCTATAATAGTCAGTTTAGATTATTGGTGGGGCGTCCCCGTGTTTTAGCTTGTTGGATCTCCAGAAAAGAAGATAGGGTAGCGCGGGGTAAAATGAGCCACTTTTTTACTATTCAGTGAGGCAGCCAAAGACTTTCCAATTATGCCAAAATCAATCAGTGCCATTTTCAAGGGTTATGCATTGCCTTCATAATGTGGCATATTCCAACATTTGAAATTGTTAATTGGTCGCGGTTAATTGGATTAAAGATGCTGCATCAGTGGCTTATTTTACCCCATGTCCCGGGTCAAAATGAGCCACCCTTGCAACTTTGTCCATAAGCCAAGAGAGACAATGTTTGCCTATTTGGAGGTCTTAGTACCATCAATGATGAAATTTCTCGATGGAAACAATTTGATGGAAACCATTTTCTTGACACGGCCATGCCCAAACCACAAAATGGCTCAAATTACCCCGCAAAATTTTTTTATTCAATTTAAGCATTGAAATGCACCCAGACACATTTAATTTACTCTTATAAGTAATGAAAGTTAAAAATGAGTGGTAGAAAGTCTAAAACAGTAAAAATAATAGGATTTTTAAAAAGCGGCTCAATTTACCCCGCGATGCTGGTAAAAATATATGAAACAGTATAAGTTCATTGAAATCAATCATTATGTTAAATCAAAGGTTTGGTTTTTATCACAATCATATTTAAATGTTTGAAAATGCTGTTAAAAAGTTAAAAATTCTTTTGATGAAATTGGGATTGATACATTTTGCAACTATATTTTATAAACCATAATATATACAATCATAAATTCTGAGAAGATTTTCTGAAATATACAAAAAAGAGCTCAACTTGTACTAAAATAGGAAGTACTTTTTCATACAAGTACAAGGTATTCGGGATATGCTCTTATAAATATACACTCATACATGCAAGTACAGTGTTGTGTGAATCTACTACCTACAATTTAATCAATTAACATTTTTTACTCTCATTTGGTGACAAATCTTCCAAATAGGAAGTAGATTTGAAAGTTAATCAATCAGGATTCATGTATTTTTACTTCATTTGAATTCACTTGCCTTTGTTTGACCCTTTGATAATACTAACAGTGGTTTAGAATGGGTGGCTCATTTTACCCCAGGGCTGGCTCATTTCACCCCGCGGTGGCTCAATTTCCCCCGCGGCTCATTTTACCCCGCGCTACCCTATCTGGGAATTCGATAGTCCCACAGAAGTTAAACATAATACTTTATTGGCCTTTATTTAACCGGCCCTTAAGGACAAAAATGGCTTTGAAATTTTTGTCCAAAGGGCCGATTAAAAAAAAGGCCGGCTAAAGTGGGACCGGTCAAATTAAAGGCCAATAAATTTTGGTCAAATGAAATTTCTATGATCTGTCTTATACAGCGTTAAATTCTCTTAAACGTAGTTATAGAACTAAATAATGTCCTAAATCATGATATCAGATCGGAATTTGGGTCTTTTGGTGCAATTTATCAAGTAAAAATTGCCATTTTAGAGCATAAAATCTTTGATCTGGAGATCGCCAGAAAACATTTTTGTCCAAGGGGCCGGCTAAAACGGTTCAAAAACGATTGGATTTTTGTCCAGAGGGCCGGTTAAAAAAACGGCCGGTTAAAAAAAAGGCCGGCTAAATAAAGGCCAATAAGGTAGTTTTTTGGGCGGAAGGTATGTTCTGATATCTCTGGTATCGAGGAACCCGCCAGTATGGTAACATATTACCTCACAGAGACTGTTATTTGTGACGTTTTCATGAAGGACAGGGGCACAGAAGGCCCAGAGGACCTGCCCTTCTGTGGTGGATAGGTCCTCTGGGCCCAGAACTTTCCAGGGACTTGCTGATAAAAGCTTAACTTTCGCGAAACAATTACACATAATAATTTGTGGGGAGTCCCCCGTGATCTTTAATGTTAATGTATTCTGCTTGTGACTGTGGTACAGGCTCGGGATGTTTGGCAATGCTCCTGTTACCTGTTACCTGTTACTTAGGTGTTATTCTGAAGATCCCTGCCAACGAGGTCCGGGAATCTTGTTTGCGCCGTATTTTCTAACTTCTTGCCTATTATAGCTTTATAGTGAATGAAAGTGAGGGTCTTGCTGTACGATCACACTCTTCTTTAACTCATCTTTAATCTGAGTTCCTCCCGACAGAACAAGACTGGAACTATTCTTCCTCCTGGAAGTGTGAGACCCGCCGTGGAAAACGCCCACACTCCTCTCTTTTCCTTCTTGACTTTTGTACGTTGTGTATACCATAAATTGTAATTACTTTAATATAGGAACTTAGAGGCTTATTAGTTGAATTCAAATTTGTTATTTGAGAATTTGAGATTTTTATTGAGATAAAAATAGAGGGGCAGCATCCGTCGATGGTCATGCCCCTTTAATGCAGCCCTTTTGGCTTCTTTTTTACATACACCCTGATACTTGGGCCATGGAAGTAACGGCTATGCCTTACAACATTGTGGCTGATGTACTTGTAGTTGAGCAGCATCCCAGCGTCGCTAATGGGGGAAAACCTGCTCTCCTCCTCCACCTGAACTTAGGAAGTATCTTCTAATTCCTCTCCTACAACAGCAGATTAGTCTTCCATCTAGATAGAAGATGAATTTCCAACGCGTGTATGTATGTGTACCAACACGTCGTGGTTTTCCCAATCTGAAGATTTAACACTCAAATTAATAGGGTTTAATTGGCATGCTTGGTTTTTGCCCTATCAAGTGGGGTCAAACTGATTTCGTGCTACAATACATTATCTATTTTTAAAGTAAACTTGCCCTAAATGCTATATACCTTGTTATTTTAGGCATTCAGGATGATGTAGACTTTCTTTTGTGATGAAAAATCCTCTCAGCGTTACTCACATCCTCTATCATTCCCACTTTTCCCTATCATCAGGAGGTTCTTAGAAAAAATCGTCATTTTTCTTACGAAAAAAATATAAGAATTTTTTGGATTGTTAATTAAAATCTTCGCAGTTCGCAACTGTTTCGCGCGAAAGGAGACAGATTAGATAACAATAATTTTTGTCAATTGGGTTCTTATGATCGTAGCCATTAATATCCCATGGATAAATTCAATGGAAGATTTTAATTCTTATCTTACGATGAAATAGGAACGTGTCTATCAGGAAAGACATGTCTGGTATTTCAAAAGTCAAATAATATGCGAACTCTGGTTATAATACTGTCTCCCTATCTCTCACTCTCTCAGAAGGAGTTCTTCTTGGGCCTTGAATTTACGAAAAGTGGTACTGGACACAGACCTGTGAAATTAGTACTCTGGAGAGTCTTATTGTTTTCATGGACATACATCTTGTCAATCTGGTTCCTACTCTCACTCTTGTCGACGACTGGCTCTAACGCCTATACCTAAAGATACCTATACCTAAAGATACCTATATATTACAATTTATAATACAATCGTGAAAAATTATTCACTGAAAAATAATTCATTGAAAAATAATTCATTGCCTTGTCTAAGAGGAATTTCATGTCTAATTCCCGCTGATTAAATGAAATCTATTTTCCCTGGTTAAACACCTCAGCCTCCCCTAGCTCTATAAGTCTCCTCTCTAAATTTATAAAGAATATCTTTCTGTGTGGAATTGTATCCCAGGAGAGAGGAGAAAAGGTACACGTACCCGTGTTTTTTCTCTACCTCCTATCACTTTGTCCGATACCGTGATTGACGATTGTCCTTGGGTGATGTTGACCGTATCAGGTCAGCATCGTGTAGTGTGTCCTGGAATTTTGCTAGTTGTATTGGAGCTGTTCTCCTCCTTGGAGAACCACTCTACTCTTCAACTTTCATATCTCTATTTCTCCACCCTCCTCGTTATTTCTTCTCCTTCTTTGTAGTCATTCAAGTGAACATGAAAAGTTGGATGTTTCAGGGTCTGGCAAGATTCCAAAATTAAGTAGGCTCTGCCTGCGTATTTCTTGTTCTGTGGTTACTGAGGTTAGGTGGTTGACCTACTTGGGTCCACAATAAAATATGCTACCGTAAGTGCTGTGCAAATGCATTATCTTTTTATCATGATACTGTTTTATCACTTTTACCTCTGGGACACTTGCAATGAATTACCATCCTATAGTGGATAGTTTGGAATTTTGCAATGCCCGCTTTTTCTAGCTATCAACGAGGCTCCTTGACTTCTTGTTAAGCTTCAATTTTACTTACTAATTGTTGAATCTAGTGGGTCATGAAACGAATGTAACAGCTCTTCCGGAAAGTGGAGTGGTAGCGTCATGAGCACTGACTGGAATCCAGGAGGTATATCATCTGTTCATTCAACTGCTTATCATACCAATAAAATTATTATCTGCTGTAAAAATATCAATTCCGGGTGGCTCAAGACTTCCAATTCACAGCGTATTATGGTGGAACCACATCATAATGTGGTGTAGGCTGATTGATCAGCTGTATTGTTTATTTTAAGATTTTGATATTTTCCCCGTTCAGATATAGGTTAGTAGATGACGTATCCTAGAATGCGGCGGTTCATGCCAATGTGATTGACTCTCCTCTAACAGCGAATCTGCCGTTACAATCAGGAACATGGACCGATATTCGGTATGGTTTCACAGAATTGTGAACATGAATATACATGACCCACCACCTTCACCGATAAGTATGTCAGACCTGTAAAGAGTAGAATAGGTACAAAAACTTTCGCGTCGAGATTCGAGAATGTCGTTTTTAAATTTGGTTTCTGTGATTCCACGTCAGCGAATGACTCCCCTTCTTTGGCGAATATATGGTCCTCTTGCCTGGCAACATCTTTCCTGGTCAATGCTAACGTGGTTGGGCTCCGATACATCCCACAAAAAGCTGCAATAATTATTATTGATGGTATTCTGATTTTCTGGTTTTTATCCGTTATATTATATGGGATTATAAGAACATTTCAGGATTCTGCTGTTTAAAACACAGATTGGATCTTAATTAGGTGTTCCCCTTGGTTTCCGTTTTGGGTTCTGTATTTTCTTTGGTAGGTGGGATATCCACGCCCGCTTGAGGAGGGTGGAGGACGTGGTGACAGTAAAAGTGGCTCTACCCCGCGTATATTATTAAATTCTTTTTATGTTGAATTCTTCTTAATTTTAATTTAGATCTCAATAACTTTTGGAGTAAAATACTTACAGTGTAATGTTTTACTCATATATATTAGTGATGATCTCCATTATAAAAGTATAACTTACTATAAATGAAATGGAGCAATTGAGTTTGTTAGTCTTTTAAGAACTACTTTCCTTTGAACAGTTTTGTCAATGAGTTTTGGGAGGCGCTTCCACTGCTGGAAGGTCACTGCTCCGGACCTTGTCCTTTTCTTTCTGCTAGTTTTGAAGTGAATGGATTTGCTCTAGATGAATGGGTATTAGGGGTGCCATTTTCAGGGAGCTCATTTATATTTTATACTCTGCTTTTTTTCTTCAACAAGGTTAGCTTCGTTCGATTAAGCCTCAGGTAATCAACTCCGCCCTTTTGTCGGTATTTGTCCTTCATTATCTCTAAGACAAAGAGTTTTCTTGTGACTGCACAAGAAAATTGTGTTCCACATTTTTTATGTCCAGTCTCAGTGGAGAACTTTGGGCATGAGTCGTTGAAACTTTAGAATAATTCTTATCTCTTACTCCTTGTTTTCAGACGAAATACCTTATCAAGTTTCCTCTTGAAATTGAATATTCCACTGACCGAGTGTCAGGTGAATACAGTGGTTACCTGGTCGGTCTAAAAGGTGGAGTTAGATCTCCAATTACACCTGTATTGTACTATACTGGTGTATTCCCAGATCAATGCCTGCACCCTGGGTACATTCCTATCCAGGCCGTCTAGTGTGGTTCTCACTCTGTCGAGGGCTGCCTGGATTTGCTTTATTCTTCATATTTCTATGTGGTTCTATTTTCCTATTCCTTTGAAATATTTATTACATGCAGAAGTGAAAACAGTTACTCATTTTATCATTGCATTATTTAAATCTTTTCCAGATGATGTATGCTCTCTAATCTCTGTACTGATTATTATTGATAACGTACTTAGTTGACTCGCGTGTTTGCGGGAATTAGATGCACCACAAAACACACGCATGAAATGTGTGCCCGTGCACGGCTTCCCAACGGCAGTGTTATATTCTAACCAGAACTTAGGATGATTGTCGTCGATTCCATCCGGAAGCTTTCCACAAACATCCATATGTCTCTTTAGCTGGGTTTGATAGAGGCTTTTGACAGAAAAGGACATTTCTGTGTCTTACCAGCTGCTGCTGCAGATAATATAGACGTTATACTACTATCTATGTTAACACTATGTCCTGCACTTGATAATACTTACGCCCTTTGATATGAAAAATAGTGGTAAACTCTCATTCTTATTGGATCAGAAACTATTTAAAGGATCGTAAACAGGCAACCATATCTTCAGGCAAAGAAAAGTGCCTTGCTTTCTGTCTGTTGCCCCGCCACTAAACCGGACCGATATGGAATAAAATCCTCAAATCTGGTTATTGTCAAATCAGCAAAATATAAAAGATGTTTGCATCTTTCTTGCTTCTTTGGCCAATAATAAATCCCAACTGCCCCATAATGACGTCATCACACATGAAAATAATTAGAATAATCCGACACTTTTGCCAAAGCCAAATTCATTGTATTCTCTGCTTTATTTTCGTCAACCAGGGTTATCTCCGTTTGATTACGCCTAAGGTAATCAAATAATCAACTGGCCCTTTATTTTTCTTTGACGATTTCCAGCACGAACGTTTTTTCTTGCAACTGCACAAGAAAATTGTGATTCCACATTTCTTTAGATCCAGTCTCAAGGGGAGAACTTAGGGCATGAGTTGTTGAGACTTTAAAAGTTTAAAATAAGTCATATCTCTTACTCTTTGTTTCCACAAGAAATACCTTATCAAGCTCCTCTTGAAATTGAATATTCCACTGACCGAGTGTCCAGGTGAATACAGTGGTTACCTGGTCGGTCTAAAAGGTGGGTTAGATCTCCAATTACACCTGTATTGTACTATACTGGTGTATTCCCAGATCAATGCCTGCACCCTGGGTACATTCCCTATCCAGGCCGTCTAGTGTGGTTCTCTGTCGAGGGCTGCCTGGATTTGCTTTATTCTTCATATTTCTATGTGGTTCTATTTTTCCTATTCCTTTGAAATATTTATTACATGCAGAAGTGAAAACAGTTACTCATTTTATCATTGCATTATTTAAATCTTTTCCAGATGATGTATGCTCTCTAATCTCTGTACTGATTATTATTGATAACGTACTTAGTTGACTCGCGTGTTTGCGGGAATTAGATGCACCACAAAACACACGCATGAAATGTGGGGGGGATTGTAGCCCAAAAAAAACCAAGCCCTACCCTATTTTTCGATTCTTGGGCTAGGTTTTTTTTGGTTTTTTTTGGTTTTTTTAGGTTTTTTTTGGGTTACATTTTGGTAATTTCTGGGGCTTTTTCCAATGAATTTTAACTTAAAATCTGTTGTTTTGGACATAATTTTCACAGTCAGCGGCTCTTTAAGTTAATTTGATGAATAGAAACGGTTTATTTCACACTTTTCAGAGCTTAAAGGGCTTAGGTATCACCTTACAGTAAAATGCACAACATTGCCTGACTAACTGGTGTCTCTTGCTGACCTACTGGTGACTCTTGCCTCAGTGACTAGTGACCCATGCCAGACCCAGCTTTTAACTCTTGCCTAACTCACTGGTGACTCTGACCTGACCAACTAGGGCCTCTTTCTCTCTAGCCTGGCTGAATAATGACTTTTGCCTGACCTATTGGCGTACTGGTGACCTTTACCCGTTCTAGGTGGCGATTCTAGCCTGACCAAATTGTGATCAAGTTAGGCCTTTTGCCTGAATGCCTCACTGACTGGTGACTCCCCATGACCCAGCTGCCAATCAGACCACAGGTAACTCTTACCTGATCTCCTGGCGCCTCCTACTTGACCTACTAGCGTCTCTCACCTACCCTACTGACAACCTTACCTGACCTACTAAAGAATCTTATCTGACCTACTTTCGACCATTGGCTGACCATAGGTGACAGCAGATACTTACCTGTTGACCCAGCTGCTACTTCTTGCCTGACCCACTAGTGACACTTAGATTGAGCTCAAATAGGTAACTGTTTTAGCCATTGGCGTTTCTTTATCCTACCTGACTTACTAACGTCTTCTGATCCTACCTGAGCTACTGGCATCTCCTGATTCTACCTGATTTTCTGGCGTCTCCTGATCCTACCTGACCTATAACTGACGTCTCCTGATCCTACCTGACCCACTGGCGTCTCCCTGATCCTACCTGATCTTCTGGTGTCTCCTGATCCTTTCTGACCTATAACTGGCGTCTCCTACTGGCATCTGGACTGATCCTACCTGACCTACTGTAGTAGTGTACTGGCGTCTCTTGATCCTACTTGACCTACAGCTGGTGTCTCCTGATCCTACCTGACCTACTGGCGTCTCCTGATCCTACCTGACCTACTGGCATCTGGACTGATTCTACCTGACCCATTGGAGACTGGTGTCTCCTAATCCTACCCGAGCCTCCTAATCCTACCTGACCTACTGGCGTCTCCTGATCCTACCTGACCTACTGGCGTCCCCTGATCCTACCTGACCTACTGGCGTCTCCTGATCCTACCTGACCTATTGGCGTCTCCTGATCCTACCTGACCTATTGGCGTCTCCTGCCTGATCCTACTTGTCCTACTGGCGTCCCCTGATCCTAGCTGACCTACTGGCGTCTCCTGATCCTACCTGACCTATTGGCGTCTCCTGATCCTACCTGACCTATAACTGGCGTCTCCTGATCCTACCTGACCTACTGGCGTCTCACCTGACCTATAACTGGCGTCTCCTGATCCTGGCGTCTCCTGACCCACTGGCGTCCCTGATCCTACCTGACCTACTGGCGTCCCCTGATCCTACCTGACCTACTGTCCTACCTGATCCTACCTGACCTATTGGCGTCTCCTGATCCTACCTGACCTATTGGCGTCTCCTGCCTGATCCTACTTGTCCTACTGGCGTCCCCTGATCCTAGCTGACCTACCGTCTCCTGATCCTACCTGACCTATTGGCGTCTCCTGATCCTACCTGACCTATAACTGGCGTCTCCTGATCCTGACCTACTGGCGTCTCCGGTTCCTACCTGACCTATAACTGGCGTCTGGAACATCTGGACCTGACCTACCTGGCGTCTCCTGATCCTACCTGACCCACTGGCGTCCCCTGATCCTACCTGACCTACTGGCGTCTCCTGATCCTACCTGACCTAAACCACTGGTGTTTCCTACTACCTGATCTATAACTGGCATCTGGTGATCCTATCTGGTCCACTGGCGTCTCTGAGTCCTACCCTTGACCTACTGGCATCTGGACTGATCCTACCTGACCTACTGTAATCACCAGCAGTCCTACCTGACCCATTGGCCCACTGACTGGAACAGTCTACTGGCGTCTCCCGATCCTACCTTTCAGGAGTAAATCTGGACTGATCCTACTTGACCTACTGGAATCTGTACTGATCCTACCTGACCCATTATCTGGCGTCTTTGTCCTACTGGCGTCCCCCTGATCCTACCTAGCGAGTCTCCTCGTTCATTTACTGGCGTCTGATTTCTGTGATCAGTGATCTACCTGACCTACTGGCATCTGGACTGATCCTACCTGACCTACAAAACAACTGATCCTACCTGACCCATTGGAGACTGCTTTCTCTGAGTGACCTACTGGCGTCTCACAGTCCTACCTGACCTACTGGCATCTGGACTGATCCTACTTGACCTACTGGAATCTGTACTGATCCTACCTGACCCATTGGAGACTGGCGTCTCCTGATCCGAATATATTCGAAAGTATTCGAAACTTGGGTTCGATATTCGAATATTCGATATTCGGTCGGATCGAATATTTTGATATTCGCCCTGATTCGATATTCGTAGAATATTCGATATTCGATATTCGATATTCGAAAGTTTCGAATATCAGGGTATTCAGTATTCGATATTCGATATTCGGTATTCGCTCGAGCGAATACCGAATATCGGAAATATCGAGCTCAACATAACAACTATTCGATATTCGGTATTTCGATATTGATCGAACGAATATCGAATCTCCAAAATACCGAATGTAAATTTCACTATTCGATATTGTTGAGCGAATATCGAATCATCGAATATCGAATGCCGGAATTTTACTATTCGATATTCGATATTCAAATTGAGCGAATATCGAATATCGAATATCGAATAGTAGCGAATATTTTCGAATATATTCGAAAATATTCGAAAATATTCGAATATATTCGAATATATTCGAAAATATTCGGTATTCGAATATCGAATACTGTAGTGAAATTCCAAGTATTCGATATTCGAAGATTCGATATTCGCTCAATCGAATATCGAATATCGAATATCGAATACTTCTTCGAATATCATGATATTCGAAACTTTCGAATATCGAATATCGAATATCGAATACTGAGCGAATATCGAATCGTATCGAATATCATGATATTCGAAACTTTCGAATACCGAATATCAAATACCGAATAGCTAGCGAATATCGAATCGCATCGAATATCCCAAATATTCGAAACTTTCGAATATCGAATACCGAATAGCTAGCGAATATCGAATCGCATCGAATATCCCAAATATTCGAAACTTTCGAATATCGAATATCGAATACCTATTTTTGATATTCGATGATTCGATATTCGAAGATCGAATATCGAATATTTCGAATATCGAATATTTGCCCGATTCGGTAACCCTACTCCTGATCCTACCTGACCTACTGGCATCTGGACTGATCCTACCTGACCTACTGGAATCTGTACTGATCCTACCTGACCTACTGGCGTCTCCTGATCCTACCTGACCTACTGGCGTCTCCTGATCCTACCTGACCTACTGGCGTCTCCTGATCTTGCCTAAAAGCCTAAACCACTGGTGACAACACTTATCTCATGACCCAGCTGGTACTTCTTGTCTGGCCCACTGTTAACTCTTAGTTGATCAAGTAACCCACTGGTGATTCTGACCTGATCTTCTGGCCGAATACCCTCCTACATGAACCAGAGTCTGACCAGACCCTTGGCGGCAGCCTTTTGAGACTCACTTCTCCCAGTGTTAATTACTCAATCATGACTTCACACTTCACAGGACACGTTTCATCAACAAGTCGACTCTCGCAAGAAGCTGGTGGCACTTGCCTGTCCCTTAGCCACACAGATGACCTTGTGACTTCGTGAAAGATATGCTGAGCTGTGAGCATCAATAATCAAGCCTTGCTGACTGATAAAGCCTTTATCATTGCTTGGTGACTACATGCCTACAAACTGGTCTTCTGGCGATCATTGTGGCTGACCTTTGTCAATCATAATTGAAGCAAGAATGCTAAATTCTTAAATTGCTTTCAACTGGCCGACCTTCATCTGGTGCCGTGTTGGTCCTTTCCTGCCCCCTTGTGACTCTCAGTTGACTCCTTGCAACACTTCTCTGAACCTCTGGTGACACTTGTCTGACCTCCTCCTCATGAAGCCTTCTCCTTGACTCTTATCTCGCCCTGAGATGTGATGTAACGCTTGGTGAACCTTGGCCCTTCGTCATCCGGCCCCTGGTGAACCAAGGGCGACCTTTTGAAGGACCCTCGAGTATTGACTAACCCCTACGTGGTAATGAGTGGCCAGAGCACTCTTGTTTAGACCAGTATCGTCTGATTCGACACCTTTTGATCCTTTACTGTTCCTCTCTAATCACTGTTGGACCAAGGTCCCGTGCTATTTTATGATTTTCCGTTGTACCTTATCAAAAAGCACTGAAGGCTCTTAAAATGCTCCTCGGATGCTAATAAAGTCCTTAAAATAGTGATTTAAGCCATCTGTAATGATTGGAAACCATTGAGTATCAATAAGAACATGTAAATAACACAAATAACACATTGGTGTGAAATGTCCAAAAGTTCAAAAAATCAACCCAAAAAACCAAAAAAAATAAAAAAAAAAACCAACAAAAAACCAAGCCCTACCCTAAATTTGGGATCTTGGGCTTGGTTTTTTTTGGTTTTTTTTGGTTTTTTTTGGGCTACAATCCCCCCAATGTGTGCCCGTGCACGGCTTCCCAACGGCAGTGTTATATTCTAACCAGAACTTAGGATGATTGTCTTCGACTCCTATCCATCCGGAAGCTTTCCACAAACATCCATATGTCTCTTTAGCTGGGTTTGATAGAGCCTTTGACAGAAAGGACATTTCTGTGTCTTGCCAGCTGCTGCTGCAGATAATATAAAACTCAGATACTCAGATAGCAAGTAGCTCACAAAGAGCCTACAAGTGAATATAACTGACTTCGAAATCCGATTCGGTACACCCCTTGCAAAAAATAATTTCGCAGTATAAATAGAATCGAAATTCTTCAAGTTCATTCTACTCACACTTCGCTGGTTGCTTCTTTTCTTGATTTACACTGCGCCGTATACAAAATCATTGAAAAATAGAAAAAATCTGCCCTAATCAATCCCCATTACTAACGCAGCATCTTATCTATAAAATATAATATTATCATATTGAACTAAAAGCTATTAAACTGATCTATAAACTATAAACTATTAAAGTATTAAATATGAAATGAGTACTTCATGCAAATGTTGCTGAGTTTTCATAAACCTTCTGGGTTATTGTCTCTGCACTCTGCGCTATTTAGATTTACCGTTTCTATTAAAATTTACAATGCCACATTTACTACAGACTCAATTACTGGGGAGTGCTGTGGTACCGTTGCGTCTTTTTAAGTCTTATTAGGTTTTTCTTCTTTACCTTTATCTTTTCTCGTGAAGTTAACTATTCCACACTTTCTGTTGGGTGCTCTGGCACTATACGATTTGTTATAGCTGCTCGTGCCTCTCCCTCTCCGGTTGTTAGACCGAAAGCACTGCCAGTATATAATGTGTTACAGGGAGATAAGGCGGGAATCAATTGGCTCAGGGTCTCTTCTCCTCGGTGAAACCCCCATTCTTAACGCCGCCTTCGGCGGGTGGGGATTATCTGGTCGGTCTCGCAGGTGGGTTAGATCTCCATAACCATTTACTCCAGTATTGTTATTTAAAGATAGTATGTGAAGTCTAAGTCTCTCAATGCCTGCATCCTGGGTGCATTCCCTGTCCAGGCCGTCTTATATGGTTCCTTCGCCGAGTCTTCCTGGTCTTTCTTTATTCTTGGTAACCTTGTGTTGCCACTGCCAAACGTTGTCTGGCCCATATTTTAAATCAAATGGATAGAATTATTTGACTCTCCGAGTCTTGGCGTGCGCGAAGGGGACCAGGCAACGTCTGGCATTCTTTATGTGACTAATATAATTTATGATTTGGATTAACTTCCCGCTTCTACATATTGTATTTGTACCCTGTGGGACAATTTTCTGAAAATTTCACAATTCTAAAATTTTCACTTCCTGTTCTTGAATTTACAGAAAATTGTATTATAAAGTTATAACTAAAATAAATGAATGGTTTAAAGAAATGTAAAAATGTAAAAATCTCTTTCTCTCTTCAGCATGCTGCGGCCTCTGCTGAGTGAGTTTGGAGGAGGAGAAGTGTATGCCAAATGATGTTTTGATATTCTTTTTGTGCAGGCATGTTAGTGTCCATGTCTCCTCAGTGTCCTCCCGGGTAGGCATTCAAATATCTTCCCGGGGTCTTTATCAGAAACTTTATTTCTTCAACTTTTCTCGCAACTCTAGTTGAAGCCTTACCTTCTCTGCGGCGTTCTTATTCACTCTTTCAGTTGCTTCTTGTTCCTATAACTAACTTAGTAATTTGTAACTAAGCATTCCGAAAGAACGAAGTACGATCTTTTATAAGTGATATTTTTTACGACTGTCGCAGTTAAATTGTCTCATTTCTATCCTGTAGTATAGACTGTAGAGGCATGAAGAAGTCGTTGCTGAGATGCCTTAGTTCCAGTTTTACCTCGTTCCTGAAACCGTCTGGTAACAGCTCCGTTGCATAGCAGTTGATGTGTGGTCGCACAGTCTATGTAAGTAGGGTTGAGCGGGGTAACTTTGAACGATTTTTCAGTTTTTCTAACTGCCCTCTAAAAATAGAACACATGCCAAAAAGTTCGTGTGTTCTTATAACCATTAGGGACACTGGCTAATAAACCTGGTATGTGAAACGTGTCAGTTTGTACTAACAGAGCCGTGATCACGTGATCAAATTTGTATTAATTTGTTCAAAGTTACCCGGCTCTGGGGTAACTTTGAACATCCAATTAAACCAATTAGAAGCCTCCTGGATATAGATTTTTATGTTTGGGACAAATTCTGGGTCGATGGAAAGTTCGTTACCACATACTTCATTTCATCAATTAAGATGGTGAAACCGTGGCCACGCCCACTCAAAAGTGTTGTTCAAAGTTACCCCAAAAATTTTTTTGGACTTTTGCTTCAAATTACGCTAAATTGGGTTTAAAACATGCAAATGATGCTTCTTATATGCCATTCTTACAAAAACTTCCTTTTGGGCAATAAAATTTGACAACTTTTGAAAAGTGTTCAAAGTTACCCCAATTCGCTGATAATTTTATTCCAGATACAATTTTGCATAAGGTCCTCTAGATTATGATTTGGCAAGACAAGGCCAACTTTCAACATGTATCTACTGAATTACTACAAAAATAATGCCCAATCATTGATGCCCAGACAAATTTGAAGTGGATCAAGGCCTTTTAAAATCAAATTCATAAAAGCATAAATAGGAAATTGCCTGCATGAAAATATATAAAAACAAAACACAAAAATATCAAATTGTAAGCAAAAAAACACATTCCTGATGCAAGATATAATCTGGAAAAAAGTGTACGGACATTTTAATATGAAAGTAGGCTTAATATTGCCAAATCTGAACTTATAGCCGAAAATATCAAAGTGAAGGACTTTCCATGAAATCGCTTGGAACATGCAATAAAGAAACCAAATGACTTCTATTTGTGGCAGAATTGTTCTAGTAGAAACCTATTTGTTAAATGTAGGAAATAAAGGAAGTGATATGGAAGCAAATCGAATTCGTTTATTTGCTGTTCAAAGTTACCCCAGGAAAATTCAAAGTTACCCCAAGCTGTTCAAAGTAACCCCGTGTTCAAAGTTACCCCGCACTACCCTATGTAATAAACTTCTGAGCCTCTCGAGGGCTATCCGAAGTTCATTCTGAGCCTCTTGGTGGTCCCGGAAGGAGTAGAATTATCTCAGGAGAAGCAGGAGGCTGTGCATCACTTTGTCGATGGCTGTACGGATTCCCAAGCTAGTGAACCGTGGGGATGTTCAGTGTACAACCTGTGTTGCTGCATGCCCCCCACTCTGCCGTCAAGGTTTGCGAACCTGAGTCCATGTGCTGTAATGCGGTGATAGATGCCACTGGACAGATGCTTCAGAAGGGGGGTTCACTTTAGAGCCTCTCGAGGGCTATCTGAAGTTCATTCCTCGCCTCTTGGAGGTCCCGGAAGGAGTAGGAATTCTCAGGACCAACAGACCCAGTATTCTGAGGAGTATTTTGAGTTTCTGGGCTGAGTTTCTCATAAACCTTTTAGGGTTTTTTGACTACATTGTTTGCACTTACCGTTTCGTGCGAAATTTTTATCCAGACTTCCTGTAAATCCAGTCTACCGAGCAGATTTGGAATTTGCTCTGAGTCTTTTATAAATCTTTTAGGGTTTTGTGACTGCACTGCTAACATTTTACATTGTGGTTGAGATTCACGATTCCACGCATTCTGCGTATTCTAGGGAAAACTACTCTATACCTAAAAAACAATGATTCTAAGAATTAATACGAAATGTAAGAATCTCTTCCTCTCTTGAGCATGCTCCGGCCACTGCTGAGTAAGTTTGAGAGAGAAGTGAGTTCACACCATGCATTCATCTAGTTCTGTTAATTTGTCTCGTTCCTAATCAAGACCGTATATTTAGCAGCCACGTTGTTGGAGGTACTTTATGAATTTATTGCTGATCTGTAATGTCCACCTGAATTTGAAGAAACAATATTTATATTTTTTGTCTAGTGGCTTACCACTGCTCACAGAGTAGTAAGAGACGCCATCTTGTGAGAAAGCTTTCCAGATCTCTTGGAGTTCCTAGATTCCTAGAAACCTTGATCCGTTATTTACACCATCCAGCACCTCAGGGATAGAAGGATTTCCTTGATGTGGGATGTATTTTCCGTTCCTTTCCGCATATTATCATACATCTTCTCTTATTGGACAAACATGCAATGCTGTGATAGGCACTTTTATTGATGCTGCCCCCCCCAGTAATCATTGATCATGATAACTCTCCACAATACCTACGTCCTAGCTACAGATTCCTAATTTCATGCCGCACAGCAGTTGAACTGTCTTCACAAGTTCAAAATACTGCTGATCTTGATACCCTATCCTTAATGGGTGAAGCGCTCGTTGTTTCTCTCGATTGCCTCGAGGTTGGGTGGCCGTCCGGCTGTCCCTGGACGTCGTGGTGTTTAGGCGGGCTTTTGATTAGGAGGATAACTAGCCAACTAGGGGAGTGAGAGAGAGGCAGAGAGAGACTCGAGCTTTGGTTATAGACTCAAAATACGGGGTATTGTGATAATAGCGAGAGAGCGTAGTATACAGTCAAGTTTAAATAGACGTAAAGATAATATCACGCGCTGGCGTAATCGCACTTGTGCGTAGCATTTGAACTGCGTGGGCGCGTGGCCCCGTGGGAGAGGGAGAGAGAGAGAGCTCAGGGATATTGGCCAACATCTTTCCCCCCTCCCACTGAGGCCGCGCCCCCGCGGGCAATAGATACCCAAAAATATTTCATAATAGTCCTGATAGGGTCATCTTAAAACAGTGTCTCAGATGTTATATTGAAAAAAACTGTGCTGTTATTTGATCCAATCAATATAGTTTAGAATAACAGTTAAATATAGTCTTAAAATACGTGTTGAAAGAATACAGTTATAAGTTAGTATTTCATAGTATACAATTTTTTTCTGCAAGACTTAATTTCATGTCCAGCTCGTTTGCAGTAACGACAAAAGAGTCCTTGTTGATAATGTCGTCCTCGTTGAGGAGGCGGAGGGGGGCGGGTTTCACTCGAAGCATGCAGGTTTTCCGGAATGTCCGGATCAGTTTCCATTTGCTCAGAGATGGTGTAGGACAGTGTGTAGTGTGGTGGAACCTGTAGGTCTGTTTGGGTTCCTTTTTGCACAGGACGAGACAGGTTTATAAATGGAATCGAACTCAGAACTTTCTTTTTGGTTTTACGAATTTGCTTATTCAACTTTGCTGCGTTCTTTTTAAGAGTTTTTATTTTCTTGCTGTCAGGTTCAGAATCAGATTCTGAGGAGCTCGTCCCTGACGAGCTTGTTGATCCTGATGATTGTCGAACTGGGCTGTTATCAGGAGTGATATGGACTTGTAGTTGGTCTCGGTCGAGATCTGCCCAAATGGGCATCATTTAATTCATCTATTTGTTCAAACAAATTTGAAGTATGATCTGACGTGCTCGCGCTGCGAGTATCGCTCGTGATTGGCCTCGCTACTGAAGTTGGATGTGGCATATAGAGACATCGTTAAGATTTTCATCATGATGTGGCACATCCACATCGTTCGCTGGTGGTTCAATGTGAGGTTCATCCTCACCTGCTATAACCTGTGGTTCAACCACTGGTTCACCCATTGGTTGATTCAACTGTGGCGCAGCCACTTGTTGGGCTTTTCTTCTTCATTGCTCATAGAAATTCACCGAATGGCGAGAAAGTATTATATTAGTAAGCACTACGTTAGTATGTATAATAAAAGGATATTTTAAAATACTCAATTTCAAAGTGCAGATTTCTTCCTCTCGAATCGTATGTCTTTCTCAGCACTAGAGCTCTTGGATCGTATACCGTAGAGTCAAGGAAAAGATACAAGTTTGACGGGGAGCCAAAATGAAGTAGGTTCGTAACCGTAGATCCGAACTAAAAGAAACTCTTTAATCTGCTGAAGATAGTTTAGAATCCCCCGCTCCCTATACAACTCCCCCCCCTCGTATCCCTGCCCTGGTGACCTGGTGTCGTGCCAGTTTCTGATTGGTTCACGTGACGACCCGCGCACGTGGTCCGCCCGCGCTTCGGTCAACAATGTGAGCCATAAGGTAGAAAGTCACGCCAGCAGAGAGAAAATCACGCCCGAGTTTCAGAGAGGAAAGTCCAGCTTCCAAGTGCTGGATCTACAACAGTACTTTGCCTCCGCCACGGCCCCTGCAGCACTTTCTTGAACCTTTCAGGGTTCTTTTGACCACACTGCTTACATTTTACATTCCACGCATTGTACGTATTCTAGGGAAAACTACTCTATTATACTAAAAAACAATGGAGTAACGAAATTATACAAAATGTAAAAATCTCTTCCTCTCTTCGGCATGCTCCGGCTGAGTGAGTTTGGTGGTGGAGAAGTGTATGCCAAATTATATTATTGTATTCTTTTTGTGCAGGCATGTTAGTGTCCGTGTCTTCTCAATGTCTTTCCTACCGTTCGCGCCAGATATTAAAGTCTTAGCGGCTCGGATAAGGACTCAGAAAAGACTCGAGTTTTGATGGTGGTTATAAAGCTAAACGAACTTATTGTCGTTAATAAAGTAAATAAAGTATAAGCTATGGCGTTACGCGTTATAAATATAACGCGTGATCCATGAGGATTGAGGGGCAAATGGTGAATGGAGATAGGGAGAAAGAGCGTGAGGACTCTAGCTAACATTCAAATATCTTTCCTGGGTCTTGATGAGAAATTTCTTCAACTTTATCTTGCAACTCCTGTTGAAGCCTCTTGGTATGCCTTTCTTCCCTGCGGAATTCTTATTCACTCTTTCAGTTTCTTACTTGCTCCTATTATAACTAACTTATAACTAACTTAAATAAATTAGGGTTGTTAGTTTGGTCGTATGAAAGTATACCAATGACCCCCTGCTGACCCCCTACTGACCCCCAGCTGACCCCCTACTGACCCCCTGCTGACCCCCTACTGACCCCCTAATGACCCCTGGTGAACCCTAACTGACCCCTGGTGAACCCCTACTGACCCCCTACTGACCCCCTGCTGACCCCCTGCTGACCCCCTACTGACCCCCTGGTGAACCCCTACTGACCCCCTACTGACCACTTCCTGATCATAATTCTAACATATATCATGAATGCTTTAAAAGCATTTAAAATAGCACTCAGCCTTATAATGACGCTTTATTGGTCAATTGCCACTCGATCAAGGCACCTAAACGCACGCTCAAAACATAAATGAGTCAGTTATATTTTTCATGTTCGTTATGTTATTCTGTTATTCAAGTCAGTCAAATAAGTCAGGACAGTCACGTTAGTCAAGTTATTCAAGTCATTCAAGTCAGTTCTGTCAGTCAGGTCAGTCAGGTCGGTCAAGTTGGTCAAGTTAGTCAAGCCAAATTAGGCAAGCCACTCAAGTCAAGTTACTTTGACCAAGTCATGTCATGTCAGTCATGTCAGTCATGTCAGTCATGTCAGTCATGTCAGTCATGTCAGTCATGTCAGTCATGTCAGTCATGTCAGTCATGTTAGTCATGTCAGTCATGTCGTCATGTCAGTCATGTTGTCATGACTGACATGACTGATATGACTGACATGACTGACATGACTGACATATATGACTGACATGACTGACATGACTGACATGACTGACATGACATGACTTGGTCAAAGTAACTTGACTTGAGTGGCTTTGCCTAATTTGGTTTGACTAACTTGACCACTTGACTGACCTGACTGACCTGACTGACAGAACTGACTTGAATGACTTGAATAACTTGACTAACGTGACTGTCCTGACTTATTTGACTGACTTGAATAATAGAATAACATAACGAACATGAAAATATAACTGACTCGTTTATGTTTTGAGCGTGCGTTTGGGGTGCCTTGATCGAGTGGGCAATTGACCAATAAAGCGTCATTATAAGGTTGAGTGCTATTTTAAATGCTTTTTAAAGCATTCATGATATATGTTAGAATTATGATCAGGAAGTGGTCAGAAGGGGTCAGTAGGGTTCACCAGGGGGTCACCAGGGGGTCACCAGGGGTTCACCAGGGGGTCAGTAGGGGGTCAGCTAGGGGGTCAATAGGGGGTCAGTAGGGGTTCACCAGGTGGTCACCAGGGGTCACCAGGGGGTCAGTAGGGGTTCACCAGGGGGTCAGTAGGGGGTCAAAAGGGGGTCAGCAGGGGGTCAGTAGGGGTTCACCAGGGGGTCACCAGGGGGTCAGTAGGGGTTCACCAGGGGGTCAGTAGGGGGTCAGTAGGGGGTCAGCAGGGGGTCAGTAGGGGGTCAGCTGGGGGTCAGTAGGGGGTCAGCAGGGGGTCATTGGTATACATTCATACGACCGTTAGTTTTAGGTATTGCACTAGCAGCCGCTAGGTTTTCTTTTTCTAGATGCTTGCTTAGTGCAGATATTTTAGCAAGTGAACTAGGAATATTCTGTCTATGGTTTCTCAAAGCCGTGATCGTTTTCAGGGGTGGAGTAGCATACCTTATGAGGTGTATTTATGAAGGTTGTAATTTGGGGAATTTTCGGGAAATCCCCATTATTTCACACACCATGACAGTTCAAAATGACGTCATTATCATATGGTAACTAGAGTAATAACTTGACATAGATCCCCAAATTGCAACCTACCAAATTTGTAAACACCAAAATTTAACTTCACATAAATACACCTCCTAAGGTATTATGTATTATAATGATTACCACGCAAATGATAACCTCGCTTCCAGCCGGCGATGTATCATGTTGTGCTATAGATACGTCCTCCATAGAGTCTCGTAGTCTTTTCTTTTTGAACATTGACTGTTCGTCCTCCATAGAGTCTCTGAGTGTTATACCAGCACGGTCTCCTCTTCATCCATTCCTTCATCGTTGTGGCTGCAGTGACTTTCACTGTCCATCTGACTGGAGGCTCTTCCTCCGAGCTGGATCCTGTTGAACTCGAGTATCAGTGAGAGCTGTCTGAACTGTTACTTTCTGCAACTTGCTGTCGTTTTTCGTGGCGCTGTAAGTTGTCCATTTCTTCCTGAATAGGTTAGGGTTGTTAGTGTTTATTGCACTAGCAGCCGCTGGTTTGTTCTTGTCCTGCTGCTTGCTATGATGATTGATGAGAGGTAGGTTCTTACATACGGTATTTACAAAACTTATGCAATTGTAAAGTGTACACGCTACCTTCTTTTAATTTAATTTACTATGATAGAGTCTATAATACTGACTGAAGTCAGTAAATTCGGTTATATTTGTAAATTAATTTATTGATTAAAATATTCGCAACCCTGAACTTATGAACTGGGTTTGAATGTGGATCCTCCGTAGCTGTAATGTCAGATCTATTCTCTGATGTCAGTGAGACGACTCTCTCTGCTGCCACTTGAGACGGCAATCCCCTCATTTTGGTTTCCAAGCGAACCTTTGCCCGTATTTTAGATCTTATTTTCTTACCTATCCTCTTCGTTGTCTAGATCTAGGTCGAGGGTTTTGTCCCTGACAAGTTTCTCCACAGCTTAAAGTAGATGTTTCTGACTTGTAGCATGCAATGCGTGTAGGTTACTTTGAGTTCTCTTCCTCCTCAGGATAGTTGTCCAGGGCCTTAAAAAATCCTTAACATAGTTGGAGGGGAGGGAGTGTCGCTTTGGTAATTTGAATACCTACCTAAAAATTGACAGGAAATTTCAAGAAAAATAAGATGGATTTTAGGTAATATACCTTAAGTTAGCTCATTTGATATCTTATTAACATTAGACTTAACTTAACAAAGACTCTGACCGAAGCGTCTTTTTGATGATATATTTGCATCCATAGCCAATGATCACACCGAGCAGGATACAACGTTACATAATTCTTTGATGAACACCTTCGTATTGAACGTTTTGGTGAAGAATATGGCTTCTTTAAACCGTTTTAAAAAGTTCAATGCACCGTATGGCATTGTATTTGGTTTCTAAGTTTAAATTTGTGCCTTCTGTTGAAAACTTGGTAATGGTATATAATATGCAATTATTCGGTACCTCTGAGGTACGAGTTTTAGGGAGCCGAAGACGTGCACTAGTAAAGGTAACAATAAATATATTATAAAATATATGATAATATAATAAAATAGAACATGGAGTCTTCAGTTCTTCCCAAAAAGAAAAATCATCTCATGCAAAGTGTTTGTCGGTGTTCCGTACTCAACTTCTACGCGCTCTGTTGCGACATTCAGAGATGGTGTGTCCCGCCCGCTTGCAGTAATTGCAGTGCTTTCCGGTCCTCTCAGCGACTAACCCGACCTTCGGGTGCTGTATCTTCTGTGCTGTACCTCTGTGCTGTATCTTTCTGTCCCTTATCTCTAGCTGACTCGAGGGTCTCTTACCTCGGTCTCTTCTGATTTTCTACGCGTACGACAAGACAACCCTCGTCACACGCTATGATTTTATTAATCACTTAACCTCCATTTCAGGAATAATCACTTTCATCATACTTTGATCAGTGATGATCCGGCGCCAGGTGGTGTATAACTCAAAATGCCTTGTTTAAAGTAGTACCAGCCCCATTGGATTTCCCTACCAAGGACTGCTCCCGGAAACAGTGTTTTGCTGTGCCCAACGACCAAATTCTGGTAAGTCAGTTTCAGTAACACCTGCTGCACTCCTTATAACTTCGTGTATGATAATCTGAAATTATCAAATTACAACGTGCTAAACTTTACGGGCTCGTACTTGTTATATCGTCTATTTACACATTCCCATTCTATTCAGGTATTGCCGGAGACGTTTTGAACTGCGTTAAAAGCTCTACGAATTGAAAGGACTGTTACGGAGAGATCAGCTGATGAGGGTAAACCCTGCCAAGACGACATTGAGGAATGTTGAAACTCTGAATTCACGTGAAGTAGTTCACGCGAACTTAGTCCAGGTGAACTGGAAAATTGGCGAACTAGTACACGGCCGCGTGTATTCACCGCGAATTCACTCGAATTCACCTGAATTCACCTGAATTCGACGCGAATTCAGGTGAAGTTGCAAAAATCAAGAATTATGTCTGCGTTACCTGTGTTTGATTTCTATGGCTTAACAGTTTACTATTAAAAACAGTCCAACTCACGTTGTTCCCAATCACCAAAACGCTTAATTTAAGTATTGTTCTAGTAGACACACGTGTAGCCTGTGACCTGTGTTTGATTGTTTGAAACACATAAATTCGTGGTGCAACGCGATAATTCAATGGATTCTCATTCCTCGAATTCGCTCAGTCGCTCATGACACAGCGTTACCTGTGTTTGATAGTGGTTTTCGTAGGACTTTCTCACGTGAGCCATTGGCATGCCGACATGCTCATGATTTATTTTTCATTGCATTATGATTATGGCATCACTGGAAAAATTCCATAGACTCAGAACCGCTCCGTAATTATTTTGCCCGATCTCTGGGAAAATTGGAACGAAAATTCCAAAAGTTACAGTACTTTTGAAATATTTTCCCATAAAAATAAACCTAATTCAATATTCCTCCTTGTGCTTACTTGCAAAATATGAGAATATGGTAATTCTTCTGGCTTGTCATTGTAACTTTGTAACTTATAAGCTTTGGGTGCATTTGCCTATCAGTATCATTTAACATTCTCGGGCCATCCAGTAATTCGCTCATCAAAAAACGGACATTTTCCAAGAAACATAGCTCGTACCTTCACACCACCTTTTCATTTTGAAACAAGAATTGCGCCTGCACCGACACAATTATTGTTGTTCCCGTAGGCCGTATGCAGGCGCTTAATTTCCCTCCCCCGCGGTGCTTGATGTAACCTTAGCATCATAATAAGATAATACAAAACGCAGTCGTTATTAAGTAATAAGAGTATAAATACTGTTCCGATGTGCGTGCTGCGCGCGACCACCGAGGATACGAATTGGCACGTGCCATTTCTTCTAAAATTCTTGCGCGCGCGTTCGTTGTTGTACTCAGTTCGTTGTAGATTTCGCGCCATTTTGTTGAATTGGTTTACGTTTCGCATCAAATTGTGTCACCGTTTATTCACGCGATGTATTTTCTTGAATGTTTATACTAAGTTGATATCAATTTTTATCTGACTTCCAAATTTCGTGCTTATGTATTCTGTTTCAATGCTGTCTTTTGTTCCAAAAAGCAATATTCGCCTTTCACAGAGTCACAGCGAATAGTATTTATCAAACTTTGTCGAATCCAGCAGAAAGTCTAATAGTTATGCAGTTTTGTACTAAAACTAGTACAAAACCGAAGCCCTTTCCTCAAATCTACCGCCGAACTCACACCTAAGGTTTTAACTTTTTAAGACACGAATTCTTCAACAGCCTAATTAATTTTAGAACTTATCATAATTTAGGAATTCGAGCATGCGGCACTGATGGGCCAGATCAACCTATAAGATTTATACTTTGACAACCGACAGCTCCATGAATTAAGAAATTCGTTATTTTGAGGATTTATGTGACATGGGGACGGAGGGACGGAGGGACAGAGGGACGGAGGGACGGAGGGAGGGACATTTTCGCGACTGATATTATAAAGGAGCAATCCGGGCACTTTCCAGAAATTACAGTAGTTGTATTGCAAAACTGGACCTGATATACACATATTCTATTTCTCACCCTCCCAGACCACGATCTCTGCCAACCCTCTCATTTGCCTTTTTGTATTCACAAATAGGCCAATGGGGAGGGAAAAAATAAACTAACGCGAATCTCATCTCATCATTTTTAGTCCCTGGTCTATGGTGGCTCATGTGCGCCAACATGATATTTCGCATTATTAGGGGTGGGACCATTTGACAACTTTGAAATCGACTTTTCGGTATCAATTTCCTACCAACTTTTTTGACATCATTGATGACAAAGAGGATCTCTGGTACCAATTTTAGGTCCCCAGACCCTCTAAACATAATTTCCCCTCACTTTTTCGGGTGCGCGTATGGGTAAAAATGGCTATTTTTGGAGGTTTTTCAAGCCTGTAATAGTCATTTCTTCAGAAAATGGGCTCAAATTCACAGCATATATGTAAAACAATGATATCGTTCGAATAAAAAAGGTCCCATTATAAAATATTGAAATTTGTAGATTTTATAGCAATAATAAGGCCAAATATCACCCGCATAGCCAAATTTAGCACATGGCTGTATCTCGAGACAGGAAGGTCGTAGAGACAAGGGATCAAAAGTATTTTGGGGTAGAATCCTACCATTAGTGGGGGTAGAGCACCACAGAATGTCTCTAGGACGCTTCCTTCCTCGACTTTCCTTTTAATAAGGCCAAATATTGCCCGCGTAGCCAAATTTAGCCCACAGAGCTGTATCTCGAGACAGAAAGGTCATAGAGGCAAGAGGTTAAAATTATTTCGGGGTAGAATCCTACCATTAGTGGGGGTAGAACACCTCAGAGCGTCTCTAGGACGCTTCCTTCCCTGAAATTCCCTTTAATTTTGCCATCTGAGCCCCTATGTATTCAGTGTTTGCAATAAAATTTTGCCACCACCATAAGAAACCTCCCACAGCCTCATTGACACTATCTTAACTTCAGAATACGTTTCAGTTCGACAAAGAACATGCATATCAAGGCTTTAAACAACATTTTTTCAACAATTAAGGAAAGCAATGGCATTCATTTTAAGGCAATATATAATAAATTATAAATGTTGTGATTGAAGTAACAGTTGATTCAACTCATGGCCGAAGGAACATTCATCTTAATAACTAAATAACCGTGTTTAATTCACAACACTGTAGATGCAGCTCAGTTTCACCGAAATTTCAAATTTTTAAAAGGAAGTTGGTATTCCTAAACTGTTATTTTAAGTGTTCAAGGTATACTTAGGTACTGGCCACGTTTCTGATTACTGACATATTAAAAAGTTTTATAGGTATATTATAGGTACGAGTTGTAAGTTCTAGTGATGCTATATAATATAGCAAGATTCATTCGTGGACTCCTATTTAGTTTGAACCCATAACTTGGTGTATATCTTCCAAAAGAGGAAAGATCCAATGTGTCATAGCTGGCAATTTTAGCAGAGTAATGCAATCAACCTTTAAATAAGACGACTCATCTATTGTATTTTCTATCATTTCAGCTACTAAGGAAATATGGTTATTATCAGTAAAAAATTCACCCACTGCAAAGATTTCGCAGCCTGATCGAGAGTCGAGACCTATATCACTGGTTTCAGGAATTTCTGTCGTCAGTTGTCTACTGTTCCCTTGGATTCGCCAATAACATCAATGCTAGATTCCTTATTTACAGCCTCTTATAAAACAGGCTCAATTACTGATGTTAATTACTTCTTAATTCAGTGAAATGAGCGGTGGCTTACTGTGCAGGATAAGATATCAGTTAGTGATTCTAGATTTTGGATATCCTATTGCTGAAGGAGAGGCCTGTTCAAAAAATTGCAAACATTCCATATTAGAACCGACATTATGGTACAATAACACCATGTACACTAGAAATCTACTGTGAAAGCAGCTATGTAGCGAAAACATATCACATTTCATTCTGGTAATGTATCTGACGGCCTGAAACTCTGCGTTTTACAGAAATGCAAAAAATATCACTATTATGAATATAATTAATGTCCAGTTTACTGATTTAAACCTTTCAGCTGGAACGAAAAAGCAAAAATGACTACAACATGCATGTTCTTTGTCGAACTGAAACATATTGTGAATTTAAGATAGTGTCAATGAGGCTGTGGGAGGTTTCTTATGGTGGTGGCAAAATTTTATTGCAAACACTGAATACATAGGGGCTCAGATGGCAAAATTAAAGGGAATTTCAGGGAAGGAAGCGTCCTAGAGACGCTCTGAGGTGTTCTACCCCCACTAATGGTAGGATTCTACCCCGAAATAATTTTAACCTCTTGCCTCTATGACCTTTCTGTCTCGAAATACAGCTCTGTGGGCTAAATTTGGCTACGCGGGCAATATTTGGCCTTATTAAAAGGAAAGTCGAGGAAGGAAGCGTCCTAGAGACATTCTGTGGTGCTCTACCCCCACTAATGGTAGGATTCTACCCCAAAATACTTTTGATCCCTTGTCTCTACGACCTTCCTGTCTCGAGATACAGCAATGTGCTAAATTTGGCTACGCGGGTGATATTTGGCCTTATTATTGATATAAAATCTACAAATTTCAATATTTTTTAATGGGACCTTTTTTATTCGAACGATATCATTGTTTTACATAAATGCTGTGAATTTGAGTCCATTTTCTGAAGAAATGACTATTATAGGCTTGAAAAACCTCCAAAAATAGCCATTTTTACCCATACGCGCACCCAAAAAAGTGAGGGGGAAATTATGTTTAGAGGGTCTGGGGACCTAAAATTGGTACCAGAGATCCTCTTTGTTATCAATGATGTCAAAAAAGTTGGTAGGAAATTGATACCGAAAAGTCGGCAAAATAGTCCCACCCCTAGCATTATTTTTCAAAATCGAAATAAATTTCCGTCAAAATGAATCTTGAATAAAATTATTTTTTGAATGAGTTTGAGTTTCAATAAGTTTGAAATTTAAAAATAGGAAAATATTCCTTGGCGCATATAACGCCCCGCGTTATTCGCGCCAGTTGGTTTTCAATTCCATTTCAAGTTCAACCGAAAATCGAAATGAAATGAAGAAAAATTGTTTGGCGCACCTGAGCCACCACGCTGCGTTATTTGCGCCAGCGTCATTATCATATGCTTACATTATAGTTACAATTACATGGTCGTAAATCTACATCCTACTTAAATTAATGATACTGCCCGTAGTATTCCAATGCAACGACTTACAGCATAAGCACATCAACCAATCGCTACCCTACAATCCTATCACGTGACACTCATCCGCCAATCATAGATATGGGTCCCGGTAAAGTGTAGAAGCTGAGTGCTGAGGGGTCTGCCGGTCGGGGGTGAGGGTCCGCACTCTGCGGCATCAATCATGCAGGCCACCAGCGGGTAAATGAGTGAAGCTTTACCCATTATATTCTTGTTTGTAATCTGGGCGAATGAATGCGAAATGAAGCAAGTTTGTCAAGCATTAAATTTCAAGATTTCTTATTTATATGTTTAATTATTCTTTGACATATATTAATTCTTTTCATTAAAATGGTAGCTTTTTTATTTGTTTGGTTACGGTTCGGGGTACATATGGAATGGTTTCACCTTCTATATGTGCGGCCTCCGGGGTGTAGGTTTCTTGGGCTTGGAGGCCGAAAAATCGTGTGTGGTACACTTTGTATTGCACAATCACCCTTGCCCAACTGATGACCCATGATAGCCCTTGAGCACTACCTTTCACTTTCAGGCCTTAAATTATTATTAAAATTCATATAATACTTTTAAGCAAGTTTTACTGGAATGATTTTACATAAATACAATATACATATTAATTGATCTTGCATATTTACGTTGTATATGAATGCACGATGCATATGAATGCACATATGATGGTTCATATTATGTTGCCCTTTCCTAACCCTGAGATATGGACTGGTCGGACTACAGCACTTCTGTACTGTAGTTCATAGATTAAAATATTGTGCAAAAGTGAGAATCTTTAAATTATCAAATCGATAATAAATGAATTACTAAAAGAACGTTTGACGTAATGAACATTAATTAATGAAACCGAAAATCAAGACAAATCATTTTAGTTTCTTCCTGTATCAGCACTTCAGAGATGTCATTGTCTGTGCAATAATTGGAACATCACAGATATCATGCTCTCTGTCCGTTTACTATCCAAGTATGTAGACCATCACCCCTCAGCTTCTACACTTTACCGGGACCCATATCTATGATTGGCGGATGAGTGTCACGTGACAGGATTGTAGGGTAGCGATTGGTTGATGTGCTTATGCTGTATGTCGTAGCTTTGGAATACTACGGGTATTATTAGATATCAACTAATAAGCTAATAAGTAGGATGTAGATTTACGACCATGTAATTGTAACTACAATATTAACATATGATAATGACGCTGGCGCAAATAACGCAGCGTGGTGGCTCAGGTGCGCCAAACAATTTTTCTTCATTTCATTTCGATTTTCAGTTGAACTTGAAATGGAATTGAAAACCAACTGGCGCGAATAACGCGGGGCGTTATATGCGCCAAGGAATATTTTCCTTTTTTTTAATTTCAAACTTATTGAAACTCAAACTCATTCAAAAAATAATTTTATTCAAGATTCATTTTGACGGAAATTTATTTTGATTTTGAAAAATAATGCGAAATATCATGTTGGCGCACCTGAGCCACCATACTGGTCAATCTTTGCTTGATTATATAGACTATATAACCACGCGACTAGAGAGAGACTTTTGCAATTCGCCACGCGCAGCGTGGTGAATTACAATTAGGCGCGAACGCAGTGAGTGTCTAATTGCTCATATAGTACGAACGCCAGTGAGTGCTATATGTGAAGATCAAAAGTCTCTCTCTTGGCGCGTGGTTATATAGTATATACACGGCCGATTCGAAGTAAGTTTAATTTGGACAGATTTAGACCCTAGCAGGACACCTTATGAATTATTTATATTAGTCTTCACATTTGTGAATTGACTGAAGTATTTTGAAGCTTTTTTGAAGAGGCAGCAATCAGCATAAGAACGTAGATTCCATCAAAACGTTCATTTCCATAAACTTTTGCAAAATAAATGGTACAAACAAATCGAAAAGATACAATCACGAAGTGAATATTAAAGACTCACACATTCTCACATTCTCAAGAATACACTCACATTTGAATGATCATTGTACGAGTATAACATAATTGGTAATGTGTAAATCATCAGCAACAGACCAATACATCGGAATGTGAACACTGTAGGACCGACCTAACAAAGTGTACAATATCAAAATTGAGAACGAAAAGACTAGGTACCACTCATGTTGTACATCGACATTTGCAATTGTAATTACTCTCAAAAATGTATTGCAGCCACATTCCATTCTATACCTGTGTTACGAGCAGACGTCACGTGACACACTTGTCTAGCATATAACGGTTTGCAAATGTACACAGTAATTACAATGTGTTTTGTTGATTGGTATTTGGTGTTCGTTTTTGTGCATGTGTACATTTGCTAAATACTGTAAACGGGTCAGGTAAAACAGGGTAAATAAAGGTAAATAAACACTAAACAGGGTAAATAAACAGGGTAAATGAAAAGGGTAAATAAACAGGGTAAATAAACAGTGTAAGTTTGTTTAATTAAGTTTTGTAACATTCGGTAACTCAGCGTGTCAGAACCCGAATATAAATCTAGAGATGGACTTTCGAAAACTACTGATGGAGTTTTGAAATCTACTGATGGAGTTTCTAGAGAGAGACTTTCGCGCGTGTTTATATAACTCCATCTCTGGTTTCGTAACTCCATCAGTGATGGTTATACGTATGCAGCACGCGCGAAAACAACACGGCCGTGTATATAATAATAGAGAAGATGTATAGACAGAATTTCCTTGTGCAGTTGCTTCTTGACGTCATTTTTTTCTTGAATCTTAGTTATATACCACTTAATACTTTTGAAACCAATTAATTTCCTCATGCTTCCATGACGCGATTTTGCATACATGAAACATACATAAAATAATATGATGAGGTCATTTCTGGGTCACGGCCTGTTTGGTCTTCTTAATTTGGTCTATCAACCTCTTGGTTAATCTTAATCCTTCTCAGCTCCTGATGCAAATTTTACCTTGTCGATAGATAGAAATATAATGATCAATAGGGAAGAAATTATCGTACACTCGCATTGCTCTGTTGCAGAACTTTTGCTCTATTTTATCATTATCACAATTTCACTGGCTTCGAAAAGAATTATTATCGGTAGGTACTGGTTCTCTTGTTTTATGTTCAATATAAAAAGTATATAGCTATAATAGTTCTCCTGATTGAGACAATCTCAAAAGGAACTGGACAACACGTGATATATGATGAAGATTCAATATGCCTGGGAGTGGCCGGACCAGCGACTGATTCTGGCTGTCAGGCTTCTGGACGCTTCAGCAGTAAGAATAACAACTATTGCTGGCAGCTTTGCAAACGTCTGTAATGAGCCAGAGAAACATTGGGCGACTGTATTAGCCCTGCCAACCCTAACAGCCCTTTTCATTGTCGTGAAGCAAAGGAATATCGCAACAGCTGCACTGGGATTCTTGGAAGCATTTATTATCATCTTGGTGAGCGGTTATTTTTCGTACATCGTGACGTACTGCACGACAGCGAAGAATAGGTACGGATCGTGGCTTATCGCACCGTTTGCCTGGAATATGCCGCAAATATATGACTACTGCACTCTTCCCATCATGATCATCGTCTGTTTCGTCATCCTGGCACACATTTATATGAAGGAGTACCATTACCTTGGCATTCTACCGGACCCAGAAATCATTTTTCTGGGAGTCTGTGGATTTACTACCGTCTCGAAGATAATCGAAATTTCAAATGGATTGGTAAATGCTTGCAAAAATTCCGGCCTTGGTTATTGGTTCCCCTTCTTAGGTGGCTCAATCATACTTGGTGCCATCTCTTTGTTGAAGCCTGCCAGTTCCTTACAGAACAAAGTCATCAGATCGATCGTCACATTCCTGGCTTCACTAGTCATCACCTTGTGCTTAGAAGGAGTGGGCGTCTTCGTAATAATCTGCTCGAATGGCGATTTCTCCATTAGCTCCGATCACGCCTACAACGGCCCTCTTCTGGCTATTCTCATCGTAGCAGCAATCTTCTTGGCCACTACTTTCGTGCTTGATTCTCATAATGAGGGTTCAAATGATGACCGCCAAGGCATACCAATAAGAAATCCAGTGGCCGAATCGAGTTCGATCCAGATGGGAAGTATCCCACCATCCAACCAACCATGACTTTAAACATTTGTCAACTCCTTTTTATGACAATTGTAAAAGACCTTATTCTAGCTTGCGTAAGACTGTAGAGTGTAGAGTGTAAACAATGAATGGAGGCTTTCATTTTACTTTTAGAATATTAGAATGTTTATTATATATAGTTAAAGTGCCACTGCAGGCTTGGTGTCTAAGTAATAAAAAAAAGTTTAGACTATCGGCATATGTTAGACTGTCATTTTCTGATTTATCGGTAATTTATTTTTATTTCCCAAATATTCATATACTCACTTATCCATTTGATCGGTGATACGCTGATAAATGCACATGGATTTCATTCCCATAGCGTAAGAAAATTATTTCATACAAATAAATTCATTTCTTCATGGAGCAGAATAAGATTTATAATTTTTTGGTTAAGATGACATGCCTACAGTATGGCAGGGATAGAGTTTTTAAATAGTATTTTAAAATTAACGCTTTTTTAAAAGAATATCGGAACTTTACTTATTTATCACTTTTTCTTAAACCATGAAAGCATAAAAAGCATTCGATAAATTCTAAAAACCGGTATTTGTTTTCAAGGAGCGTAATTTTCTTGTTTTGATATGACTGTTTCTACTTCGAAGTAACTGGAATATTCTTTTACTCTGATTTACTTTTCTGGCAGAGGATGTTTGATTTATAACCAATGAATCAGTTAAGTTGGAGGAACTTTTCTCGATGCTTAAATGTATGTTTTTATGAGAATAATACTAAGGAAGTTTGATAATTTATATGTAAATTGTAAGTATCTACCAATAAAAAACGTCTTTTTCAGATTGATGACGAATCATGTTATTGAAATTTGGTAACTCTGAACTCGGAAGATCCAGTCTGAAGATGCAGTCTGAAGATCCAGTCAGATTCCTATTATGGTGAGTACCAAAACAGTACCTACCTACTGCTATACAGCGTCATGAACTCATAAATAAGGCATATAGTTTACGTATCCGTTGATAACTGGCTACCTAGCCTGTTAGTGTTAGTCCGTTATCAATAAAATAGATAGACACTTGCCTGATCGGGTCGATTTTGGGATACTGCCCGAGGGCGTAAGCCCGAGGGATGTATCCGGTTTTGGCCCGAGCCCGTAGGGCGAGGGTCTAAACCAATATGGACCCGATCAGGCAAGTGTCTATATATTATAGACCCGCATGAAAAATTCAGAGGGTTCTATAGATGCGTAAACCCGCTGGGCAATCAGAAGTTTGATTCAAACTCAAGACTTGACGGTGTCACCAGTGACTAAATCAAACCAATCAGCGCAGGATTTTTGGCAATGAATGTGCTTTGAGTGTCAGTGTCAGCTCTGGGAACGGCCATTCTGATTGGGTGAATTGGATTTGCCCTAACACGTGCTTCACAATTTCGACCCAATCGTTTGACCAATCAGCGCGCAAGATTTGTGAGATATAACGCCTTGATTGGTTGATTGATTGATTGGTTGATTGGTTGACTTATAAGATTATTGTACTCTGAGGTTTATAGAACCGAACTCAGGTCTAGACTCGACTGCGTAATGTGGAATGTGTGTACCTAACGCAAAACAAACAGTAAACGGAATGCGACTAATTCCATTTGTAATTCAATTTATAAATGACGCAGGGGTTTGTGGTTGATTTCCGGTATGTTCTTGCTGTCCTTGGTCACTGCAAGTGGGGCAGCTAGAGACTTATCTTCTTTGTAGCTGTTTACTTGTTTAGGTACATACGTTGTTCATGATATTTTACTATTTTGTTATTTCCAATTCATTTCATGGCTGAGCTGATTTGGTTTAATTTAGCTGTCAACGATACTAAGGCCCAACTTTTTTCATGCTATTTTACCATTGTTGTCCAGGCAATACTATTTTAGCAAAGTGTCATTACTTGTAATTAGTAGGGCAATCTTATAATTTGTTACCTTCGACTCATAATTAATGTCATGCTAAAATCTAATGCTGTCTTTCAATTCCATATCTGGCACTTGTAACTTTGTCATGTCAACAGCTTTGATCAGTTGATCGTCTAGAACAAGTCAATCCATTCAGAGGCAGAAATGAATCAAAGTACCTTCGAAACCAAAATTAATGCTCTACAACTCCAACTAGCGAATGAAATCATCGCGGATCCTACAGATGTGGATAAAGTAAACAAGAAACTTAAGGCTATAGAAGTTTTGAAAAATATGTCAGATAACGAAAAGGAACAACATTCCCTTTCTGAACCAACCCCGGATGTCACCAAAGAAGAAATATATCAGCTTAATTTGGATACTCTTCGTGATTTGTGGGGAAAGTCCCAAGCTTTGCAACTCAAAATCGCGGATGAAATACTCACAAATCCTGAAAATGCGGATGAAATCAGCCAAGAACTCGTGGGTGTTGAAGTTCTACAAAAGATGATAAGTGAGCAAAAGGAAATAGTGAAACAAGACGCCATACAAACGAACTTGGATATCACCCTGGGAGAAATATACCAGCGTAACTGCGACACCCTTCGTGATTTGAACGGAAAATCCCGGGGTTTAAAACTTCAAATCGCGGATGAAATCGTTGCTGATCCTGGAAATCTGGATAGTATAACCAAAAAACTCAAGGGCGTTGAAGTTCTGAAAAAGATGATAAGCGATCAAACGGAAAGAATGAAAGAGGGTAAAGATGTTTTGTGATAAATCGTGGAAAATTTGAACCCCTGTTCCACTGATGAGTGATGACATGGTGCTTTGGTAGTATAAACGAATATCTTATGGAAAAATATCTTTTACTTTTCTAATAGGACGCAACTTTTCTCCATTTAATTATGGACACATCATCTGAAAGATTCCAGTGGTTTCCTCTTAGCATACTCAGGAATCTTTAATTTGAAAAAGTTTCCCAAGATGATAGATTGATAGAAAATTATATGCTTGATACTTGATATCATTTGCTTCGGAACCATTTCTGTTATGAGACGTAGCTCTGTGATGTTTAACCATTTTCAACGTGGAGGATTAGCATACCGAGCACTGATTGAGTGACTAATCATTAAGATATGAACTTGGTAAACATATGTAAAGGAGCTTACACTACTGCATGACCTTTTTAAGGGGCTCTCTAGAATCTGAGAATTTTATAACTTTTTTCCTGGAGAATCCAATCTAGGTAAAGACCGGGTTAATCGGTGTATGCAAATGATTATACTATGGAAATATGGAATGTGATTATCGATAATCCCATTGTGCCTGAGATGGATTTCAAGTTTTTTTTTAATTATCTTATTTATGTTTGCTGCGAGTAAGAACTGAAAATTCCAATGCCTATCATTCGTCAATCGGGTTCTGAGCTACTTCTATACCTGATTTTTCATCCTTTGCCCATTTGGTTCGTATTCTTGATCCCCTTCAAACTTATTGTAGTTGAGTAGTTGGCTAGTTGCTTTGGGCAATTTTTAGAATTTGGCAGTTATATTAGGATCTTGTATTTGAGTTATCGGTCAAAACCTACCGCACACCCTTATGATAATCCACCAAACTTAGCGATATATTTGCTATCTTGAGAGTCCTATGGTCGAATTACAATATATCCTGCAATATAGCCTGCGATCGTCGGGCATCGATTGCTATGTCACTGTGGCCTGGCGCTGGTTTTGTGTAGGTTACTTTCGACCTTAAAGCACACATGCGTGTTATATTGATTGACTATTAATCTACAAACTAATGCAGGTACGAAACATGGGAATCGGACCGTCTTTAGAAAAAGCTTTTGAAGAAAACAAGGACGCGCAGGAAACCGTTCAAAAGCAAATAGATCTAGCTGCAAATCAGCTTGGGAACACGTTAGAGGCTGCCAAAGATTTTATTAACGCCAATACAAAAGGGCTTATAGATGGTGGGGGGCTGGTGTCAAGCACCACTTCTTACTCCAATTTCAGCTCACATTTTGACCTTCAAAAGTTAGATGGGTTGATCGACAATGCTACTGATCTGGCTAAGAAATCAACTGCGCCAGATGAGAAGAATGTGGGAGATATCGTAGATAGCATTGGCGGTACTGTGAAGGCGGCACTGGGGCTAGCCGTAGCAAGTTCGAGTGTTTCATCAGATCAGAAGAACGTGTTTTGTCAGTATCCGGAGGGTGACAAGAACTTTGCTTTTTACCTCCAATATTCATCAGTGTCAATACATGCCCAAAACTTCGCGGGAGAGAAGGATATCGCTGTGACGTCCATTGTGTACTTCCTCGGACGAGTCAACCCCAATAAGGACATGACTGAGGCTGAAATCTACCAAGGAAACCTCACAACTCTCCGGGACTTGTACGCAAAAGCCCAAGCTTTGCAACTAAAGATTGCTGATGAAATTGTTGCTGATCCTGAAAATGCGATGGAAATCAGTAAAAAACTACAGGGTGTTGAGGTTTTGGAAAAGATGATAGGTGATCTTAAGAAGAAAACAAAAGAGAAAACTTTGAAAGGAAAGATGTTGAAACTGAAAGAAAACCCGGAAAAATTGAAATCGTCTGATGAGCTTGTTTCGTTCTATAAGCGAATGTTAAATTGAATATGAATTATGATTGAAGGCTAAAACTTTCTTCGAAGTCAACTATAATATCATCATTATTAGGTTTTTAAAATGAAAAGTTAAGCTTAATTCTGAATTATATAGTTTTAAGCAGTATTAATTCAAGGGAATTTCTAGTCTTTACATAAATTTTTTTAAACCTGTTTTGTATCACTATAACTGGGCTTTGGTTGTAAACTTATGGATCATATCAGGCCTTGCTTTTAGTATTTCTTTATATTTTTATGCCCATGAGAGCCAAAATCCCCGGGGATTTTGGCTCTCATGGGCATAAAAATTTTTGGAGGCCTAACTCAAAATTTTGGTCAATAACATAAGTGCGAAATTAAGTTTCAAAGCGATTCTGAAAATTTCATGCAGAAACATTGAAAAATGGCAGAGGAGTAGCGAAAACAGTAAAGTCCATTTGGGCAAAAGCGCTAACTGAGATATAAGCGATTAAGTGGATTTTTGAAGGTTTTTATGGGCTAAAATGGCCAAATAAGTTCCAATTCACTTAAAAATTGATTTGCCCATCAATTTTGACCTAAATGATGGGCGAAACAAGCTTGAAGCTCATATCTCCAAAAATGTGGCCAAAATTGCCATCTTTAGGCTCAAAATAGGCCAACTGCCACTTTGGCGCGGCCGCTTCGCATGGGCATAACTTGGCCATTTTTCATCCGATTTTGACAAACAAATACACTAAAATGATCAGCTCGTCGAGGCGAATTGAATGCAAGCAAAAGCTAAGCTCTATCTCCATCAGGAAAAATTTCGATTTTCGGACGCCATTTTTGCTCCGAGGCCTCACATGGGCAATGTTGGACCTATGGACTCAAGACCACCGTCAAAATGTTGGTACACGCCCTGGCCATCCTGGCCAACTCATATCTCAAATTCGTGTTTTCCAAAATGTGAGGGGTGAACCCCCCCCCCCCCCCCCCCCTTAAAGTTTTCAAGCTGCTTTTATTTCAAACATCTCAAACTAATTGGAAATCTGTAGGGAAATTTGCATTGTCCCTAAAATATCGACATTGTCCCAGCTTAAGATCCCGAAATCACCAATAACCGTACGAGTTGCCCGTCATCTCGTGTGCTGATTGTCAGTATCAAGCCTCTACATAAATCCATCTTACCCCAGGAAGTAAGGCTGGTTGTCGAGGATGTCTTCATTTGTCCAGACATTCTATTTCTACCTCACTGCAGCCTTGTTACCCAGGTTTCTCTCAATCTCATGGCTACCACTTCAATTATACCTATTACCCAATGCCTATTACCGATTAACATGAAATTTCTAACCATAAAAACCTTATCCTAACCATAAATTTAAAAAGTTAGGATCAGCTTTGGTTGTGGTTGGGAATAGCGCTTCCACTTTTGTTTCCACTTCTTGATAATCGGTGTTCTTCCAGTCTGCCGAATGTAATAACTGTAGCCCCAGAAACAAGTTCTATTTTCTAATTCCTGAATCCAGGATATTCTGAGTTATAGACTAACATGTATTAATTTCAGACCGTCTGGTGCGCCAGCTAGCTATATCAGTATCCTGGGACCAGCAATGGCAACGGAACAGTTCTATAGTAGATCTAGAAGATGAACTGGTTTTGCATACCGATAGAAGGACTACCTGTATCTCCATTTTCTCACGACAAAGGTATATTTCAACATCTACTGAATTATAGATGGAGAGAAAATGGGGGGGGGGGGGATATAATTGGGCAATATTTTGCCTAAAAAGCATTAAGATATTCGTGATTTCCCCATTGTTACCGTTGGACCAATGACCTGTCAATGCGATGCTTCATTTATTGCCAAAGTTTTCAATTTCACGTTTTGAGGGTCAAACGTTTTGGGGTACGAAAAGAAAGGGATTTTTCGAAAAAATCCACTTATTTCGTACCTCCTGGTAACATAAACACTATCCCTTCTCCAGGTACCACGCTTCGAAACACCCTGACCACGTGATGACAGTTGTCAGTGCTCTCTTCTGGAACAGTGCTGTGGAGCTGAGGAATTCGGGGCAGTTTCTCGAAACTGGTTGCACACAATGATTTCCAAAGCAGCAGACAGCGCCTGAAGATAGTAGAGATCTAGAAATGTAATAAGTGGTAGGTCAAAATCAAAGTCGTGCTTTCTCATCGTTATACTTCTGGGTAATTCTATAGCTCTACTATACTTAAATATAACAGATAAATGTTTTGCAGCACTTTAAACCCCCCTCCCTCTATAATCACGTTATGTTGTAGTTATATTTCTAATTTTAAGTTTGCTTTAGATCAACCTTCTCTTACTCTCTCATTTCCTCAGAGCTGAAGGGACACCTCAGACCACCTTTGAAGACGGGCTGAGTAACATCACTCAGAATAGTTGTACTTGTAGCGTAGAACGGTGGCTGTTCGATCAACGAATGTTCTGCTGACCACTGCACCACTCTGACTCACCAGTACCCATATGGCCATGGTTACCTTATTCTTGTGACTTCGTAAGGCGCCCGTAACGTTCGTCGGTCGATCTAATGGAATTGGTCAATCAATCAACTCCATTGGAATTGTATTTTACTGGTCTCTAATGACTTGAATGAGCAATATTTAGTTCTTTCCCTACTAGCTCAAAGATTTTATATTTACAACACATCAGTCAATCAAATGAAGTTGAACAATTGACCAATTCCATTCGTCGACCGACGAACGTTACAGGCGCCTAACCAGACTTACATAATTTTTGGACTGGTTTATCATTAATTCTTTTTTATGATTAAGTTATTGTTAATGAATATGAAAATTTCTACAACATATCCAAAAGCTTAATTCTGTGTGCAGTGTGGGCTGTGTCAAAAAGGCCGTTTGTATGACGTCTTGTTTCACTATTTCCTTTTGCTCACTTATCATCTTTGCAGAACTTCACCCACGAGTTCTGGCTGATTTCATCCGCATTTTCAGGATTTGTGAGTATTTCATCCGCGATTTTGAGTTGCAAAGCTTGGGACTTTCCCCACAAATCACGAAGAGTATCCAAATTAAGCTGATATATTTCTTCTTTGGTGACATCCGGGGTTGGTTTAGAAAGGGAATGTTGTTCCTTTTCGTTATCTGACATATTTTTCAAAACTTCTATAGCCTTGAGTTTCTTGTTTACTTTATCCACATCTGTAGGATCCGCGATGATTTCATTCGCTAGTTGGAGTTGAAGAGCATTAATTTTGGTTTCGAAGGTACTTCGATTCATTTCTGCCTCTGAATGGATTGACTTGTTCTAGACGATCAACTGATCAAAGCTGTTGACATGACAAAGTTACAAGCGCCAGATATGGAATTGAAAGACAGCATTAGATTTTAGCATGACATTTATGAGTCGAAGGCAACAAATTATAAGATTGCCCTACTAATTACAAGTAATGACACTTTGCTAAAATAGTATTACCTGGACAAGAATGAATGGTAAAATAGCATGAAAAAGGTAGGTCTTTAGAATAAGTATCGTTGATAGCTAAATTAAGCCAAATCAGCTCAGCCATAAAATTAATTGGACATTTAAAAATAGAAAGTATCATGAACAACGTATGTACCTACAAGAAACAAGTAACAAGTAAACAGCTACAAAGAAGATAAGTCTGAGCTAGCTGCCCCACTTGCAGTGACCAAGGACAACAAGAACATACCGGAAATCAACCACAAACCCCTGCGTCATCTATAAATTGAATTACAAATGGAATTATTCGCATTCCGTTTACTTTTTTTGCATTAGGTACACACATTCCACATTACACAGTCTAGACCTGAGTTCGGTTTCATAAACCTCAGAGTACAATAAGCTAATTAGTACAATAAGCTAATAAGCTAATAAGTTTATAGTGTTTACCTAAAGGCAAAGCACATCGATCATCAACCAATCAAGGCGTAAGATCTCCCAAATCTTGCGCGCTGATTGATTAAACGATAGGGCCGAAATTGTGAAGCTCGCGTTTGACTTCATCAAACCAATCAGCGCAGGATTTGCAGCAATGAATGTGCTTTGAGTTTGAATCGAAACAATCGCATTGCCAGGGATTTTGGATAAGTCTGGATCATGACTCTTCATAATAATAATAAATAATTAAATACACTCAGTTTTTTTTATAAGAAACTTATTGAAAACCTAGGCTACAAGTTTCTTATTTTTTCACGATTTTGAGCCTAAAAGTTTCTTAATCGGTTTCTTAATTCTACATACCGACATACCGTACAGCAAAATGTTTACCAAATTTCCAATATAGGAACCTACTTTGTAGACTGTAGTTGAGGATTAAAATCGAACCTTCTGATATTTTAGGTAAATTATACACTTTTAAGCATGTACCTACCTATCTTAAAAGATTTGTGCAACTGTATACAATGTTCAGGGATCTTCATCAAATGTTCTTCCAAAAAGTTCATGAATTTTAAAATTTAGATAATATTTAAATCCTATATAAAGATTTACCTAGCCGAGCTTAATGCTTGGAACTTTTGGAAATAGATATGGAACTGTAATAGTGTCCTGTCTCAACAACAATTTCTAAATTTCTGTTTTGTGCTTGGTAATAAAAGTCCAATGCAAGTACTTGATTACCTAGTTTCGAAATGTTCACAATCAAAAAGTGGGGGTCTGGGGGCGCAGCCCCGAAGCTGTAAACGTTTCATGTTAAAAGAATTTCAGTTGCAATAGGATTTTATACACAAATTTCAAAATTCTAGGCTAGAAGTTTCTTAATTTCTTAATTGTAAATCGTTTAAGTTTCTTAATTTTTCCGAAATTCTAGGCTAAGTTTCTTAAATTTTCGGAAATCCTAGGCTAAGTTTCTTATAGACAGTTTCTTATTAAAAAAACTGAGTGTATGATAATATTGTATGCTGTTTCATCCACAGGACCCCAGTTGAGCTAAATACTGCTTTACTGAAACTCCAAAGCAATCCCCGTCTTTCAGGTTTCAGGAAGTTTACGTATCTGTTGATAACGTACTACCAAGGTAGCTAGTTATCAACGGTTGCGTAAACTATATGCTTTTATTCATGAGTTAATGACTCTGTATAGCAGTAGGTAAGTACTGTATTGATACTCACCATAATAGGAATCTGACTGGATCTTCAGACTGGATCTTCCTAGTTCAGAGTTACCAAATTTCAATAACATGATTCGTCATCAATCTGAAAAAGACATTCATCATAGGTAGGTACTTACAATTTACATATAAATTATCAAAATTCCTTCGTAACATCCTCATAAATACAATTAAGCATCGAGAAAAGGTCCTCCAATCTTAACTGATAAATTGGTTAGTCTGTAACAGCCGAGCTTAACGTCTCCGGCTAAACCTGAATAGAATGGGAATGTGTAAATAGACGATATATCAAGTACGAGCCCGTAAAGTTTAGCACGTTGTAATTTGATAATTTCAAGTTATTATACAAGAAGTTAGAAGTATAGTGCAGCAGGTTTTACTTTTACTGATACTGACTTACCAGCAGGTTTTACTTTTACTGAAACTGACATACCAGAATTTGGTCGTTGGGCACAGTTAAACACACTGTTTCCGGGAGCAGTCCTTGTTAGGGAAATCCAATGGGGAATTCAATGGGGAATTCAACCGTTGGTACTACTTAAAACAAGGCATTTTGAGTTATACACCACCTGGCGCCGGATCATCACTGATCAAAGTATGATGAAAGCGATTATTTCTGAAATGGAGGTTAAGCGTGGGACGAGGGCTGTCTTGTCGTACGCGTAGAAAATCAGAAGAGACCGAGGTAAGAGACCCTCGAGTCAGCTAGAGATAAGGGACAGAAAGATACAGCACAGAAGATACAGCACCCGAAGGTCAGTTTGGTCGCTGAGAGGACCGGAAAGCACTGCAATTACTTCAAGCGGGCGGGACACACCATCTCTGAATGTCGCAACAGAGCGCAACAGAGCGCGTAGAAGTTGAGTACGGAACACCGACAAACACTTTGCATGAGATGATTTTTCTTTTTGGGAAGAACTGAAGACTCCATGTTCTATTTTATCATATTATTATATATTTTATAATATATTTATTATTACCTTTACTAGTGCACGTCTTCGGCTCCCTAAAACTCGTACCTCAGAGGTACCGAATAATTATATATTATATACCATTACCAAGTTTTCAACAGAAGGCACAAATTTAAACTTAGAAACCAAATACAATGCCATACGGTGCATTGAACTTTTTAAAACGGTTTAAAGAAGCCATATTCTTCACCAAAACGTTCAATACGAAGGTGTTGATCAAAGAATTATGTAACGTTGTATCCTGCTCGGTGTGATCATTGGCTATGGATGCAAATATATCATCAAAAAGACGCTTCGGTCAGAGTCTTTGTTAAGTTAAGTCTAATGTTAATAAGATATCAAATGAGCTGACTTAAGGTATATGACCTAAAATCCATCTTATTTTTCTTGAAATTTCCTGTCAATTTTTAGGTAGGTATTCAAATTACCAAAGCGACACTCCCTCCCCTCCAACTATGTGAAGGATTTTATAAGGCCCTGGACAACTATCCTGAGGGGGAAGAGAACTAAAAGTAACCTAAACGCATTGCATGCTACAAGTCAGAAAAATCTACTTTAAGCTGTGGAGAAACTTGTCAGGGACGAAACCCTCGACTTATATCTAGACAACGAAGAGGATAGGTAAGAAAATAAGATCTAAAATACGGGCAAAGGTTCGCTTGGAAACCAAAATGAGGGGATTGCCGTCTCAAGTGGCAGCAGAGAGAGTCGTCTCACTGACATCAGAGAATTGATCTGACATTACAGCTACGGAGGATCCACATTCAAACCCAGTTCATAAGTTCAGGGTTGCGAATATTTTAATTGATAAATTAATTAACAAATATAACGGAATTTACTGACTTCAGTCAGTACTATAAACTCTATCATAGTACAATTAAATTAAAAGAAGGTAACGTGTAAACTTTGCAATTGCATAACTGCATAAGTTTTGAAAGTACCGTATGTAAGAACCTACTTCTCATCATCTCAAGATCATCTCAAGCAGCTGGACAAGAACAAACCAGCGGCTGCTAGTGCAATAAGCACTAACAACCCTAACCTATTCAGGAAGAAATGGACAACCTGCAGTGCCACGAAACACGACAGCAAGTTGCAGAAAGTAACAGTTCAGACAGCTCTCACGCATCCTCGAGTTCAACAGGATCCAGCTCGGAGGAAGAGCCTCCAGTCAGATGGACAGTGAAAGTCACTGCAGCCACAACGATGAAGGAATGGATGAAGAGGAGACCGTGCTGGTATAACACTCAGAGACTCTATGGAGGACGCACAGTCAATGTTCAAAAAGAAAAGACTACGAGACTCTATGGAGGACGTTTCTATAGCACAACATGATACGTCGCCGGCTGGAAGCGAGGTTATCATTTGCGTGGTAATCATTACATAATATGCTACTCTACCCCTGAGAACGATCACGGCTTTGAGAAACCACTTCTAGTTCACTTGCTAAAATATCTGCACTAAGCAAGCAACTTACTAAAGAAAAACTAGCGGCTGCTAGTGCAATACCTAAGCACTAACCCCATTCTAGAACCTGTAGTAATGTTAGTACAACCTGATTTTTGAAGGACTTCATGTTAGTATTGTTTCAGTGTCGTCACACAATCATAATTATGACTATACTATCGCAACATTCATACATGTTTCTACTCCTCTCTAAAATGGGAACGTACTGCAATAACCAGCCACCACCGAGCGCTATTCAAGTTCTTAAATATTTTTAGGCACATTTCTTCAAGGAGTAACCTTGCATATCAATGGGAATTGGGGATAATATGCAAGCATTTTGATTGAATTATGAAAGACACGATAGTAGTCACCGAGTGCCTTACCCTGGTTTTCACCACCGTAACGGCAATGGTTCATACCAAGAGCAAGAACAACATCGGTATACTCAGCGTCTCGCAAATCTGAAATACTGGGCATGTTACCTGTTCCAGGTTCAATTACCTTAGGGACAATAAATCCTACCGTCGCACCTTATATAAGGTTTGACTTTAGGACAATCCCTGCCTAGCCGTACAGCCTTGAGATTAGAATCAACTATCATACACAATCTTATTGCCATTTTACCAACTGAACTCCCTCCTCCCCCTCCCCTCTCTCTCCAAATATTTCAGTCTAAAATAAATTATTACAAATTTAAATTCATTATTGTCAATTAAATGTAATTACCATCCCACTGTAAATTTCTCACAGTAAATTTCTTCACATACCACTAATTCTATTTAATTACACACCCAAAAATTGTTGTGGTTTACTGATATTTCCTGGAAGAAAGGGAACAATTATATCATTTCATTAATTCTAGTAATAAATTTAGCTCTCTAGAAATCACTTTTAATTATTTATTATCTTCATATTCTTTATAATTTTATTAATTAATTTCATATATTTTCATACTTTACTACTTCTTTTATTTCCGATTTCAATCATAGAATTTCATTTCTCCTCAATTTTCCCATAAATTATGTTTATTTACGTTCTATTCGATTACCATTCGGCCCCTTTTGATTATATTAATTAGTTTAAAACATGAAGTCATAAAATCAACTTATTGTTCCATACTCGTCTCACATTATTTCAATTTGTCATAATACATTTCACCTTTCCAGTATATTAAATTTACTACATTAATTGATCGGAGGAACGCTTGATGCGATGTGCCTGGTGTCTCTTTAATTCAATTTAAGTAAAATTGTAAGCCAACTATTCTCTTTATCATGCTCTCATCTTATTTTAGAACTTAGCTTGTACTTAATACGTGGTCCGTGGTTCTTCCGTTTTTTGTGAAATAAACTATAAATTTCATTCCAAAAAATTATATTTTCCAAAACCATCCATCATCTTAAATCACAAAAAATAAAAAATAAAAAATTTTTCGGAGCAGATTGCCTGATGGCCGGTCTCGGTGTTATGTAGGTACACATTGATGTTCCATAGCCTAACCTTTAATGACCCGCTTTTCCTGAATTTAATGCATCTTTAATTATGCAAAAAATTTCTGGAAAACTATATAAAGGGGTTTCTTAAATTTAATAAATAAGTTAGTATGTTAGTTAGTTAGTATGTTAGTATGTTAGCATGTTAGTATGTTAGTATGTCAGTATGTTAGTATATTAGTAGGTTAGTATGTAAGTTAGTTAGCTTGTTAGTATGTTATTATGTTAGTATGTTAGTTTGTTAGTAAGTTAGCTTGTTAGTATGTTAGTATGTCAGTATGTTAGTATGTTAGTTTGTGAGTAAGTTAGGATGTCAGTATGTTAATATGTTAGTATGTCAGTATGTCAGTATGTTAGTTTGTTAGTTTGTTAGTAAGTTAGGATGTTAGTACGTTAGTATGTTAGTAGGTCAGTAAGTAAGCTAGTATGTTTGTATACTAGTATGTTAGTATGTTAGTAGGTTAGTATGTTAATATGTTAGTATGTCATTATGTTACTACATAAAATACCTTTATTGGTTTCACTATGTTAACATGCCATTATGTTAACTTGTTATTGAGTTTTATGTTAATAATGGTTTGAGTCTGTGTGCCATACTTCGTATTTTTGATGTCGATGTTACGTTTATGTGTCAGTATTTCATTCCGTCGTGCTGAATGTGTTAGTCTGTCAACATGTTACTTTACCAAAATAAGTATGTATGCGTGTCATGTGCGAATCATGGCTAGCTGATATGTGGTTGAATCCCTCCATGATCGAGTCCTTGCGTGGCACATCATACTGCATCCAATTGGGGGGCTGGATGTAGTGTGGAACGTTATGTAATGCAGTGTCTCCAGTTTAGACCTCTGGTTGGATTCTCCCTAAGCTTTGTCATAACTTATTACATAGTACCTTTACTAGTTGGTTGTTGTGGAACATGTCAGTGTGTTGGAGTGTTAGTTTTTTAGTCTTTTAGTGTGTTAATGAATCAATGTGTTCTGAGAGTTTATTTGTTCCAAATGACTCAAGTTAGTATGCCATTACCGTCTTAAATTAGTTCGTTATTCAGTTCGTAAACTATTTGTTTTAACAGTAAATCAGTCTTTCAATGTGTTTAAGAGATTTTACAGTTTGCTAGCATGTTAATATGTTAGTATGTTAATGTGTCAGTATACAAGAATATCATTATTTTAAAGGGTATATTAGTCTGTCAGTGTGTTGCTGTACGTGCTCGCATGTTGGTTTGATACTTATTAACATGCCTTATGTTACTAAGTTTTTAAGTTGAGGACATGACTTGAGCCAGTATGCCAGTGCGTTCGTAAGTTTTTCTGTTTGTGTGTCGGTACGTTGGTGTATCGGTAAGTTGATGTATCACCAATTTAGTAAGTCAGTATGTTCCTATACCAAAATACAAATATGTATAAACTTACATATACATGACTAATGACTATGTGCCGCATAAGTATGCTCACCACGAAATTATATTTACAGATATACATATACCCAGCTTATATTTTCTACCACATACTCCTATTTATACATTTAAAACACCTATATATAAACAATATATAGCTATATCTATAGGATATATATTTTTACATACTATTAAAAAATTGAGTCTTGGCTGAACTTTTCTTTTCTTCTTTCATTTTACCTCTATCAGTCACCCAAGTATACGTTGTAATCTCGTGACAATATACTGAATGGCCCAGGGTTAGGAAAACATTGATTTGTGACGGTTCTTAACGAGATCAATACTCCGAAATGGTAATCGGAGGGCCCAGATGAGGTGTGGAACTTCTGGGTTTACTTAACTTCGCACCATTAATTTAGGGGTATTAAGTCCCCGGTTATGAAATGAACAATGAAACACAAGGTTCTTTTTTAACAAACAGCGGTGTGGCTCCATCAACTCAGTCATTTACAACTATTAATTCAACACCTATACTAACACGTAATAACATACCACACTACTGCTTGCCTAGTAGTTCCGATTCCTAATATAATTTTTGGAAAAAGATTCGCACCTTATTTCCCATATTATCAATGATTGTACTACTGCTATCCAAACATGTAAAACAACTGGCTGTCTTGCTTGTAAAATTTATGACTCATCACATTTTTCCGTAGCACAATCACTGGCCGTATGTATCATTGATACCCCACCTGTTAACTGCAAATCTAAAAATATCATCTATCTTCTAACTTACTTAAAGGATGTCATCCAATATATTGGCGAAACTAGGCAAGAGCTTCTGTCGCATCAATGGCCATAGGTCTTCCCTCACTGCTGAGATTGGCTCTACATCGGGTAATAGGCTCCTTTGCACCCACCATAATCATCAACCCCATTGCAAAATCCCAAGGCTCTAAATAAAATAAATCCATAAACTACCAGGTGATGGCTTACCTACCTAATGGAAACCCTGACCTGATATGACCTCTGATAGGAACGTATAGAACGTTCTTATAATAATGCCCTTCGTACCTGCTATCCCTATGGATTAAATGATAGATTTCTTAATCGGCGGATCTCATGGATAACATCAATAACTTAAATGTTTCATTATCTCTTTGCTTCAACCAATACCATCCATTCCTGGCTTGATTAATTCAGAGCAAATCTCAAACCTTAACCTAGATACCCTTGGAATTAGAAATGGAAACGACCTATTAAACTTTGTTTTTCACAAGATACGCACATGCCCCTACTTATCACCTTGTATGGGGAACTTTTCCTTTGTTAAATGGCTTGCTAATACTATCCTCAATAAACCCATAGCCCTAGATTTTATTAAATTATTAACTCACAAACTTTTTTTCTCAAATCGACCTAAACTATAATCAGCAGTTTCTTTATGCTTGTCTGGATATGGTCAATTTCAAGTTCCAAATTACAAAATCACACCACTTTTAGACTCCCAACAATCCCAGAATTAATTTTAAAAATAAGATTTAACCATAAAATTATTGAATTTCTCGATTTAAACAAATTTGTAACTTCTTCAAACTTTAAAAACCTTAACCCATTAAATAGAAATTCAAAGCCTACTATTATATTCACCCATCAAACCCCAATTAAAAGTAAAATCTATAACTACGCAGACACCTTCACCAATACAAACATCACTGACTTTATAACTTCTTTTTATAACTGACCCTACCCCACCTTGTACTTGCATTACCTCCGCCTACAAGAACGGGGGACCATGGACACGTTATTACCGGCAACTTAGATATTATTGAAAAATTCTTCTAAAAGATATCTTCAAATTAGGCCCAAATTTCAGAATTACACCAATACTTAAACATACCATCTGTTCACACTAATTTGGTTGATGATTTTTAAAAATAGCACATTAAGTTGGAGTAAAAAATATTTATTAATCCTAACGCTTTACACCTCTTATTAACTTATTTTCAGAATACACCCTTCATCGCTACACTTTTTTGAAAACAATTTTAACTCAAATTTAGTTCTTGACCTGAACAAACCTCTTTCTGACGATTTAAAGCAACTACATGACAAATACCTAATAACACCTATTGACAAAGCATGCAATAATATAGGCATAACATGCAAATGGTACAGTATTTTTATTACAACCAAAGAACTTGGACTGTTACCTGGATCTCATAATACTTATCCAATACTTCCCCTCAGAATCAGAAATATTAGAAATGATACAAGAAAATTTTCCTTTTCCAAATTTAGTGGATAGAGATAATCTTAAATTACCCTTCATCTACCCTATGCCTAAACTCCACAAATCACCAGTCAAATTTCGCTTCATAGTGTCGGGAGTTGGCACTATACTTAAACCGGCTCAAAAAGTTGCACCTTGATACTTAAATCAGTCCAAGCACAACACAAATTTTATTTGTGACTTGTTATATAACTTTGCAGGTGCTAAACGCATGTGGATTACTAATAATTTTATTGACATTATTAATTCCATTGATAAAATTAATGCGGAAAAATCAGCACATGACACAGAATCTTACGATTTTTCCACCCTTTACACCAACTTAAATCATGACTCTTTAATTTCTAATATAAACTGGTGTATCAATAAAGCCTTTAATAATCACAACCGAAAATTCATTTCTTTTAATTCTTAGTTGCAAATCTGTTTTTTTTCTCTAGCAAATTAACTAATAAAAAATTTAATTTTGACTCAAAGAGAGCATTATTCTACACATGGCTTGTTCACAATACTTATTTTAAATGCGGAGATATAACCTTAATTCAAAAAAATTGGTGTCCCAATGGGAGATAATCAAGCGCCTTATCAAGCAAATTTAGTTTTATATAAAGATGAATTTGTTTTCATTGAAAATTTATGCAGAAAAAGAAACTTCACGTTGCTAAACTTTTAATTATACCCATCGGTTTCTGGATGATATAAACCCTAAAATAACTTTGGCTATTTTGAACGTTACAAGGACAGCATTTATTCACCAGGACTAGTAATCAACAAGGAAAATGCTGATAATAGCCGTACCTCCATGCTAGAAATTGACATGATGATTGACTCTAATTCTAATACCTTTACAACCTTTCTTTATGATAAAAGAGACAAATTTGGTTTTCCCATTGTTAAATATCCATCTGTTAAAAGTAATATACACAGCACGACTGTCTATAATGTCTTCCTAACACAAGTTATACGATACGCACGTGTATGCAATGACCTTAAATACTTCCTAATATCCTTAAAATCCTTGTTTTCCACCATGGAATCCAAAGGCTGTAAAAGGCATATCCTTCTAAAGAAACTTTTCAAATTCTAACAAAAAGAATATTTTACAGAAATACAATATACTGCCAAATTTCAATGTTACTTACTTCACTTTATCTCATTACCTTAAAACATGAAATAGTTTGAACTTTAAATCATTAAATTTACTAAATTCTTTTGTAATCGACTTCATATAACTCATACCACGTACTCTCCTGCTTCTTCCAACTTCAAATATTTTTATAAAATTTTTAAAAATTAGATCTTGTCGGCGACGCCAGCCTACTCCTATAATTTGTCTCCAAATCTTTATTTATACATTCATATCAATTCTTGAGGTTTTGCCATATCTTCCCACCAGGCGCCAGCCTGGTCTACAAAATTGTCTACTATTCCTTTTATCTTAATTCCTGAGGTTTTCAGCTCATCCTCCCTATTCTCATAAATTGCCTTATTTATTGCCTCTGTGATTATTTATTTATTACCAATCATTGAATCTTTATACCTCTTGTTACCTTTTTGAACTTTTGATGATGAAAGTAACTCGTGTAAAGTAATGGTACCGACGGTATGTTTTTCAGCATGAAAAACCATTTAAAACATCCTTTTCATGGAAACAAGGGTTTCTTTCTAAGTTTCTGGTTACAGTCGGGATGGATACAGTACAGTGTACTCATTGTCTGTTTCCATGGCCCCCGGGGTGTATGGTTTATTGGGCTAGGGGCCGAAAAACCGCGTGTGGTACACTTTGTACTGCACAATCACCCTGCCCAACTGATGACCCGTTTTAGCCCAGAGCATCTCATACCTTTTCAGGCCTTAAATTATTATTAAACTCATATAAATTACTTGCTAGTTGAATGTATGAATGACAAAAATTGACCTATATGTAAAAATTAACTTAGATTTTTTGTTACTCTTGAATGCATGATTTTAATTTGCATATTTATACCTATATTTTAATTATAATTTTACCTTAAACCCCCAAGACATGACATGGTCTATTCGCTGCAACTTTGTACTGTGTTTTATAGATTACAATAGGTCAGAGCATAGCGTGGAGAGGAACAGGACACCCGCTCTCTCTACATAGTGCCAATTCGATTATCTACCTCCCCACTTCACTGTTGGACTAACATGAAAATGACTAACATGCTTTTGCAACGCAACATACAATAATACAGTGGGTTGCCTAGATCTGGGCAACCTGACATACAAATATGAACGGGGTTGCCTGTTTCTGTAACTTGAGCTCCCTGGCAGAGGAGGAGCAATCTGCAATAGCATTTGTAAACAGTGATGAACAGTGTCCACTAGAGCACTAGCGACTGGTCAATGTATACTGTTGATAATTTTCACAATTTTATTTCTGTGGATGTTTGTTGTCAACCGTCAAGCAGGTCACATGTTAGTAATTTTGTCCTTTTATTATCCTAGATGTTAGTACAATATGTTGCATAAGTTGCCTGGGTTTTTGAATGGGGAGCACTAACAACCCTAATTTATTTAAGTTAGTTATAAGTTAGTTATAAAAGGAGCAAGTAAGAAACTGAAAGAATGAATAAGAACCTCGCAGGGAAGAAAGACATGCCAAGAGGCTTCAACAGAAGTTGCGAGATAAAGTTGAAGAAATTTCTCATCAAGACCCGGGAAAGATATTTGAATGTTAGCTAGAGTCCTCACGCTCTTTCTCCCCTTCTCCACTCACCATTCGCTCCTCAATCTAACCACATCAAAACTCGAGTTTTCCTGAGTACCTATCCGCTAAGACATTAATATCTGGCGCGAACGGTAGGAAGGACACTGAGAAGACATGGACACTAACACTCCTGCACAAGAATAACCAAATGCATGGTGCCGGGTCCAGCACTTGGAAGCTGGACTTTCCTCCCCTAAAATACGGGCGTGATTTTCTCTCTGCTGGTGTGACTTTCTACCTCATGGCTCACATTGTTGACCGAAGCGCGGGCGGACCACGTGCACGGGTCGTCACGTGAACCAAAGGAGAACCAATCAGAATCAGGCACGACACCAGGTCACCAGGGCGGGGATACGGGCGGGGGTTGTATAGGGAGCGGGGGGATTCTAAACTATCTTCAACAGATTAACGAGTTTCTTTTAGTTCGGATCTACGGTTACGAACCTGCTTCATTTTGGCTCCCCGTCAAACTTGTATCTTTTCCTTGACTCTACGGTACGATCCAAGAGCTCTAGTGCTGAGAACGACATACGATTCGAGAGGAAGAAATCTGCACTTTGAAATTGAGTATTTTAAAATATCCTTTTATTATACATACTAACGTAGTGCTTACTAATATAATACTTTCTCGTGCCATTCGGTGAATTTCTATGAGCAATGAAGAAGAAAACACCCAACAAGTGGCTGCGCCACAGTTGAATCAACCAATGGGTGAACCAGTGGTTGAACCACACGTTATAGCAGGTGAGGATGAACCTCACACTGAACCACCAGCGAACGATGTGGATGTGCCACATCATGATGAAAATCTTAACGATGTGTCTGTGCCACATCCATCTTCAGTAACGAGGCCAATCACGAGCGATACTCGCAGCGCAAGCACGTCAGATCATACTTCAAATTTGTTTGAACAAATAGATGAATTTAATGATGCCCATTTGGGCAGATCTCGACCGAGACCAACTACAAGTCCATATCACTCCTGATAACAGCCCAGTTCGACAATCATCAGGATCAACAAGCTCGTCAGGGACGAGCTCCTCAGAATCTGATTCTGAACCTGACAGCAAGAAAATAAAAACTCTTAAAAAGAACACAGCAAAGTTGAATAAGCAAATTCGTAAAACCAAAAAGAAAGTTCTGAGTTCGATTCCATTTATAAACCTGTCTCGTCCTGTGCAAAAAGGAACCCAAACAGACCTACAGGTTCCACCACATTACACACTGTCTTATACCATCTCTGAGCAAACGGAAACTGATCCGGACATTCCGGAAAACCTGCATGCTTCGAGTGCTCCCGCCCCCCTCCGCCTGCTCAACGAGGACGCCATTATCAACAAGGACTCTTCTGTAGATACTGCAAACGCGCAGGCCATGAAATTATGTCTTGCAGAAAAAGGCTGTATACTATGAAATACTAACTTATAACTGTATTCTTTCAACACGTATTTTAATACTATATTTATTAACTGTTATTCAAATAACAGCACAGTTTTTTTCAATATAACATCTGAGACACTGTTTTAAGATGACCCTATCAGGACTATTATGGTATATATTTTTGGGTATATATTGCCCGCGGGGGCGCGGCCTCAGTGGGAGGGGGGAAAGATGTTGGCCAATATCCCTGAGCTCTCTCTCTCCCTCTCCCACGGGGCCACGCGCCCACGCAGTTCAAATGCTACGCACAAGTGCGATTACGCCAGCGCGTGATATTATCTTTACGTCTATTTAAACTTTACTGTATACTACGCTCTCTCGCTATTATCACAATACTCCGTATTTTGAGTCTATAACCAAAGCTCGAGTCTCTCTGTCTCTCTCTCTCACTCCCCTAGTTAGCTAGTTATCCTCCTAATCAAAAGCCCGCCTAAACACCACGACGTCCAGGGACAGCCGGACGGCCGCCCAACCTCGAGGCAATCGAGAGAAACAACGAGCGTTTCACCCATTAAGGATAGGGTATCAAGATCAGCAGTATTTTGAACTTGTGAAGACAGTTCAACTGCTGTGCGGTATGAAATTAGGAATCCGTAGCTAGGACGAAGGTATTGTGGAGAGTTATCATGATCAATGATTACTGGGGGGGGGGCAGCATCAATAAAAGTAACAATCACGGCATTGCATGTTTGTCTAATAAGAGAAGATTTATGATAATATGCGGAAAGGAACGGAGAATACATCCCACATCAACGAAATCCCTCTATCCCTGAGGTGCTGGATAGTGTAAATAACGGATCAAGGTTTCAAGGAATCTAGGAACCCCAAGAGATCTGGAAAGCTTTCTCACAAGATGGCGTCTCTTACTACTCTGTGAGCAGTGGTAAGCCATTAGACATATAATATAAATATTGTTTCTTCAAATTCAGGTGGACATTACAGATCAGCAATAAATTCATAAAGTACCTCCAACAACGTGGCTGTTAAATATACGGTCTTGATTGGGAACGAGACAATTTAACAGAACTAGATGAATGCATGGTGTGAACTCACTTCTCTCTCAAACTTACTCAGCAGTGGCCGGAGCATACTGAAGAGAGGAAGAGATTTTTACATTTCGTATTAATTCTTAGAACCATTGTTTTTTAGTTATAGAGTAGTTTTCCCTTGAATACGCAGAATGCGTGGAATCGTGAATCTCAACCGCAATGTTAAATGTAAGCGGTGTAGTCAGAAGAACCCTAAAAGATTTATAAAAGACTCAGAAACTCATACTGAGCAAATTTCCAAATCTGCTCGGGAAACTGGATATGCAGGATATCAAATTTCGCACGAAACGGTAAGTGCAAAAATATAATCACAAAAAAACCTATAAGGTTTATGAGAAACTCAAAATACTCCCCAGAATACTGGGTCTGTTGGTCCTGAGGAATTCCTACTCCTTCCGGGACCACCAGGAGGCTTCGAATGAACTTCAGATAGCCCTCGAGAGGCTCAGATGTGAACTCCCCTTCTGAAGCATCTGTCCAGTGGCATCTACCACGGCATTACAGCACATCGAATCAGGTTCACAAACCTTGACGGCAGAGTGGAAACATACAGCAACACAAGTTGTACACTCAACATCCCCACGGTTCACTAGCCCGAGAATCTGTAGAGCCATCGACAAAGTGATGCACAGCCTCCTGCTTCTCCTGAGATAATTCTACTCCTTCCGGGACCACCAGGAGGCTCAGAATGAACTTCGGATGGCCCTCGAGAGGCTCAGAAGTTTATAACATACTTACATAGACTGTGCGACCGCACATCAACTGCTATGCAACGGAGCTGGTATCAGACGGTTTCAGAAACGAGGTAAAACTGGAGCTACGTCATCTCACCAACAACTTTTTCATGCCTCTACAGTCTATACTACAGGATAGAAATGAGACAATTTAACTGCGACAGTCGCAAAAAATTATCACTTATAAAAGATCGTACTTCGTTCTTTCGGAATGCTTAGTTACTAATTACTAAGTTAGTTATAGGAACAATAAGCAACTGAAAGAGTGAATAAGAACGCCGCAGAGAAGGGAAGGCTTCAACTAGAGTTGCGATAAAAGTTGAAGAAGTAAAGTTTCTGATAAAGACCCCGGGAAGATATTTTAATGTCTACCCGGGAGGACACTTAGGAGACACGGACACTAACATGCCTGCACAAAAAGAATATAAAAACATAGTCTGGCATACAATTCTCCCCCACTAAACTCACTCAGCCGGAGCATGCTGAAGAGGGGAGATATTTTTAGATTTTTATTTTTTTAAACCATTAATTTATTTTAGTTATAACTTGATAATATAATTTTATGTAAATTAAAGAACAGGAAGTGAAAATTTTAGAATTGTGAAATTTTCAGAAAACTGTCCCGCAGGGCACCATATGTTGAAGCAAGAATCATATTTTCACTGGTATTCTACCGTCGATTTTAATAAATATTTCCAAGTAAAAATTAAATCAAATAAAAATTGCCAGACGTTGCCTGGTCCCCTTCGCGCACGCCAAGACTCGGAGAGTCAAATAAATCTACCCATTTGATTTAAAATATGGGCCAGACAACGTTTGGCAGTGGCAACACAAGGTTACCAATAATGAAGAAAGTCCAGGAAGACTCGGCGAAGGAACCACATAAGACGGCCTGGACAGGGAATGCACCCAGGATGCAGGCATTGAGAGACTTAGACTGCACATACTACCTCTAAATAACAATATTGGAGTAAATGGTTATGGAGATCTAACCCACCTGCTAGACCGATCAGAAAATCCCAGTATTCACCTGGAGAATCGGTCTGCAGAATAATATGTGCCGTAGTTAAAACGTAACATGAAGTGTTTCCAGTGCTGAAGAAAGAAGACGGCAATAAAGTTTTACCTGAAAGCCTAAATAGAATGGTGAACTTCACTAGGAACATGAAGTGTAAGCAGAAAGAAGAAGCCTAACTTCACAGATTCACGGGGACGTAAACTTGAGAGGGGTGGGGAGGGATGGAGGACGTGCGCGGTGTTAAAGAGAGGATATTACCCTCGCCCACCCGCCGAAGGCGGCGTTAAGGTCGGGGGTTTCTCCGAGGAGAAGAGACCATAAGCCAATTGATTCCCGCCACATCTCCCAGTAACACATTATATACTGCCAGTGCTGCTGGATCAGGGAGAGGCAGGGGCAGCTTTTACAGATCGTATAGTGCCAGAGCACCCAACAGAAAGTGTGGAATAGTTAGGGGGGGGGGGCCAACGTAATTTTTGTACATTTTTGTACATACTAATTTTTGTACACTTTCAGATTTACTGGGTAAAAATGTACAAGAATGTACAAAGATGTACAAAAATGTACAAATCTATCTCGGCCCAAGAAGGTGGAATACAGACTTGGTTTTCAACTTTATATGTTCACAATGGTCATGCTCATATACGACTTGTTGATAAACATAGGCCCTAAAGTGTTTGTATGTTGAGTTATGGACATGGAGTGTACGCGCAACCCATATTCTCATATTGTAATATCAAGAAAGTCGAGACTTGGCCGGGTCGCCAGCGCCAGTCTCATCGCCTTTCTTTTCAATCATCTAAATCTTATCGGACTTCGTTGACAAAACTCCTAAGTCCTATACAACTTAGGTGCCGGGTTGGTAATAAGTCGGCACACCCCTTCTTCAAGGAAACAATAGAAGTTGGTGGAAAATCGTTTGGCAAAGTTAATATTAATTGATCTAAATATGCAGTACCTACTGCGATTGAATTTGAGTGATGAAATTAATATCAAACTGTTTAATCACCATGATCTCATGATGTCAGAAGAAAGTTGCCTGCCGGAGCCCGGAGGCATTTTGACAATTGGTTGAGGAATGAGGTTCCTGGGTGGAACCAGGGAGTTTCTCATATCTTTGACCTGTGTCCTGTCCTAGACAGGAGCTCTCAGTCAGGAGCTCTCAATTCTCAGTAAGGAGCTCGGGTCAGAGTTACTATACAGGGACGTGACCCTTTACGCTGACCCGGGTTATTGTCCGATACAAAATTCTTTCTAGACAGGGCTGGTCGAGCTATAGCTCCTGTCAGCTTACGCCTAGTGTCACGTGTGCAAAAAGGTGCTATGTTACAATAACAAGTGAGATGATGCGCAACAATGATCTTACGATCTGCTTCCTATTTTGGGTATTTTGTCCTGTAATGTCATGATGCGCACCACGTGATAGGGGCATGCGTATTGCGTATCAGAGTGAGCTATAGCTTGGGTCAGGGTGCTTTCTAGACTGGAATGATGAAGATGGACTGAACTATAATTAATAATAGTCGGAGCTATAATAGCAGGGGTATGATAAATGCCTCCAATTATTGCCCTGGCCCTGGCTATAGCCGGTACTACAGCTGGGGTGAGGGGTCAGCATAAAACCCCATTCTAGAAGGCTTGCTCGAGCTATAGCTTGAACTATACCCTTTAAAATCCCTGTAAGTGTAAATAAAAATCAACTTAACATGGCAACTGCATAGTGAGAGACGAGAGTTGAGACAAGAGATTGACAACAAAGGTGCACGGCCCCATCATATTGTACTGCGGACAACAGAATACAAGTATCAATTATGCAAGACCCATCATCCGTAATCTGGAAAGGTAATTGAATTGAAACGGAATCATGGTGCTTATCATAATAAACATATCGTGTTTGATTAGTAGGCCATTCATGCCACGCCATCATGGAGCATTAGGCATTGAATTGATGACGTTGATCCGTACATGATAAGCGTGCATGTACCTATACTGTGTACAAGCGAAATGTCGATACATGGGTGCTTGTGTAAATTTGTATAAAATGACCAAAACTCCAACATTAGATCAGGATACAAATTTATTAAGTCTATAGGAGTATAGGGAAGTTAAAATAGATTTTACTCCTCAAGCCATATTTCTATGGTCGGAAAGTACATTTTGTATATACTTGTACATTTTTGTACATACTTATTTTTGTACATATTCAGATTTACTGGGTAAAAATGTACAAAAATGTACAAAAATACGTTGGCTTGCATGAAGTACTCATTTCATATTTAATACTTTTTAAATAGTTTATAGTTTATAGATCAGTTTAATAGCTTTTAGTTCAATATGATAATATTATATTTTATAGATAAGATGCTGCGTTAGTAATGGGGATTGATTAGGGCAGATTTTTTCTATTTTTCAATGATTTTGTATACGGCGCAGTGTTTAGAGGTATTCTATTTTTTATCTGAGATAAATTGAAGACTGTAGGGCATTAGTTAATATAGTAGTTCTATAATATTATTGGTGCATTTAAAAAGTATCTCATAGTGCATCCTGGAGTGTTTAGTGGAATTCTCTACCGTACAACGTACGTGTGTATAGTGAGGTTCCGTAAAACCAATTTGTAGTTTTGTTATTGCCACATTGAGGCGTGGCATCGTGTCAATACACGCTGTCCCCCTTTATAAGCTGCGCTGCTGCCAGCTCAGTTGAACTTTCAGCTAACATTTGGCTCAGCTTTCGGGCTGAGCCGTCATCAATAAACGCCAAAGAGGCGTGGACCCCTTGGTGGTAGCCTGGCTTGTGTCAACTAACTTCCACCCCTCAAGAATCCTCCATTATGTCTTACTAGCAGATTTAGTAATCCCCTGTTTACTGATTCCTCCACAAAGTTGAATGCAAAACAAACTCGGACTTATCTCATAAGCTCGCATCATTCCATGCTTATAAATGTGTAAGCGTGCAACATTTCAGTCACATGGTCTTATAAAGGTTATAGGTTACAGAGTGGAAAAAATGAGAATAAAGGATGAATATTACACAGTACGCACTGCGAGAAGTTTTAATTTTCAAAAGAAAACTGTTGAACTAATAATAAACAGAACAGCATTTTATTATTTTGTTCCGAAAATCCTGACCCATCAGAAGAGGATGGTCCTGACAATAGCTGGCAGGAAATGCACCCTGGATGCATGCATCGAGGGACTGAAACTCTACACAATACTGAAGTAAATGGAGATCTAACCCAGCAGTTAGACCGATTATCACAATTTTTACCTGGAGAAATGCGGAATACCTTATTGGCCTTTATTTAGCCGGCCTTTTTTTTTAACCGGCCCTTTTTTTAACCGGCCCTATGGACAAAAATCGAACCATTTTTGAGCCATTTTAACCGGCCCCTTGGACAAAATTTTTTTAAGCAGTTGCCAAACCAAGAAATTTTCGCTCAAAAAGAGCCACGAAAACCAATTTATACTGAGCAAATTGCATCAAAAACCTAAATCCCGGTCTATTATCATGGTTTAGGTCACTATCTGTGCTATATAATTACGGTAAAATGAACTTAACAGTGCATAAGCCAAGTAATAAAAGTTTCATTTGGCCTAAATTAATTGGCCTTTAATTTAATCGGCCCCATTTTAACCGGCCATTTTTTTAACCGGCCCTTTGGACAAAAATCTCAAAGTCGTTTTTGTCCTTAAGGGCCGGTTAAATAAAGGCCAATATGGTAGTAAACTTCAGACGAAATATGAAATGTGTCAATTGTAAGACAAGAAACCAAAAATTAAAAGGTTCCTGAAACACAGAGGAACATTTTTCAGGATTTTAGGTAGTAGTCATTTCATATTTTGTATTTTATAGGTACTTAATTGTTTAATCAATTAACTTAAAGAGTGTTTCCCGTGCGGAAACACGAAGTAAGAAATATAAACGGCTTTTTCAGACTCAGATACACACAGTGAGCACCTGGAGACGGGGTCTCTGGAATGTGCGGAAGGGCAAACTTCGCAAGGAACATCAAATGTCACAAGAACCATGAAAGATGTAGGAATAACCCAGGAACTCGGACTTTAGCATATAAGCATTAAGCGTTATGATATAATAGTATAAAAATAACAGTAGGTACTAGGTACTCTATTCCTCTCTTACTGTCCAGGAGATTGCATCTGTTCCGTATGTGGGATCGTAAACTTAAAAAGTTAAAAAGAAATCCTTTGGATGATGCTTCTCGTTGGAAGATCTGCAAAATCATCAAAGAATTTGAAGAATATTACGTTAATAAACATATTAAGATTAAGAATATTATAGTTTGTTGGTTGGACAAATAAGATATTATTTTCATTGTTATCATAGTTCCTTGTGTGATGGCATTATGCGAGAAGAAGCACAAGTGTCCTTTCTGTAAGAAACTCAACCGAACCCAGCTCAAGAAGCATATGTTTGTCTGTGGATGGAGTCGACGACAATCATCCTAAGTTTTGGTTAGCATACAACGCTGCTGTTGGGAAAGCTGAGCTGTGCGGCTGTTGTTGCGATTGAGACGACAAAGGTGAAGGCCACAAAGGAGAAGGTTCCCAGCGAGATCCCCGGCCATTCGGTAAACACTTGCGTATCATTTATGTCATTTGTGGCCATACGTTTCTCTTCATGTGTGAAAGCGTTGCATAAAATATATTTTTTGGTGAAGCCCACTTTGGTTGGATTCGCTGAACATAATTCAGAGAATCGATTCTATCTGAAAATTGTCTATTCAATTCAGGTCCTCAACCTGGATGATTTCCGTGTTAATCAAGAAAAGAAGCAACCAGCGAAGTGTGAGTAGAATGAACTTGAAGAATTTCAATTCTATTTACACTGCGAAATTATTTTTTGCGAGGGGTGTACCGAATCGGATTTCGAAGTCAGTTATATTCACTTGTAGGCTCTTTGTGAGCTACTTGCTATCTGAGTATCTGAGTTATATTATCTGCAGCAGCAGCTGGCAAGACACAGAAATGTCCTTTCTGTCAAAAGCTCTATCAAACCCAGCCAAAGAAGCAAATGTTTGTCTGTGGAGAGTTTCCAGATGGAGTCGACGAAAATCATCCGGACTTCCGGGTGGAGTACAACGCTGTCGTTGGGAAGCCGTGCACAGGCACACACAGTTCATGTGTGTCCACTGTCCTTTGTGGTGCATCTAATTCCCGCAAACATGCGAGTTAACTAAGTACGTTATCAACAAGATATTATCTGGAAACGATTATTTCCCAGTGTTAAAATGAGTAAGTGTTTTCACTACTTACATGTCTTCATATTTACAAGGAATAGGAAAAATAGAACCACATAGAAATATCAAGAATAAAGAAGGTCCAGGCAGCCCTTGACAGAGGGACCACATTAGACGGACAGGGAATGTTACCAGGATGCAGGCATTGATCTGGGATTACACCAGTATAGTTAAATACAGTGTAAATGGAGATCTAACCCACCTGCTAGACCGACCAGGTAATCACAGTATTCACCTGGACACTCGGTCAGTGGAATAGTCAATTTCAAGAGGAACTTGATAAGGTATTTCTCGTGTGAAAACAAGGAGTAGGAGATATGACTTATTTTAAAGTCTCAACAACTCATGTCCTAATTTCTCATGCCCAAAGTTCTCCACTGGAGACTGGACATAAAAGAAATGTGGAATCACAATTTTCTTGTGCAGTCACAAGAAAAACACTTGTTTTAGAGATAATGAAGGACAAATATACGAACAAGGGGCGAGTTGATCACCTGAGGCTTAATCGAACGAAGCTCACCCTAGTCGAAGAAAATTAAGCAGAGAGTAAGATGAATTTGGCCTTTGCAAAAGTGCCGGATTATTCTAGTTATTTTCGTGTGTGATGACATCGAGTCGTAAAACCCTAAAGGAAAAACAACCCTCTTACTTACTGTCGAAACACCAAACGTTATTGAAGGGAGGTTTATGCACCCTTATCTTGAAGAAGCAATAAAAAATAATAAAGAGGTATGTATTCTTTCTTCATTAATATTTCGGTCATATTGCTATTGCTTGTAATATCACACCAAAAATTTAAAACGTAGGCTGTTGATCATGCATTCATGTTGAGTGCGAAAAACCCTCATAACGAGAACGAAGTGCATCATATATCGTCTTGAAATAATGGGGGAATAATGGTCATGAATTATTGTTTGAAAGATCTTGAAATGTGATAAAATGAGTAAGTGTTTCACTTCTACATGTCATCATATTTCAAAGGAATAGGAAAAATAGAACCACATAGAAATATCAAGAATAAAGAAAGTCCAGGCAGCCCTCGACAGAGGAACCACACTAGACGGCCTGGATAGGGAATGTACCCAGGGTGCAGGCATTGATCTGGGAATACACCAGTATAGTACAATACAGGTGTAATTGGAGATCTAACCCACCTTTTAGACCGACCAGGTAACCACTGTATTCACCTGGACACTCGGTCAGTGGAATATTCAATTTCAAGAGGAGCTTGATAAGGTATTTCTCTTGTGGAAACAAAGAGTAAGAGATATGACTTATTTTAAACTTTTAAAGTCTCAACAACTCATGCCCTAAGTTCTCCCCTTGAGACTGGATCTAAAAGAAATGTGGAATCACAATTTTCTTGTGCAGTTGCAAGAAAAACGTTCGTGCTGGAAATCGTCAAAGAAAAATAAAGGGCCAGTTGATTATTTGATTACCTTAGGCGTAATCAAACGGAGATAACCCTGGTTGACGAAAATAAAGCAGAGAATACAATGAATTTGGCTTTGGCAAAAGTGTCGGATTATTCTAATTATTTTCATGTGTGATGACGTCATTATGGGGCAGTTGGGATTTATTATTGGCCAAAGAAGCAAGAAAGATGCAAACATCTTTTATATTTTGCTGATTTGACAATAACCAGATTTGAGGATTTTATTCCATATCGGTCCGGTTTAGTGGCGGGGCAACAGACAGAAAGCAAGGCACTTTCTTTGCCTGAAGATATGGTTGCCTGTTTACGATCCTTTAAATAGTTTCTGATCCAATAAGAATGAGAGTTTACCACTATTTTTCATATCAAAGGGCGTAAGTATTATCAAGTGCAGAGGACATAGTGTTAACATAGATAGTAGTATAACGTCTATATTATCTGCAGCAGCAGCTGGTAAGACACAGAAATGTCCTTTCTGTCAAAAGCTCTATCAAACCCAGCTAAAGAGACATATGGATGTTTGTGGAGATCTTCCGGATGGAATCGACGACAATCATCCTAAGTTCTGGTTAGAATATAACACTGCCGTTGGGAAGCCGTGCACGGGCACACATTTCATGCGTGTGTTTTGTGGTGCATCTAATTCCCGCAAACACGCGAGTCAACTAAGTACGTTATCAATAATAATCAGTACAGAGATTAGAGAGCATACATCATCTGGAAAAGATTTAAATAATGCAATGATAAAATGAGTAACTGTTTTCACTTCTGCATGTAATAAATATTTCAAAGGAATAGGAAAAATAGAACCACATAGAAATATGAAGAATAAAGCAAATCCAGGCAGCCCTCGACAGAGGAACCACACTAGACGGCCTGGATAGGGAATGTACCCAGGGTGCAGGCATTGATCTGGGAATACACCAGTATAGTACAATACAGGTGTAATTGGAGATCTAACCCACCTTTTAGACCGACCAGGTAACCACTGTATTCACCTGGACACTCGGTCAGTGGAATAGTCAATTTCAAGAGGAACTTGATAAGGTATTTCTCGTCTGAAAACAAGGAGTAAGAGATAAGAATTATTCTAAAGTTTCAACGACTCATTCCCAAAGTTCTCCACTGGAGACTGGACATAAAAAAATGTGGAACACAATTTTCTTGTGCAGTCACAAGAAAAACTCTTGTCTTAGAGATAATGAAGGACAAATATACCGACAAAGGGCGAGTTGATTACCTGAGGCTTAATCGAACGAAGCTAACCCTTGTTGAAGAAAATAAAGCAGAGTATAAAATATAAATGAGCTCCCTGAAAATGGCACCCCTAATACCCATTCATCTAGAGCAAATCCATCCACTTCTCAAAAACTAGCAGAAAGAAAAGGACAAGGTCCTCGAGCAGTGACTCTTCCAGCAGCGGAAGCGCCTCCTGTAACTCATTGACAAAACTGTTCAAAGGAAAGTAGTTCTTAAAAGACTAACAAACTCAATTGCTCCATTTCATTTATAGTAAGTTATACTTTTATAATGGAGATCATCACCATCACCATATCTTGGTGAGTAAAATACTTACACTGTAAGTATTTTACTCCACAAAGTTATTGAGATCTTAAATTAAAATTAAGAAGAATTCAACATAAAAAGAATTCTAATAATATACGCGGGTAGAGCCACTTACACCGTCACCACGTCCTCCACCCCCTCCTCAAGCGGGCGTGGATATCCCACCTACCAAAGAAAATACAGAACCCAAAACGGAAACCAAGGGGAACACCTAATTAAGATCCAATCTGTGTTTTAAACAGCAGAATCCTGAAATGTTCTTATAATCCCATATAATATAACGGATAAACCAGAAATCAGAATACCATCAATAATTATTGCAGCTTTTTGTGGGATGTATCGGAGCCCAACCACGTTAGCATTGACCAGGAAAGATGTTGCCAGGCAAGAGGACCATATATTCGCCAAAGAAGGGGAGTCATTCGCTGACGTGGAATCACAGAAACCAAATTTAGAAACGACATTCTCGAATCTCGACGCGAAAGTTTTTGTACCTTATTCTACTCTTTACAGGTCTGACATACTTGAAGGTGGTGGGTCATGTATATTCATGTTCACAATTCTGTGAAACCATACCGAATATCGGTCCATGTTCCTGATTGTAACGGCAGATTCGCTGTTAGAGGAGAGTCTATCACACAGTGTGAACAGTGCACCGCCGCATTCTAGGATAGAAGTCATCTACTAACCTATATCTGAACGGGGAAAATATCAAAATCTTAAAATAAACAATACAGCTGATCAATCAGCCTACACCACATTATGATGTGGTTCCACCATAATACGCTGTGAATTGGAAGTCTTGAGCCACCCGGAATTGATATTTTTACAGCAGATAATAATTTTATTGGTATGATAAGCAGTTGAATGAACAGATGATATACCTCCTGGATTCCAGTCAGTGCTCATGACGCTACCACTCCACTTTCCGGAAGAGCTGTTACATTCGTTTCATGACCCACTAGATTCAACAATTAGTAAGTAAAATTGAAGCTTAACAAGAAGTCAAGGAGCCTCGTTGATAGCTAGAGAAAAGCGGGCATTGCAAAAATTCCAAACTATCCACTATAGGATGGTAATTCATTGCAGTGGTCCCAGAGGTAAAAGTGATAAAACAGTATCATGATAAAAAGATAATGCATTTGCACAGCACTTACGGTAGCATATTTTATTGTGGACCCAAGTAGGTCAACCACCTAACCTCAGTAACCACAGAACAAGAAATACGCAGGCAGAGCCTACTTAATTTTGGAATCTTGCCAGACCCTGAAACATCCAACTTTTCATGTTCACTTGAATGACTACAAAGAAGGAGAAATAACGAGGAGGGCGGAGAAATTGAGATATGAAAGTTGAAGAGTAGAGTGGTTCTCCAAGGAGGAGAACAGCTCCAATACAACTAGCAAAATTCAAGGACACACTACACGACGCTGACCTGATACTGTCAACATCACCCAAGGACAATCTTCAATCACAGTATCGGACATAGTGATAGAAGGTAGAGAAAAAACACGGGTATGTGTACCTTCTCTCCTCTCTCCTGGGAGATAATTCCACACAGAAAGATATTCTGTAACCACTTTCGTCACTTAACGATGACTTTTTGATTAGAGACTTTAGAGATTTAGAGGAAGACTGATAGAGCGAGAGGAGACTGAGGTGTTTAACCAGGGAAAATAGATTTCATTTAATCAGCGGGAATTAGACATGAAATTCCTCTTAGACAAGGCAATGAATTATTTTTCAATGAATTATTTTCCAGTGAATAATTTTTCACGATTGTATTATAAATTGTAATATATAGGTATCTTTAAGGCGTTAGAGCCAGTCATCGACAAGAGTGAGAGTAGGGTTGGGTTCTTGGTTCGAGAAAGCTTCTGAGCCAGATTGACAAAATACATCCATGAAAACAATAAAGCTCTCCATTGTTGACAATAGTAACTTCACGGGTCTATGTCCTGTTTCATCAAAAGCCCGGACATGTTGTTGTATCTAACCCTCCCATCTAACACAGGATGTCTAGCGATGCTGCTTTTATCTCATAGCTCTGGTTAGGTAACTAGTCATTAAGAGATCAAAAAACTCCAAGAAAACCCAAACAACCAATTGCTCCTTCTGCTTCAGAAACAACCATACTTACACTGATTGTTAGTTTTACTAGTCTATCCGTCATATACTTCAACTAAGTAACTAAATTTTGGTAATTTGAGTTCTCAATGTTCAAATTGGAGGTACCAAAGAAGGCAAAGACTAAGTACTTGTGGTAGACTCGTGTCTACCACGTTCCTTCCTCATCTCCCATTCTCCTCCGGGGGGGGATCATGGATTAAGTGCAAGACACGAGGGGTACTAAGTGATTTTTTGCCCAATTTTGAAATACCACCCACCACCCCTTCAGATAATCCCATTAACTAAGTGATATTTGGCACCATTTGTAGTGACCCACCCCAAAATTAGCATAAAAACCTATCCAAGCGGCAGATTGTCCCCTGTACTAACTGATATTTGTCACTATTTGAAGGTACCCACCCCTAAATGAGCATAAAACGCTGCAGATTGTCCCATGTACTAACTGAAATTTGTCATGTTTTGTAGGGACCCACCCCAAAATGAGCAGTTTGTCCCGTGTACTAACTGAAATTTAATACAATTTGTGGGGACCCACCCCAAAAATTATGACGTCATCTGGCAAAAAGTGCCCAAATATGGAAAAATATGCTATTTGGACTAAGTGATTATGATTTTCCCATAAGGTGACCACCTCAGTTAGTACAGTGGACTAAGTGATTTCGCCAAGGGCCAAACACCACCCACCCCGGCCTCGTGTCTTGCACTTAGTCCCTGATCCCCCCCCGTCTCCTCCACACCTTTAGAGAGACACATGCATTGTGCACCACATTGCATTGATACACCTCAACGCATGTGCAACTGCATCGTGCGAACTCGCACGCAACTAGCCAGTTTATTCTTTTATTATACTAGTTTATGTAGTCCATGGCCTATATTTCAAGGGTGCTTTTGGTTTCCATGGTAACTAGCGGTGTGCTACGGCACTACCCTTAGATTCTATGTTATAGATCGTTGTGAAATGATAGTATCATATTTGTCGCAGTAGTCAGTGTGTTATGAAAGATGGTTTAGTTCTTTAGTTTTGTGTGGAATAAACGTGTCGATGCTTGGGGTGAAAGCTTTGTCAAGATTCTTGCTGTAAAGATGTATTTACGAGAAGTACTCCAGTAGCCCAGCCAAAGTCAGTATGCAATATCCGAGTGGAGAGAGTTTCTCAACGGTTTTTGGTAGATCTAAGGGTCCTTTATCGGAAAAATTTGCTGCCCTTCCGTGAATCGACGTCCTGATGGGTGCTGGGGCCACGCCCATTTTTCCACTGAGACGCGTAAGGGTGTAAACCCATAACTTGGCTCAGGAAGGTCGTACAGACTCCGTTTTGGGCTCAAAAGAATCGCAATGGCCATGTTTATATAAGACTTGTCAATAAACATATGCCCAAAAATGCTCACAAACCAAGTTATGGACAAAAAACAGTTTTTGAGCCCAAGCGCTGCCCCAAATTTGGCTCTTTTCCATAACTTAAGCAAGAAATGTCTGAATTTCTTGATTTATAGCTTAAAAGAATCGCAATAATCATGTTTTCATGTATCTTTAAAACGAAAATATGCTCTAAAATGCACAAAAATTAAGTTACAGACTAAAAACTGAATTATATGGTCACATAAATTGCAATGCAATGCCTATGATGGTTCCATTTAGCATTCAAAATCTGTATGTTAACAAGTTATTAAAGGTTCAAATTGATCAACGGAGTTGCTGAAAGGGCCCTGACAGGACTCTAAATGTTCCAATGAAGAGATCTTTGGCATGTGTAGCTTCTTCAAGCCAAAAACAGGTTTTTGAGCCCAAGTGCTGGCCTAAATTTGGCTCTTTTTCATAACTTAAGTTTTCATTTCTCCTAAGCACCTGCATGAAGGTACACTTCGTTGAAACACATATAAAGAAATAGAACCATGGCAAGTTTTGTCAACTGAGTTGCTGAAAGGGCCCGGACAGGACTCTAAATGTTCCAATGAAGAGATCTTTGGCTGTGTTTTGTGTAACTTCTTCAAGCCAAAGATCCCAAAATTACCCAAGTCTATATACTTTAAAATATATCGAAATCGACTTGAAATAATCAGATTTAGTTGTTCAATGGGAGCAACATATTTACTGATAAATAACATATTTCTACTCCTCCTCATTTGTGGAAAATCCCAATTTGGAAATCAAACCTCATCACTTATCAAGCACCTTGATAGTTCCTGGTGATTCAAAATTCAGACTCCTGTAGCCTTGGCTTTCTGCATCCCAAAAGATAAAGTCGGTTAGCCATCCAATCATTTGTGCTTGTGTTCATGAATATCAGTCAATCTAAGGGTATGTTTTTAACTTCCATCGCATTGTTTACTAAATTTAGCATTTACTTTTTCCTACCACACTCAAAGCAGACAAAACAAGATCAGATAGAGTCGCCTGTAAAATTTGGTCATCAACGTTGTGTAACCTCCGTCTCCTCCATACCATGCAGAGTATTGAAAAGAGTCCAGATCCTTCCCTACACTACAAAATTACATAAGAATTTAAGATTCTTTAGAATTGCAGAAAGGTTACAGGGAAATGCAAAGTGCAAGCAATGCAAGTGAAAACCATACCCAAATTTCACTATTCTTAGTATTCTGCAGCACCTATAAATACTAAATAGGTGCTGCAGAATACTCAGAATAGTGAAATTTGGACTTCAAGTCAATTTGAACTGGGGTAGAATGGGACTCTTCCACAATCAACTGGGGTAGAATGGGACTCTTCCACAATCCACAGCCGTAATTCATGTGTTTTATTTTCTCGTTGTGAGTACATAGGACTTGGTAGTCCTCACGATCAATCTATTTACTGCTCTTGGTTGAGTTTGAAGTTTGAACCACTTCTCGAATGTCGATTGGTGAGTTGTGCCCTGCAAGGGATTTTATCTTGACAATGACAACTCGGTAAAACACCGATGCACACTGAAAGCATACTGAGGGCAACACCTCGATTCTCGAACATACTGAGGGCACACCGAGAACAGAAATCTGGGCATACTGGGGGCACAATGGGGGCAGATGTAAGACTTTTCCTCGTGCCCACTCAGAGCACATTGCATTGGGGCCACATTTCAGGCAAAAGGCACCTTGGGCAAAACTGGGGCTCACTGAGGGCTCAAGTTGCTTTTTGCCTGGTATGTGCCTCCAATGTGCTCTGAGTGTGCACGAGGAAAAGTTTTAAATTTGCCCCTAGTGTGCCCCCAGTATACCTCCAGTGTGCCGTCAATGTGCGCAGAGTTTTGTCCTCGGTGTGCCCTCAGTGTGCCATATGCCCTCAGTGTACCCTCGGTGTGCTAACCCTCAGTGTGGCCCCAGTGTGTCTTATACTCTCAGTTAGTCAGTTTTCCCTCGGTGTGTCTGAGGTGTTTCCCACAGTGTGCATCAGTGTTTTACCGAGTTACCTTTTTTCTTAATTTTGGCGTATATATTTTATTTTCGCTCTTTAGAAGCCTTTAGTGGTGCCCCCAGTGGGGTTACAATCAATCAAATATGTTGAAGAGGCATCATCAGCTCCTCTGTATCTTTGTATCTGTTCTTCCATTCATAAGTAGTAAAAGTTTTCAAGTAGGTAGTGCTGGGAAACAAGCAATATGCATGACCACTGCCGCAAGGAAAATGACAGAAAGAAGTCCGTGATGATGTTTCGACTTTTCGAGTGCCCACACAAAGCTTTGAGGTAGAAAAACGTGGAGGATATGCATAATAGCTTTACAAGTAAGCTGTCCGATGATAACCCACTGTTAGCAAATGCTACCACAATAGAAAGATGAATACGAATTGTGAGCGTCCAGCTTGAGCTAGTGAAGGTGATATTCCACAGAAGTAAAGCAGTGACAAAACTTGCCATGGTTCTACTACTTCCAATGTGTTTCAACGAAGTGTACCTTCATGCATGAGCTTAGGAGAAATAAAAACTTACGTTATGAAAAAGAACCAAATTTGGGCCAGCGCTGGGGCTCAAAAACTGTTTTTCGCCCATAACTTTGTTTGTGAGCATTTTAGGGCATATGTTTATTAACAAGTTGTATATAAACATGGTCATTGCGATTCTTTTGAGCCCAAAACGGAGTCTGTACGACCTTCCTGAGCCAAGTTATGGGTTTACCCTTACGCCGTTTCAGCTGGAAAAAATGGGCGTGGCCCCAGCACCCATCAGGACGTCGATTCACGGAAGGGAAACAAATTTTTCCGATAAAGGACCCTAGATATACCAAAAACCGTTGAAACTCTCTCCACTCGGATATTGCATACTGACTTTGGCTGGGCCAACCAAAGTCAGTATGCAATATCCAGTGGAAGAGTTTCTCAACGGTTTTGGTAGATCTAAGGTCCTTTATCAGGCAAATTGCTGCCCTTCCGTGAATCGACATCTGATGGGTGCTGAAGCACGCCCATTTTCCACTGAGGCGTGAGGTGTAAACCCATAACGGCTCAGGAAGGTCGTACGAACTCCGTTTGGGCTCAAAGAATCGCAATGGCCATGTTTATATAAGACTGTCAATAAACATATGCCCAAAATGTTTTCCACAAACCAAGTTATGGACAAAAAACAGTTTTTGAGCCCAAGCGCTACCCCAAATTTGGCTCTTTTCCATAGCAAGCAGAAAATGTCTGAATTTCTTGATTTATAGCTTAAAAGAATCGCAATAATCATGTTTTCATATATCTTTAAAACGAAAATATGCTCTAAAATGCACAAAAATAAAGTTACAGACTAAAAACCTGAATTATATGGGTCACATAAATTGCAATACAATGCCCTATGATGGTTCCATTTAGCATCCAAAATCTGTATGTTAACAAGTTATTAAAGGTTAAAATTGATCAGCAGGTTGCTGAAGGGCCCTGACAGGACTCTAAATGTTCCAATGAAGAGATCTTTGGCATGTGTAGCTTCTTCAAGCAAAAACAGTTTTGAGCCCAAGTGCTGGCCTAAATTTGGCTCTTTTCATAACTTAATTTTCATTTCTCCTAAGCACCTGCATGAAGGTACACTTCGTTGAAACACATATAAAAATAGAACCATGGCAAGTTTGTCAACTGAGTTGCTGAAAGGGCCCGGACAGGACTCTAAATGTTCCAATGAAGAGAGATCTTTGGCTGTGTTTTGTGTAACTTCTTCAAGCCAAAGATCCCAAAATTACCAAAATCTATATACTTTAAATATATCAAATCGACTTGAAATAATCAGATTTAGTTGTTCAATAGAACAACATATTTACTGATAAATAAACCTTTCTCGAATTGATTGGAAATCACTGAAAGAAGATCTTCACAATGACACCTGCGGAGACCAGTTCCTCGAACTTATCCGTCTCACAGTCCTCCAGGTCACTCTCCTCCACTCCTCCCAAAAAGCTACTGAAGACCTTAAATCGCGGGTCGAAAGACAAATACATAATGAAGAGGAAAAGGAGAAAACTAAATGCTCGTATCAGTGCTTAGAGCAAACAACCCAACCTCCCCACTCTGCCAAGATCATTGACGAAGTCAACTCAACACCTACGAAATAAAGGAATTGATTGAATCAGAACTCGAGGCAAAGGAAGACAGAGCTATAAGCAAATAAAACGAACCCCAGATATTTCTTCAGCTATGCAAAGCGTTTCGCCAGGTTCGTTCATCAGTAGCTCGCTTCAAGACCAGAACGGTGATCTTCAAACTGATCCATCCATAAAGGCCGAACTTCTCCAGAACCAGTACACCAAAGTATTCAGCAACCTAAGAATGCTAACCCAGAGGATTGTGCTTCTTCGATTGACCCTGTTGAATCCCCAGTTCTTCAAGACATAACTTTCAGGGAAGATGACATCAAAGAAGCTATCAAAGACCTTGATCCTACTCCTCTACTCCTGACGGAGATATCCCTGCCAAAGTCCTCAAGAGCTGCTCAGACCACCTAGCCTACCCTTTGTTCCTACTTTGGAAGTCTTCATTTGAAACAGGATTGATACCAAGCAAACTCAAATTGCAATATGTAACTCCTGTGTTTAAAAGGGCGACCAGACAGATGCAGCCAACTACAGGCCTATATCGATTACCTCCCACGTCATCAAGATCTTTGAGAGGGTACGAAAGAGAATTGTCTCATATGGAGTCAAACAACCTCTCCTAACCAGCAAGCAGCATGGTTTCCGCAAAAACAAGGAGCTGTCTTGCAACTTATTGACCATGTGGACCATATACTCAAATCGCTCAGCAAGTGGTGAGGAGGTTGACACAATCTATCTCGATTACGCTAAGGCCTTCGACAAAGTGGATCTTCAAACCCTCCTCAAGAAACTTCAACGATACGGTATACGTGGCAAGATGCTTCAATGGATACGCCAGTTCCTCCTTATCAGATTCCAAACTGTTGTAGTTGAAGGTGAAAAGTCGTCATTCCAGCTAGTAATTAAGTGGAGTACCCCAAGGAACTGTGCTGGGACCCATCTTCTTCATCATATACATTAATGACCAGATCAATGTTCTCAAGGCTGCTGATGGGAAGATATTCGCCGATGACACAAAACTTACCCTGCATGATCCGTGACATAATCTCCCACATGCTTCTGCAAAGACGAGTCTCAACAACATTGTAGCATGGTCACTGCGGAACAACATGCAGTTGAATGGCAACAAGTTTGAGCTGTTGAACTACTCCTTGAATAAGTCTAAGCTTCTAAAAAGAACCTGCCTTTACCCAAGAGAGTTCCTCAGTTACACCTTGTCAGACGGCACAACCATTGAGCCCAGCAAAACTGTAAGAGACCTGGTGTTTTGCTCTCAAATGACTGCTCATGGACACCACATCCAGAAGATGCTGATATCAACAAGGAAAGTGGCTGCCTGGGTCCTCAGTGTATTCCGTACTAGAACTCCCACACTCATGATTACCTTGTATAAGACAATGGTGAGGAGTAAATTGAGTACTGCTGCCTGTTTGGAACCCAGCGAAAGTTGAAGATATCCCAGAGATATCGAAAACATCCAACCGAAACTTCACAAGGAAAATCAGTAGCTGTAAAGGACAAAACTACTGGGAACGCCTAAAGACCCTTAAACTCATGTCACTCCAGAGACGCAGAGAGCGATACACTATTATCCACACATGGAAAATAGCTACTGGAGCTGCTCCGACATTGGCATGAGCTTCAAAGAAGAATCTAAGGCTAGGCCTGAAGGTAGCTGTCCCCAGCCTCAACTCTAAAGCCCAAAGATCCGTAGCAACCCACTACCACAACTCCTTTGGAGTGAAAGCAGCCCTTCTCTGGAACCTTCTTCCCAAATCTGTAAACGAACAGTCCACACTTGACTCATTCAAAGTGGCTCTGGGAAGATTTCCAACAACAGGATACACTGCTGTAAACAGCAACAGCCTTCTTGAATGGAATCTTCAGAGATGTTCCAGAATGGCAGGCTTGGAAGGCTCGCATGTTGACGTCGCCCATCTGTGATCCCGGCTAAACGGACTCTAAGGTACTCTAAGGTAACTTAGGTAAAAACGGAAAGCGACAGTGATTCTCGCAGTGCTATTGGTAGAGAGTTCCAGAATGCAGACCCACATAGACTTGGTTTTTTATAAGTGCTAACTAATTTAGGACATTTGTAGTATAGATCCATTCCAGTTTTCCTGGTGGAGATTGAATACATATCACTCTTCTTGGTGAAATTACGTTTCAGTTTTTCGGGGAACTCCTTATTGTAAAAATATTCGTAGCAAGTGGTGGCTATGTTAAACCAGTACAGATCTCTTAATTTAAGGACCCCTAAATCTTGTAAAGATCGGCCATATTAGTATATTCTTGTTTGCTTTTGTCAAATTTTGGGAGACGGAAAATGGCTCTAATAACCTTGTTTTGCGATTTTTTTTTACGTTTTTTAGATTATTTGGAATGTTATCATTGAAGAAATCGGACAGTACATTTTTACTCAAGGAGGAAGCCCAAATAACAATCCCATAATTCAGGTGAGATTCAACTAAACTGTGGTAAATCAATTTTTTAGTTGAGATTCCTATATTTGGCATTTCCAAAAGGCATTTACCATTCTGTTCACTTTACATGATACTAAAGAAGTCTGTTTTCGGAACGATAACGAGCTATCAAAGTGAATGCCGAGATACTTGATTACATCATTTTCATATATGATTGTACCATCGTCTAATTCTATAAATTCGTCTATGATGTACTTCGGGCATATCTTGTGTAGCTCATGCTGTACAAATTCTCCCTTAGAGTTAACAATTCGATGATCAGGGTCTACTGGGTCATCAGTTCTAAATAGATAATCAGGTGCTACAGAATGAAGATCAGAGAGATCAATCTCACCTTTAACATATACTTTATGAGGATTGGGCCCTAGGAAGAGATATCCTGTTTTATCTACATTAGTAAGCATTTGATTCGAGTGAAACCATTGAAATACCTTGCCGAGTTCGCATTTTATGGTCTTATCATATTCTGATCTCGAGACTGAAATCATAACACAGGTATCATCAGCATAAATTGAGGAAATCAGAGCAGATTTGAACTGTTAATGATATCATTCATAAATAAGATAAAAAAAGAATTGGCGCTAAAGTTCCTCCCTGAGGAACACCAAAAAGATTTTTATATTTTTTAGATGCTTTATTTCTTACTGCAACATATTGCGTCCTGTCAGATAAGTAGGATTCAAACCACATCAAAGCATTACTTCTTAGGGCCAAATCGCACGGGGACAAAAATCGTGAAAAAATGTGCCCAGGTCAGTTATCACGTCCAAATTTCGTGAGATCGCACGGCGGAATATTTCACGCCGGTATAAAAATGATCAAAACGTACGGCGACAGCTTTTCAATGCATTTCGCGGAAACAAAATTGCACCAAATCGCACGACGTAATTTGTCACTAAAATTGCTATATTTCGCGAAAACGCACGGCGTAACAAAATATCCGTGTAATTTGTCACGTCCTAGATCTCGGAATCACGGAAATATTATTTTTCGCCAAAACGCACGGCGGATACAATGGCATGTTTGATAGCTCAATGGCAGAGCATCCGAAATGTCTTCAGGACGTTGTGGGTTCAAATCCCGCTTAGGTCCAATATTAAACAGCTCATCTGAGTTTATGACTGCAGGCCGCTGTATTACTGAAATAGGTGAAGCACCCTGAATACACCCTTCAAATCAGTGTGCACCCCAAGCACCCTGAACGCACCCAGTGTACAGTCAGCACTCTGGTAGGAGTCAGTGACCAATCAGCAGCCTGGCATGAGCATCAAAATGTATCTATCGATGACCAGTCAGCAGTATGGTACGAGACAGTGCCCAACTGTGAGCATTTTCAGTCAAGCTGTCAATTCAAAACTGCATACATCATGCCAGCAAACAGCCAAGCTCGAAACAAATTTCTAATACCATCGCAAAATGGAAGTCAGTGCTGCCTTGCAAAACAACGCAGGGTCATGGTAGTTCCCGTCCCATCTTAAAATGTACGATCTTAAAATGTGACTTCGAATCATACATCATCATCATGACTATACACAGCAATACAATCATTCGATACGCAGAATTAAAAAGCAAAATGTACTGCAACTGCAAAACAGTATAAATCGTGTAGCACACAGGGCTCGAAGGGCTGGCAAAGCCTTTGTAGAGGACGAAAATTTTCAACGAATCGAATCAAAGCATGGATTAACCTCAAAGGTCTTACAATCGAAAGATTATTGGCTGAAAATTTGTTGAGATGAAACACTTAGCAATTTTGGAAGTACAAACGATAATTGGAAAACAAACAAAGGAGAAAATGAATTATTTTTAATCTTGGTAGCATGTCACTTTGTGAAACGCCTCAGTTACAACAGAACTTGGAAAGAGATACAAAATTATGAAAGGAAATGGCTAAAAATGAGCGAATTTACATTTGGTGAAACTCTGTTTTTGCAGCACAGTAATAACAGACAAATGAGAATGACGTCATTACTATGGTTGGCTATGGTATGTCAATGACTTAAAGTGCCTATTTTACATTTCTCACGGGACAGTAATTGCACAATGTACCAAACTGCAAACCGGTAATTAGGCGACATTTATCGTCCGCTCCTCCGTGTGTGAGAAAAGTAGTACACACCATTGTTACTAATGATAATGACGTATTGCTCTCACTCACTCTCAGGTATTGCTATTTCCGAAGAATGTGTTACCATGGCAACATGTAATGCAACTGATCAAAACAAATCAAATGCAAATTCCACATTTTATTTCAAGATATTGTATTTCACTCTCTCGTTTTTGGTTTGGTATCTTTTTACATATCTTTCTTGCATATTATGATTTTAACTTTCTCGAAATGATTGCTTTTACAGAGTTTGGGCTGCTGCTATCACTGCTTTCACTGCAGTTCACTGTTTTCTCTGCTATTTGATTCGACTTTTCTATTCTTGGCCACATATTTTTGCTGGATGTTTATACTGTACCTGGTTACAGTAAAGTTACTACATCAATCAGTCGGAATTAACACAACCTTCAATGCTTCAATAATCAATGCTTCAATAATCAATGGAATGCCATAATTGTATAGGATAGAAAATACAGGAGAAGAAACAAAATACAGAGTGGCAACACTACAGAAATGAGAAGGCACAGCAAGATATGAACGAAACACATTTTAAAAGATTGGTGCTATTTGTATTTCCCACTATTCACTGTTTCCCGCACTCTTGGAATGCAGCGCTGATTGGTCAATGACTGCGTGTGTTGTAACGCTACATCTCACCGCTACCGTGCGTTTTGGTTTTTTGTACCTTCGTGAAACTTTTCCACCACTATCACGTGACCATGCGCGTGATCATTTCGTCACTGCACGATCAGTGGTGACAAATCTCACCGATATTGAAAACGGACGGAGTTTTGATTTCACCACAAAGATTTCACCGATTGTGGTGAAAACTGTCACCTCTCCTGAGGCCGGTGATACATTTCACCACTTTTCTCACCACGTTTTCAGATCTCACGAAAAGTGGCCTTAAAAAAAATGAAATCGCACGATAGGTAAAATCCGAATTTTGGTGAGATATGAAAGTTTCCACGATATTTGTCCCCGTGCGATTTGGCCCTTACACCATAATATTCTAGTTTACGTAAAAGTATTCTGTGAGGAACTACATCAAAAGCTTTGCTAACATCAAGAAAAATACTCCCAGTTTTAAGGCCTTGGTCTAGAGCTTCTAATGGTATCTAGCAGGTTAATCATGGCATGAACGGTACTATGTTTTTTCTAAACCATACTGTGACGTAGTCAATATTCTACATTCTTTAACATGATCTAAAAAGCCGATCTCGCACTACTTTTTCAAGAATTTTAGAAAGACTATTGCATACTGTTATTGGTCTAAAATTATTGACTCGTACTTCACCTTCTTTAAAAACAGGGGTTTGTTTACCAACTTTAAAAACGTAGGGGTACATAACCAGTTCTCATGGAGATATTAACTAAGTGTGCCATTATAGGCGATAGAGTTGAGTTAAGCATCTTAATGAATTTATTTGGTATAACTAATGGACCTGGACTACTTCTATCTTTAAGAGATTTAATCAATTTCCCTATTTCGTAGCTATTCGTATCCTCTAATATAAGATATCTATCTACTGGTCTGTTCTTGTGTAAATGATCAAGGTACTTGTTATCTTCAGTTAAAGGCGGATGTATTTTAGATCTAGTTTTTTCAGGTACCGCCTCAAAGTATTCAGCAAAACTGTCCGATATAGTCTGTGGGTCAGACATAAGTTCATTATTCACGTTTTTTACGGTTAACGGCATCTGTTTTCTTGCTTTAGTAGAATCAAGTGCGAAGTTAATACCTTGCCACATTTTACAAGAATCCCGCCTATGTTTAGTAAAATAGTTTTTAAGATAACATTTCTTTTTGTTTCTACGTTCATTAGTGACAAAGTTATTATACTTCTTAAATTTAACACGATTTGTTTCAGTTGGAATGGAGGATTTGATACTAAATAATCTATTTTTCTCAGCTATCTGTTCGCGAAGTTCCTTATCTATCCACGGTTTGTAACAGTATTTAACACGTCTTGCCGGTATCTTAACTAGAGGTGCATGTAAATCAAGTAGAGTTTGCAGTGTATCTATTAAGTTATCAACAGCAGTGTCAATGTTAGATTCTTGATAAACCAGCCTTTCCCAGTCATAGTTATTAAAGTCATCTTGTAGCTTAGTTTCCTCAATATCATTAATTTTCCTACGAAATACATCATCACTACTATTACCAGTGCCATCAAGGCATTTCCTGTGTATGGTAAATGTGGCATGGTGGTCAGAGTCAGGATATAACAGGTTCCCAGCAGTGCAGTCGTACTCATGTAAATTAGTTAATATTAGATCAATAAGAGTGGCAGAGCGAACCTGTAGACTATTTTTATAGAACTGCACTTTGTCGGCTTGAAAATATGATTTTCAAATTCATGCATTAGAAATGTATTCAAGAAGCACAAGGAGTCATTATTAGAGACGGATTTTATAAGATCGATATTAAAATCACCAGCAACAATTGACTTAGTTTTATTGGATCCAATTTTACCGAGGTAATCATCCATTTTATTTATAAAGTTAATCACATCTACACTAGATTCCTTACAGTGCCTATAAATACCGGAAATGGTCGTTGAAAAATTACTTTTATTGTTAAGGCAACTCCTATCTTTGATTAATAAAGAACATATGTCCGCTGTATTGTCACTACCAGTACAGTTCGGGATTTCTACGACATCAAATCTATGTTTTTAATAAATGGGGGGATTGTAGCCCAAAAAAAACCAAGCCCTACCCTATTTTTCGATTCTTGGGCTAGGTTTTTTTTGGTTTTTTTTGGTTTTTTTAGGTTTTTTTTGGGTTACATTTTGGTCATTTCTGGGGCTTTTTCCAATGAATTTTGACATAAAAATCTGTTGTTTTTGAACATAATTTTCACAGTCAGTGGCTTTTAAAGTTTATCTAGTGAATAGAAACGGCTATTTTCACATTTTCAGAGCTTGAAGGGCTTAGGTATCACCTAACAGTAAAATGCACAATATTGCCTGACTAACTGGTGTCTCTTGCTGACTTACTGGTGACTCTTGCCTCAGTGACTGGTGACCCATGCCAGACCCAGCTTGTAACTTTGCCTAACTCACTGGTGACTATGACCTGATCCAATGGGACCTCAAACCTGAGCGGCTGTGACTCCTGGCTGACACGCTGAGTGCTGTCCAGCTTTGCAACTCTTGCCTAATTCACTGTTGACTCTGACCTGACCAACTATACTACAGTAGCCCAGCCAAAGTCAGTATGCAATATCCGAGTGGAGAGAGTTTCTCAACGGTTTTTGGTAGATCTAAGGGTCCTTTATCGGAAAAATTTGCTGCCCTTCCGTGAATCGACGTCCTGATGGGTGCTTGGGCCACGCCCATTTTTCCACTGGGACGCGTAAGGGTGTAAACCCGTAACTTGGCTCAGGAAGGTCGTACAGACTCCGTTTTGGGCTCAAAAGAATCGCAATGGCCATGTTTATATACAACTTGCCAATAAACATATGCCCTAAAATGCTCACAAACCAAGTTATGGACGAAAAACAGTTTTTGAGCCCAATCGCTGGCCCAAATTTGGCTCTATTTCATAACTTAAGCAAGGAATGTCTAAATTTCTTGATTTATAGCTTAAAAGAATCGCAATAATCATGTTTTCATATATCTATATGGTCATGCATATTGCATGGTTCCCAGCACTACCTACTTGAAAACGTTTACTTCTGAATGGAAGAACAGATACAGAGATTCGGAGGAGCTTAGGATGCCTCTTCAACATATTTCATTGATTGAAAACCCACTGGGGGCGCCACTAAAGGCTTCTAAGGAGAGAAAATAAAATATATACGCCAAAATTAAGATAAAAGGTAACTCGGTAAAACACCGATGCACACTGAGGGAAACACCTCAGACACACCGAGGGAAAACTGAGAGTATAAGGCACACTGGGGCCACACTGAAGGTTAGCACACCGAGGGTACACTGAGGGCATATGGCACACCGAGGAAAAAACTCTGAGCACATTGAGGGCACACTGGAGGCACACTGGGGGCACACTGGGGGCAAATTCAAGACTTCTCCTCGTGCACACTCAGAGCACATTGGAGGCACATACCAGGCAAAAAGCAACTTGAGCCCTCAGTGTGCCCCAGTTTTGCCCAAGGTGTCTTTTGCCTGAAATGTGGCCCCAATGCAATGTGCTCTGAGTGGGCACGAGGAAAAGTCTTACATTTGCCCCCATTGTGCCCCCAGTATGCCCAGATTTTTGTCCTTGGTGTGCCCTCAGTGTGTTCGAGGTGTTGCCCTCAGTATGCTCTCAGTGTGCATCGGTGTTTACCGAGTACCGAGTTGTCATTGCCAAGATAAAATCCCTTGCAGGGCACAACACACCAATTGAGATTCGAAAAGTGGTTCAAACTCAACCAAGAGCAGTAAATAGATTGATCGTGAGGACTACCAAGTCCGATGTACTCACAACGAGAAAATAAAACACATGAATTACGGCTGTGGATTATGGAAGAGTCCCATTCTACCCCAGTTCAAATTCACTTGAAGTCCAAATTTCACTATTCTGAGTATTCTGCAGCACCTATTTATAGGTGCTGCAAAATACTAAGAATAGTGAAATTTTAGTATGTTTTTACTTCCATTGCTTGCACACAGCATTTCCCTGTAACCTTTCTGCAATAAAGAATCTTTAACTCGTATGTAATTTTGTAGTGTAGGGAAGGATGTGGACTCTTTTTAATACTCTGCATGGTATGGAGGAGACAGAGGTTAACACAACTATGATAACGAAATTAGACAAGTTGACTCTATCTGATTCTGTTTTGTCTGCTTTGAGTGTGGTAGGAAAAAGTAAATACTAAATTTAGTATACAATACAATGGAAGTGAAAAACATACCCATAGATTGACTGGAATTCATGAACAATACCACACAAGCACAAATGACTGGATGGCTAACCGATTTTATCGTTTAGGATGTAGAAAGCAGTTATTCAAATAATTTTCAGTTATTTTGAAGCAAAGCCAGGGTTACAGGAGTCTGAATTTTGAATCAACAGGAACTATGAAGGTGCTTGATGACTTGATGAGTGATGGGTACCTAAGAGGCTTGATTTCCAAATTGGGATTTCCCACAAATGAGGAGTAGAACTATGTTATTTATCGGTGAATATGTTGCTCCCATTGAACAATTAAATCTGATCATTTCAAGTCGATTTCGATATATTTTAAAGTTTATGACTTATAAACTAGCCTGATTAGTGTATGGTCAAAAATTGAGTAATTTTGGGATCTTTGGCTTGAAGAAGCTACACAATACACATGCAAAGATCTCTTCATAGGAACATTTAGAGTCCTGTCAGGGCCATTTCAGCAACTCCGTTGATCAATTTTAACTTTTAATTACTTGATAACATACAGATTATGGATGCTAAATGGACCCATCAAAGGTATTGCATTGCAATTTATGTGACTGGATAATCCAGTTTTCACTTTTTTTAGTCTGTAACTTAATTTTTGTGCATTTTAGAGCATATTTTCGTTTTATGGATATATGAAGACATGTAATCGTAATGATTATTGCGATTCTTTTAAGCTATAAATCAAGAAATTTAGAGATTTCTTGCTTAAGTAATAAAAAAGAGCCAAATTTGGGCCAGCGCTTGGGCTCAAAAACTGTTTTTCGTCCATAACTTGGTTTGTGAGCATTTTAGGGCATATGTTTATGAACAAGTCGTATATAAACATGGCCATTGCGATTCTTTTGAGCCCAAAACGGAGTCTGTACGACCTTCCTGGAGCAAGTTACGGGTTTACACCAATACGCTGCCTCAGCGAAAATGGGCGTGGCCCCAGCACCCATCAGGACGTCGATTCACGAAGGGCAGCAAATTTTTCCGATAAAGGACCCTTAGATCTACCAATTCTTCTGATGTCTCTTACTCAAAGTTTCAACTAATACAAGGCACGGTGTAAACATTTACTATGGCACACAGTATTGTGTAATCTAATAACTCTTACATTCTAGTTCCATTTATTCCATAATAAGTAATGCAGTTAAGCAGTTACATTGTGTGTATCTTTATGAATACTGCGTCCAAATTTGTGCCAATGCGTTCATTTTAAAAAACAGGCAAAGAAATGCGTTCATCTAGTGTTAAGTTGCGTTTATAATCGTAAAGAGCCACGCCTATACCTACTGCGTTCAAATTCCTGTCTGTGCGTTTGTTTTGATAAGAGTCGCACACAGATGCGTTTACGAGGTGTTAGGTCGCGTTTGTTTCAGTAAAAGCTCTGCCCCATACTTACTGCGTTTAAATTCTTGTCTGTGCGTTCGTTTCAATAAGAGTCACTGACCAATGCGTTTACAGAGATTTAAATTGCGTTTATTTTTGTTCAAGCCCCTCCTCATACCTATTGCGTTCAAATTCTTGTCTGTGCGTTTGTTTCAATAAAGAGTCACTCACCAATGCGTTTACAGAGAGTTAAATTGCGTTTGTTTCTGTTCAAGCCTCTCCTCATACCTACTGCGTTCAAATTCGTGTCTGTGCGTTCATTTCAATAAGAGTCGCATAGAAATGCGTTTATTGTTTGAGTGAGGCGTCCATTTATACTAGTAATGGACGCAAGGATAGAAAATAAAAACGCTGCGCCTGATTGAATTTGCGTTTATTCTCTAAGAATGCGTTCATTTTCTTAAGAATCGTATTATATTGTGTACTAGACGTTTTATTTACGTACCGTTGCGGCCACCTTGTTGAAAAGGGGCCTTTTGAGCACCTTTCCATACTTCACTCGCTGTTGACGACGTGAATAATCACATGATTTTCGAAGGCTTCTGATAATTAAAAATACTCGCAATACTTGGCTGTCCTAGGATTGAAAACCCTCGTAAGGGCTTGCATCTTTTATGAGCGAAACAAAAAAATTCAATAATTAATTTTTATCAGATAATCACACATTCGCGATTCAAAACGTAACACTCGCGATCTTTGTGACCAAGACTCAGTATTTGAGTTACAATTTTCATGCAACAAGATCTCCAACAAGATCTCCTGAAAGTCATCGATTGGTCCGTAGCAAATAACATGCTACTTCACGAAAACAAGTTCGAGCTCCTCACCTACAGAACACCTAAAAGCCACCTTCTCCAGCAACTCCCATTCACATCCCAGTGGACCAAGTACATCACTACATCTGGTCAAGAAATACTCCCGGCACCAAGTGTTAAAGACCTTGGCATAATGCTCACCCCTGACTTGAAATGGTCGACTCAGGTAAAGACTGCGGTCGAAAGTGCCAACAAAATGGCAAACTGGTGCTTAGTGTCTTCTCAGACAGATCCCGAAATACCATGCTCACCCTCTTCAAGTCCATTGTCCGAAGCAGACTGGAATACTCTTGTCCAGTATGGAACCCCACACTAACGAGTGATATCCAAAGGCTAGAATCACCACAAAGAGCCTTCACCCGTCAAATATCCGGCTGCAAAGGTCTCAGTTATTGGGAACGCCTAAAAAAGTTAGATATCATGTCAATCCAGAGACGCCGAGAAAGATACATCATCATCCAGGTTTGGAAGATTCTCAAAGGTATCGCTCCCAATGACCTCCAACTGAAGTCCTACGAACACATCCGGCTAGGAACTCGATGCTCTGTTCCACCTCTACCCAAGAAAGCCCCATCCTACGCCAAGTCACTGTTTGATAAATCATTCGCAGTGACTGGCCCAAAGCTTTGGAACATTCTCCCCTGCAGCGTCACCTGTGCTCCGTCCATAGAGTCTTTCAAATCGAGACTAACATCCCATATCATGAGCACGTATCCAGATCAACCACCAGTACCCGGGTATACCTCTCCCAACTCAAACTCGTTACTGGACTGGAGCACAGGTGGTCTACAACAGATGGTCTAGCTCGGATTTCCAGCAAGAACCTACAAGAGGTACAAGAGGAGGTAGGTGTTAAGGTAATTCGTCACTAAGGTATTTCGTGGTGTTTGGTGGTCGTTGTAGGATCAAATTTCACAACACAGTTTAAATGCTGATCCGCGGCATTCTACAGCACCATAAAATAAGGGTGTATTAGGGTGATTCTGGACATATATAAACCTTTTAGCAACCCAATAATTCAATTAACTAACCAGGGTTCTGTAGCCTCAGCTACTCATACTCTCTTATAGTTTGGTTTAGTGTATATGCGTTTAGATTGCTGACCTAGATGTATGCGCGTATCTGAAGTGTAACTGAACTTTATTTTTCGGAAACTGTATGGATGCAATGAGTCACAACTTCTTCATTACACCCGTCAACATTCTAATTTTTACTATTTCTCCGTAATTTTTGCGTTTCAAAGTTTTCGCGACCTAGTCGTCCCTAAAATGTAAAAATACCTGATCCCAGTTCCTTTCAAGTAGACATTTCAGTGTCCTCTCTAAAACCCTGATCCCAGTTCCTTTCAAGTAGACATTTCAGTGTCCTCCCTAAAAACCCTGATCCCAGTTCCTTTCAAGTAGACATTTCAGTGTCCTCCCGAATGTCACGTACCGTCGGGGACGGTAAATCGGAGTACGACTGTTACGGGTTGGAGCAGCCAGAACCAATCAAATGGAGCAGACTGGTAAGGCAGCAGGGGAGGGAGTCTTACTGCTTTGGATAAAACGTGAAAATTTACAATTGACAGCAAGAAATTATTTTACTGGTTTGAGTATTCGTCTTTCGGTTGAATTTAGTTTTCTAGTTTTGGTCGGGGTAGAATCCGGCTCCATGATCTCAACTGTGATCGTATACGGTATACCTTCGATAATGAACTCGTCCATTATCCAACTAACACGGTCTCGACCGTGTAAGTTGCGGTATACGGTCACCACTTCGACATGTAACCGCTTTTCAACTCTCAGAGCCGCAACGAATGGAACGTATACCCGCGCCCGACGCGAACTTGGCATAACGGCGTGTACTTGGCACCAGTGCGGCGTATAGCCAATCAGCAACAGCAGCAAAGTGCGCCGTCACTAAGCAGGGAGAATACTGTGAATAGGACAGAGAGTGTTAGGGTTTTCAGCAGGTACTTTGATTTACATTATACATTATACACTATACATAACACATTGTACACTATGCACTGTACTACATTATACACTGTACACTACACTACAATGTGGTATTGTGGATATAGGGTATGCAAATTGCACATGGCCACAGGGTGAATTAGTGAAACAAAAAAGCGATCGGGGATGGGAAATACTACGATCAACATCAGAAAATCTTTGGACCATGTATGAACGATTGTTCGTCTGAGCTGTTGTTGATTCGAAACAATGGGGCTGGCAAGTAGGGGTGGGGGGCTAAAGCATCCCCCAATTGCCGGGCTTCCATACTTGCCAGCCCTTTAATAAATTAGCAACCATGCAGTACTGGTCTCTGCATCTCTAAACGTCCTAACTCGATTCTTTTCAGATTAAAATTAGCTAGAGCTAAACAGAAAGGTAACTACTGCATACGTGTGCATGAAGTTTTTGCTTTTTTTCGGTGATTAAGGCTTGAAATTCATTCACTTTCTGAATTCAATCTCGAGAGTCTAGTCAGATTTTGGCACCGTCACACACTTAAAATTTATTATACCGCGGGCGCATGGTATTTTATTTGGATCAAGTTTTCATCTCTTTCATTGAGTGTAGTTGGAACGCGCGCGCGATGCATGCTTTGAAGTCACGTGTTCATTTAACATGCAATTTGTTTTGGTTACTATCGACTAAGTACGTTTAAACTATGTGGAATGAATCGATAGTAGATCTTACAGTATGCATGTAGCATGCAATGTACTCCAATGTACATGGGTATAGTGACTACTTGATCAAATGACATGAAATCACTAACAAATGAAAATTTCAAATAATTTATACTTAGTAAATTAACTAATTAATTGAGTTAATCATTATCCGATCATTTAATAACTGAATGCTTCTTATTCATCACGCTAACAGAAGGATAACCAAGTTATCTCGGATGACCCTATTATTACCAATAATCTAGAGACTTAGAGAGTTTACCATTGATTCGCATGATGATGAAGGAGACAACAAGAATTCCACTGAGGAATGTTCCTCTTGTAATGGCTGAGGATAGTTATACAGCTGGAGCCTACAGCAATATTTAAGCTCAGTGCAGTTAGCAGTAACCACTAAATTCTAAGATTCTAATAGCTAGTGGCAATTTGACCTCTGATCTTCCTATGTGAATAAAACTTAGAGCTTTTGAACTGTCCAGAACATGATATGAAACCTTTTCAGAGCCGCCTATCTACTAGAATTGTATGGTTTGGTCTCCTACTAATGCATACGATGTGACACGTATTACCTACCTACCTAGCTACCTGTGTGGAAGCTCTTAGTTCACCGATAACCGATTTCAATCTTACCCGATTCTTAGAACTCCAGTAGCCCAGCCAAAGTCAGTATGCAATATCCGAGTGGAGAGAGTTTCTCAACGGTTTTTGGTATATCTAAGGGTCCTTTATCGGAAAAATTTGCTGCCCTTCCGTGAATCGACGTCCTGATGGGTGCTGGGGCCACGCCCATTTTTTCCACTGAGACACGTAAGGGTGTAAACCCATAACTTGGCTCAGGAAGGTCGTACAGACTCCGTTTTGGGCTTAAAAGAATCGCAATGGCCATGTTTATATACGACTTGTTAATAAGCATATGCCCAAAAATGCTCACAAGCCAAGTTATGGACGAAAAACAGTTTTTGAGCCCAAGCGCTGCCCCAAATTTGGCTCTTCTCCATAACTTAAGCAAGAAATGTCTGAATTTCTTGATTTATAGCTTAAAAGAATCGCAATAATCATGTTTTTTATGTATCTTTAAAACGAAAATATGCTCTAAAATGCACAAAAATTAAGTTACAGACTAAAAACTGAATTATGGTCACATAAATTGCAATGCAATGCCTATGATGGGTCCATTTAGCATCCAAAATCTGTATGTTAACAAGTTATTAAAGGTTAAAATTGATCAACGGAGTTGCTGAAAGGGCCCTGTCAGGACTCCAAATGTTCCAATGAAGAGATCTTTGGCATGTGTAGCTTCTTCAAGCCAAAAACAGTTTTTGAGCCCAAGTGCTGGCCTAAATTTGGCTCTTTTTCATAACTTAAGTTTTCATTTCTCCTAAGCTCCTGCATGAAGGTACACTTCGTTGAAACACATAAAGAAATAGAACCATGGCAAGTTTTGTCAACTGAGTTGCTGAAAGGGCCCGGACAGGACTCTAAATGTTCCAATGAAGAGATCTTTGGCTGTGTTTTGTGTAACTTCTTCAAGCCAAAGATCCCAAAATTACCCAATTTTTGACCATACACTAATCAGGCTAGTTTATAAGTCTATATACTTTAAAATATATCGAAATCGACTTGAAATAATCAGATTTAATTGTTCAATGGGAGCAACATATTTACTGATAAATAACATATTTCTACTCCTCCTCATTTGTGGAAAATCCCAATTTGGAAATCAAACCTCATCACTTATCAAGCACCTTGATAGTTCCTGGTGATTCAAAATTCAGACTCCTGTAGCCTTGGCTTTGCTTCAAAATAACTGAAAATTATTTGAATAACTGCTTTCTGCATCCCAAAAGATAAAATCGGTTAGCCATCCAATCATTTGTGCTTGTGTTCATGAATTCCAGTCAATCTAAGGGTATGTTTTTCACTTCCAAGTCCGTGTCGCCACGGTCGCAAGTCCGTGTGCCACAGTGTTAGCTTTCATTACACCATATCATTTTTGTCTCATGCTTTATTTGGATCTGCCTAGCTCTCTGATGAAGGCATTTTTTTCTATGGATCCCGTCAAAGACTATGGTTGGAGTTGTTTGGAAGTTCTGTGGCTTGACTACAAAGATAGCTATATTGTTCTGCAAGAAAGGTGCTTCCATTGCATTGTTTACTAAATTTAGCATTTACTTTCTCCTACCACACTCAAAGCAGATAAAACAGGATCAGATAGAGTCGCCTGTCAAATTTGGTTATCATAGTTGTGTAACCATATTGGCAGGAAAGATGGGATTTTAAGTGGTCGAGGTTGGGCGTATTCCTATGATGGCCTGGCAACTCTTAAACATGATATCTAACCATAGAAACTCATATCAAGCACATTTGAGGCCTTAAAATCCCATGTCGCCTCAGGCGACATTTGTCCCTTTTTTGCCACCCAGCTTGCATTTGGAGTGATTTATCGGCTGAAATCTACATATTCACATTTGTCCCTTTTGCCACCCCTTTGACAGAAAGATGGTTTTTAGCGTGCATAAAGGTTGTATGTGGCCTTAGTCCTATAACGGTTGGCAACTCTTAAACCAGATAACAACCATAACAACTCACATCAAGTACATTTGAGTCTTTAACCCATGTCGCCTCAGGCGACATTTGTCCCTTGTTTCCACCTGACCTAGATCAACTTGAATTTGTTCAATACTTGCATATCGGCTTAAGTGATTATGATGAGTAAGTCATTTACTTTTTTTACCTCTGGGCAGATTATGTGGGATTTTGCTGTTTAGCAAGGTATGGCTTAGCAACCATGGTGATCGGCCCGGCAAAATAAAGACAAGATATCTATCCTTAACAAACACGCTTGAAACGCTTTTGTTCCCTCATGAAACATATTTTGCCTTCATCTTTGCCACTCGACTGGGAATGGTGCTTATACTCAATTATTGTCAAATTACTGTCAACGTACATGATATACTATGATAATGTATGTCATCTTCAGGCTGAAATAGGTTTTTTCACCAAATTGGGTAAGTAAAGCGGGTCGGTTAATTTTAAAGGCCATAAAAGCATCTACCACGCGATTACGTGAGTTAAACAAGAACCACAATTTATAAAAATTCGTTATTTACTGGAATTTCCGTCTAAATGGCCGCTATACGGCTCTGAAGATTGAAAGGCCATTTTTGACTTTGGTTGGATGAAAAAGTCGGCTTAATTCAAAAACGTACAAATCCAATCATCATCAAAAGACAATTAACAACTTATTAAGCAACTAACTAGGCAAAATAATTGATGTGAATCGCTTCAATGAGATAGTAGATGACTCACGATTTTGTGTAACGTTCATGGGAGGAAGTTGCACATGTTTACGCGCGCGCGACGCGCGCATTTGGAGTGCCGAAATTTGCGGCGCGGCTTGTCCCATGTCGCGTAAAACATGTCCTGAAAACGCGAATAACGGAGAATGTGACGGTAAATAAATCGTAATGTGTTACACCTTATCCAACGCGATTTCACATATTTTGTGGGAACGCCGCGCACAGTTAGTTATCAGTTGCGCTTTGACATACTCTTCGAGTTGGGACTTGGGACGAGCGCTCGAAGGTCGACGGGCGATGTCCGTCCCTTTCTTCTGACTTGTTGTTGGCGCAAAGTGACGTCCAAATGTGGAACGTTGCTCCGCGTGCGCGAGGGTAGGGTAACATCCTACGAGCTCGAAGGGGACCGGGCACCGGCAACGTTTGTCAAGTTGCGCTAGCTCTGACCATCGATTGCCCAGGATTATATTAGGAACCTGGTTTCGCTTGCAAACGTTGCCTGTTCACATTCGGGCGCTCGTTGCTAAACACGTATATCCCTGTGTGGCTCGCGCGGCGCGTACACACACCTATGCGGGCTTAGGAAGGGCGCTCGCCACTTGCCAGACTGAATTGCCAGACGTTGCCTGGCCCCCTGCGCCGCACGCGAAGCACGCGCGCGCCCCGCGACTCGCAGAGCCCCATATTTTGAAAAAATATGGCATGGGGCAACCAGACAACGTCCAGTTTAAATGAAAAAACGCACAGTGAAAAAGTTTATACGATGACGCGGACGTCACGTCCGCGTAAAATTACTTAAAAGTTTGCTAAACACGTATATCCCTGTCTGCGTTGCGCGGCGCGCTTCCCCAGAACAGTGTGTCCCGTAGGGAAGCGCCGCGCGCGTACACACACCTATGCGGGCTTAGGAACTTAAAAGTATGTCATTTTGTACGCGTTTCTTTATTTGGTCAGTCAAGTTAGTTAGTAGTTTACCCTGCCCTTGGACCCTCCGCTGCGCGTCATTTTTTCTGCAACACGACACTCCAAATTTCCGAGTGTTGCGCGCTAGGGATGGTACAATTTCATTCCATCGAAGCGGAACAATGCAGGTGCCAGTTTTGCCTCGATCAAATGGACTGATCAAATGAAAAACGCGTGCACAACACACTCTACGTCTAAGAGTAAGTTTAACGATGACGTCCACGTAAAAAAGCAAGCGCGAGCAATTGTCCATCATGTTTTTCAATTTCATTTGATCAGTTCAATTTCATTCCATCGACGCGGAACGATACTGGTGCCAAACCATGGTTTTTCGATATTTAGTTTCTGAGGCGCGGCATATAACTTTTAGTTTTACTTTTAGGCTGCCGCACTTGGGTGCTTTTTATTTAATAGTACTTCGCTGTCAGGCGTCAGACAAGTCACGTGCAGTAAAAAGCACCCAGGCGCAACCTCAAAAGGATGGGACACCTGGGTTATAGTTCAAGTTGCCAGACGTTTTCTGGCCCATATTTAAAATCAGACAACGCCTGGCAATGGTATAGTTATACAAAGCACCTCATAAGGTCGAAACACCACGGTTACAAGAGATAGATAAAAATAAAGCTATGATTCTTGCATTTTCAGAAATGTTAAATTGAGGCAACACTAACATTACCATTAACCAATAACATTTTAACGAAACTCAATATGAAAACTCAAGACATCATCGTTAACAAATACTTGTTATACCAATCAGATTTGAAGCGTGTATAGAGGTTAAACCGTTTATGAGATTGTCACAACAATAAGATCGAGAATCGAGGAGTTTGTCACAAGATGAGTATAAAATGTGTTGAACTTGTCAGAACTTTAGAATGAAGAACTAGAAGCTGATGAGTTTGTCGCAGTATTAGGATGAAGGAGTGAAGAGGTTGATGAGTTCATCACAGTATTATGATGAAGGAGTGAAGAGGTTGATGAGTTTGTCGCAGTATTAGGATGAGGGAGTGAAGAGGTTGATGAGTTTGTCGCTGTATTAGGATGAGGGAGTGAAGAGGTTAAGTTTGTCACAGTATTAGGATGAAGGAGTGAAGAGGCTGATGAGTTTGTCGCAGTAGAGAGAGGAGCGGTGTTTGTGCTTCACGTTCTCCACGTGCTCTATCAGGTATTGGGGGTGGAGCCTCCCTCCCACTTCTAACACCTTGAACACAGCTTCCTGCACCGCTTGCAGAGCACAGGGATAAGAGGAAAATACAACACTCAAATTTCGATATACTCCATTTTTGATAAGCCAAGCAAAGTTGAATTTGAAATAAATCATAGAAGGCAATATACTGTTAGAAACTCTTAATACAAGGAACAACTACAAAATTATAGGAAGGGAAAACATACTTGATTAGGGTCGTCCAGGTGGATGAGAAGGCCTCTGTAAAGGACTTGTAAATGTGCCTTGTACAGATCCTTGTCGTAATCCTCCGGGAGTAGACTGAAGAATGTCGCTAGAGTGTCCGTTACCGCCAGCCTCAACTCGTCCGAACTGTCGTCAAGACGTTTCAGAAGCTCAACGTAAAGGGGGTGCAGTTCGTCAGGACCGAAACACTCCTGTTCAGAGTCACTAAGTCAGAAACTTTAAGTCACAAAGAACTATGAGAAAAAGCCAAAACCACCTTCCTCAGAAAATACAAAATTGAGTAAAATTGATCATTATGATTGTGTAGACCGAAACACTCCTGACCGCCGACTTTGAGGACGAAGTTAAAGCAGTTGCACGTGACAAGTCGTGTCGCACAGTTATCATCGTCGAGATTGCTGATCAGCTGCGCAGTCAACTCACTTTGGATCTAAAGGAAAGATGAAGTCAAAACTCCAGACTTCCAGAGTTTCAGTGACCGAGGTTTTCTGACCTAGTGTACGCCGTGTAACGATATTACGCGACACACTGACAAGGCGGCGCTGATTTATTTTAGTTTTGGTAGATAAATTCATCGATAGCAGCCAGAATGCAAGTTGGCCATTTTTGACACTTAAAGGCTTCTGTGCAGTGAAATAGGCATCCCAGATGGTTGGAAACAGTCTTATATGAAAGAACTCATTGATATCTATCATTTGCAAAACAAAATTATCAAAATCCGACCTTGCGTTGAGATTTTATGAGGTTAAAACCACCTAAAAAGTCGCTTTGATTTGTGACATGCGACTCGATTTTCCCCTCACAAAAGAGCTCATAACTCAAAAAACTAAAAGAGATACAGCCTTGGGACCTATCTCAAAATTCGAGAAGACCCTCTTACATAAGAAGAGTCTTCACTGGAAAGGTCAAGTCCTTCGTGGCCCGGTTGAGGTTATCGAAGGCGGTGCCAAGGCCAGACCGGCCTTCTTAACCTCAATATCCAACACAGAAGAGAAACCAATCCTACACCAAACTGTAGTACCCATGGCTGCTACAAGTTGACATGGATAAATCCTGGCTACCTGCTTTACTTTTTCCGTGGTCTGGTCAAAGAGGCGGTGTATGCGCTGGCCAAGGCCAGAGAGGACCTATTATTCCCAGAGGGAGAGGGCCTGACCTGAAGTTGTCTTACCAACTTGTAGTACCCATGGTGGCTACAAGTTGGTGGCATTAAACTGGTCCTACCTCTTTATGTTGTCCCTCAGGGGTTAATCTTAGGCCCGTTTTCCGAAAACCAGGTTTTTGGATGTCGCGACTCAAATTTAGCCTCAAGACCACAACAGAAGCCAATGAAAACATATTTTTGTTACCAAGATGAAGCTGAAACTGTCAAGGATCACCTCAAACCAAAATTTTGCACAATGGGATGAATTTGTGGCTCTCAGGTGAGGTTAAGCGATGTCCTCCCGGGAATTTCATCTTAAAATTTGGCCTTGTTTTTTGCCTCAAATGAACAACGCAAGGTCAAAAACTCCCAACTTTGAACCAAGGAAGTATATTCTGACCTCTTGATTAATACTACATTTCTTTAAGAGGACTGAAGCACCTCCATGAGGTTAAAATGGTTAAAAACTGTAAAATCCAGGTTTTCAGATGTCGCGACACAGTTTTAGCCTCAAGACAGCAACAAAAGCCAATGAAAAAGATTCTTGATGGCAAAATGAAGCTGAAACTGTCTAGGATCACCTCAAACCCAAATTTTCACAATGGGATGGATTGGTGGCTCTCAGGAGAGGTTAAGTGACTTCCCTCCCGGGGATTTTATCAAAATTCAGGCCATTTTTTTAGCCTCAAATGGACAACGAAGGTCAAAAAACTCCCAAATTTGACCAAGGAAGTATATTTTGACCTTTTGATTGAGACTGATAACTTTGGGAGGACTCAAACACTTCTTTGATGTTTGAAGTGGCTAAAAACAGTAAAATCCAGGTTTTTGAGATGTCGCGACAAAATTTAGCCTCAAAACAGCAACAAAACCAAGTAAAGACATATTCTTGATACCAAAATGAAGCTGAAACTGTCTAAGATCACCTCAAATCAAAATTTTACTCATTAGGATTTGTTGGCAGATCTCAGGTGAGGATAAGTGTCTTCCTTCCCATGTTTTTATCAAAAGTTGGATTTTGTGTTAGCCTCAAATCGACAACGCAAGGTCACAAATTCTAAATTTTGACCTAAAAGGTGGATTTTGACCTCCAGATCAAGAAAAATACTTTTGGAGGACTAAAACACTCCTTTGATGCATTAAATGGCCAAAAGCTGTGAAATAAGGCATTTTTTGCTCAAATCAGCCTCATATTAATTAACCTCACAGTTGCCACAAATAAGGTAATATCATGTTCAAAAAAGTTTTTTGGTCACCACAGATGTCCAAACTAACTTTTTATGTGAAAAGATTGGCATTATAACCTTTTTGAAAAAATGATGTATAAATAAGCCAATGTCACAAATTCCTTACATTCTGGCTGCTATCAATGAATTGATAACCCATCATATTGTGTAACAACGCAGAATGGTGTACCGCATGTAACATGTAATTGGAAGCAAGCCACACACCTGTTTAAGTTGTGAGGCTGACAACAAGTCAGATCTGAAGAGTGCCCAGAGACTGGAGACTGCCGCACACCGTACTGTACCTGCAGTGCGACCTGCCCGCCATTCTGAGGAGAGGGATTGCTTCATGAATAACGAGCCAACTTATAATCTCTTTTATCAAAATCGCAACTGATAATAATCCTTTCTTATTCAAAATCAAGGTACTGCAGTTTTACAAAAAACAGCAAAAAATGCCAGAGGGGGAGGAAAAATTGATAATCAGATCAATGATAATCATTGATACCATTGGCAAAGAACCACCGCTTAATTTTCACGAAACCTATTCTTATTATTAAGTTAAGACTATGATAGGTCTTGTGCTCACCAAGGTTTGGAAGGATGACCTCTTTGATGATGCTCACGGAATAAAGCGTGAAATGTTTCTTTGCGTCGTCTGACTCACAGACAGCTTCTCGTAACAGACGACCTGCAAAAAGGTGTAAAGTGTTGAGTGGTGTCAAGCGTTGAGTGGTGTCAAGAGTTGAGTGGTGTCAAGAGTTGAGTGGTGTAAAGAGTTGAGTGGTGTCAAGAGTTGGGTGGTGTCAAGAGTTGAGTGGTGTCAAGAGTTGAGTGGTGTCAAGAGTTGAGTGGTGTCAACAGTCGAGTGGTGTCAAGAGTTGAGTGGTTTCAAGAGTTGAGTGGTGCCAAGAGTAGGGTGGTGTCAAGAGTCGAGTGGTGTCTACAGTCGAGTGGTGTCAAGAGTTGAGTGGTGTCAAGAGTTGGGTGGTGTCAAGAGTTGAGTAGTGTCAAGAGTTGAGTGGTGTCAAGAGTTGAGTGGTGTCAAGAGTTGAGTGGTGTCAAGAGTTGAGTGGTGTCAACAGTCGAGTGGTGTCAAGAGTTGAGTGGTGTCAAGAGTCGAGTGGTGTCAAGAGTCGAGTGGTGTCAAGAGTTGAGTGGTGTCAAGAGTTGAGTAGTGTCAAGAGTTGAGTAGTGTCAAGATTTGAGTGGTGTCAAGAATTGAGTGGTGAATTTTTAAGAAAGTGATAGTTAAGTGGTGTCAAGCGTTGAGTGTTGAGCGGTGTAAAGTTTCTAGTGGTGTCAAAAATTAAGTGATGTCAAGAGTCAAATTGTGCCATGAGTTTAGTAGTTTCAAGAGATTAGTGGTCTCACGACTGATGTTCTATGTAATGTCGACTGTCGAGTGTTGTCTGACTTTCAACAAGGAATATCTAAGTTATTGATAATTAAGGTAAAAGTTAATTCAAAAAGTCAGCGCAGAGAAGGACGAACCTAATAAAGTGAACATGCTCATCCTCAGCTCTGGGTCCTTGTCTTTGGAGGTGCAGTCCCTGAAGATATCGTAGACTCCCTGCAGTACGGCACCGCAGTGTTTTCCTGAGAAGTGGGGTATTACTGTATTAGATCACCGGGTATTTGAGAGGATATGGTCAATGTGTATAAGTGATACCTGCAGGTATTTTAATCTACAAACCACAGTATAGATTTTCTGTGGTTTGATTCGTCCATATCTCTTGTTACAAAGGCAACACGAGGATATCTAGCAGCAGCTATATTATATACTACAGTAGCCCAGCCAAAGTCAGTATGCAATATCCGAGTGGAGAGAGTTTCTCAACGGTTTTTGGTAGATCTAAGGGTCCTTTATCGGAAAAATTTGCTGCCCTTCCGTGAATCGACGTCCTGATGGGTGCTGGGGCCACGCCCATTTTTCCGCTGAGACGCGTAAGGGTGTAAACCCATAACTTGGCTCAGGAAGGTCGTACAGACTCCGTTTTGGGCTCAAAAGAATCGCAATGGCCATGTTTATATACAACTTGTTAACAAACATATGCCCCAAAATGCTCACAAACAAAGTTATGGGCGAAAAACAGTTATTGAGCCCAAGCGCTGGCCCAAATTTGGCTCTTTTTCATAACTTAAACAAGAAATGTCTAAATTTCTTGATTTATAGCTTAAAAGAATCGCAATAATCATGTTTCATATATCTTTAAAACGAAAATATGCTCTAAAATGCACAAAAATAAAGTTACAGACTAAAAACTTGGTTATCCAGTCACATAAACTGCAATGCAATACCTATGATAGGTCCATTAGCATCCAAAATCTGTATGTTATTAAGTTTTTAAAGGTTAAAATTGATCAACGGAGTTGCTGAAAGGGCCCTGTCAGGACTCCAAATGTTCCAATGAAGAGATCTTTGGCATGTGTAGCTTCTTCAAGCCAAAAACAGTTTTTGAGCCCCAGCGCTGGCCCAAATTTGGTTCTTTTTCATAACGTAAGTTTTTATTTCTCCTAAGCTCATGCATGAAGGTACACTTCGTTGAAACACATTGAAAGTAGTAGAACCATGGCAAGTTTTGTCACTGCTTTACTTCTGTGGAATGTCACCTTCACTAGCTCACTGGTCGCTCACAATTCGTATTCTTCTTGGTAGCATTTGCTAACAGTGAGTTATCATCGGACAGCTTACTTGTAAAGCTATTATGCATATCCTCCACGTTTTTCTACCTCAAAGCTTTGTGTGGGCACTCGAAAAGTCGAAACATCATCACGGACTTCTTTCTGTCATTTTCCTTGCGGCAGTGGTCATGCATATTGCATGTTTCCCAGCACTACCTACTTGAAAACTTTTACTACTTATGAATGGAAGAACAGATACAAAGATACAGAGGAGCTGATGATGCCTCTTCAACATATTTGATTGATTGAAACCCCACTGGGGGCACCACTAAAGGCTTCTAAAGAGAGAAAATAAAATATATACGCCAAAATTAAGATAAAAGGTAACTCGGTAAAACACTGATGCACACTGAGGGAAACACCTCAGACACACCGAGGGAAAACTGAGAGTATAAGGCACACTGGGGCCACACTGAGGGTTAGCACACCGAGGGTACACTGAGGGCATATGGCACACTGAGGGCACACCGAGGACAAAACTCTGCGCACATTGACGGCACACTGGAGGTATACTGGGGGCACACTGGGGGCAAATTTAAGACTTTTCCTCGTGCACACTCAGAGCACATTGGAGGCACATACCAGGCAAAAAGCAACTTGAGCCCTCAGTGTCCCCCAGTTTTGCCCAAGGTGCCTTTTGCCTGAAATGTGGCCCCAATGCAATGTGCTCTGAGTGGGCACGAGGAAAAGTCTTACATTTGCCCCCATTGTGCCCCCAGTATGCCCAGATTTTTGTTCTCGTTGTGCCCTCAGTGTGTTCGAGGTGTTGCCCTCAGAATGCTCTCAGTGTGCATCGGTGTTTTACCGAGTTGTCATTGTCAAGATAAAATCCCTTGCAGGGCACAACTCACCAATCGACATTCGAGAAGTGGTTCAAACTTCAAACTCAACCAAGAGCAGTAAATAGATTGATCGTGAGGACTACCACGTCCTGTGTACTCACAACGAGAAAACTAAAACTCATGAATTATGGCTGTTTATTGTGGAAGAGTCCCATTCTACCCCAGTTCAAATTGACTTGAAGTCCAAATTTCACTATTCTGAGTATTCTGCAATCTGCAGCACCTATTTAGTATTTATAGGTGCTGCAGAATACTAAGAATAGTGAAATTTGGGTATGGTTTTCACTTCCATTGCTTGCACTCTGCATTTCCCTGTAACCTTTCTGCAATTCTAAAGGAATCTTAAATTCTTATGTAATTTTGTAGTGTAGGGAAGGATCTGGACTCTTTTCAATACTCTGCATGGTATGGAGGAGACGGAGGTTACACAACGTTGATGACCAAATTTTACAGGCGACTCTATCTGATCCTGTTTTGTCTGCTTTGAGTGTGGTAGGAAAAAGTAAATGCTAAATTTAGTAAACAATGCGATGGAAGTGAAAAACATACCCTTAGATTGACTGGAATTCATGAACACAAGCACAAATGATTGGATGGCTAACCGACTTTATCTTTTGGGATGCAGAAAGCAGTTATTCAAATAATTTTCAGTTATTTTGAAGCAAAGCCAAGGCTACAGGAGTCTGAATTTTGAATCACCAGGAACTATCAAGGTGCTTGATAAGTGATGAGGTTTGATTTCCAAATTGGGATTTTCCACAAATGAGGAGGAGTAGAAATATGTTATTTATCAGTAAATATGTTGCTCCCATTGAACAATTAAATCTGATTATTTCAAGTCGATTTCGATATATTTTAAAGTATATAGACTTGGGTAATTTTGGGATCTTTGGCTTGAAGAAGTTACACAAAACACAGCCAAAGATCTCTTCATTGGAACATTTAGAGTCCTGTTCGGGCCCTTTCAGCAACTCAGTTGACAAAACTTGCCATGGTTCTATTTCTTTATATGTGTTTCAACGAAGTGTACCTTCATGCAGGAGCTTAGGAGAAATGAAAACTTAAGTTATGAAAAAGAGCCAAATTTAGGCCAGCACTTGGGCTCAAAAACGGTTTTTTGGCTTGAAGAAGCTACACATGCCAAAGATCTCTTCATTGGAACATTTAGAGTCCTGACAGGGCCCTTTCAGCAACTCCGTTGATCAATTTTAACCTTTAAAAACTTAATAACATGCAGATTTTGGATGCTAATGGACCTATCATAGGTATTGCATTGGAGTTTATGTGACTGGATAACCCAGTTTTTAGTCTGTAACTTAAAATTTTGTGCATTTTAGAGCATATTTTCGTTTTCAAGATACATGAAAACATGATTACTGCGATTCTTATAAGCTATAAATCAAGAAATTCAGACATTTCTTGCTTAAGTTATGGAAAAGAGCCAAATTTGGGGCAGCGCTTGGGCTCAAAAACTGTTTTTCGTCCATAACTTGGTTTGTGAGCATTTTTGGGCATATGTTTATTAACAAGTCGTATATAAACATGGCCATTGCGATTCTTTTGAGCCCAAAACGGAGTCTGTACGACCTTCCTGAGCCAAGTTATGGGTTTACACCCTTACGCGTCTCAGTGGAAAAATGGGCGTGGCCCCAGCACCCATCAGGACGTCGATTCACGGAAGGGCAGCAAATTTTTCCGATAAAGGACCCTTAGATCTACCAAAAACCGTTGAGAAACTCTCTCCACTCGGATATTGCATACTGACTTTGGCTGGGCTACTGGAGTAATATGAAAATGCAGATGAGGGAAACTGAAACAAAGGCGAAAGGTAACCCTACAGCTGTAGGGCTGTCTGTCCCCTCTTTTCCAGACTGGACACAGACCCACCTGATCTGAGGAGGAGTTCCCCGAAGAGGCTCTGGTCGGGAGAGTGCCGTGTCCAGTCCTTGTGCTGTCCGCTGAGCTGCTCCACTAGGGAGGGCGTGTGTCTCTCGTAAAGAGCATCTACTTCAATACCCTGATAAAGAGGGAGGTGGGGATAATCTGGGCATTTCTACACGTACAGAGCATCTACTTCAATGCCCTGATATGGATAAGTGGGGATAATCCGGGCATTCACAAGCTTAGTTGCGATTCATTCTTTGTGTTGATGTTTTAACTGATGCAGAAAAAAATACGACCTAGAAAAATAGTTTCGACGCTTCGTCCGTAAGCGTTTTCAACATCAGAGAACCGTTTTCAACATTTCCAAATCATTTCACGATTTAACCAGCTCGAGTTACCTGGAGTGAAGCTAATTGAGATATCATGGACTCCACATCTCCCAAACTCCCATCCTTGTTGACCGTTGCTAGTCTGAGGAGCAGGAAGAGGAGCTGACACGTGTAGTCCGACACTGACTCTCGTAAAACTTGGAGGAGGTGATCGGGGATACTTTTGAAACAGCTGTGGATGGTATTGCGGGCATATTATCTGAAATACTGGGCAGAAATGGCATTTGTTAAAGCAATAAGATTTGTCTTACAGCTTTTAGAGTTTACTGATTCTGTTTGTTCACTGTACAATGTACAGAAGTTGAATTAAAAAATACCACCATCCACTCTCGTAATACTTGGAGGAGGGACCTCACAACTGACGCTAATTCATAGAAGAGAGGCTTGTGGGAACTTTCATTAACCTGCAGCACAAATCTGGATTACAAAAAACGTCTATTCCATTGATTTTCATGAAAATTTGTAACAATAAAACGGCAGTACGTATAATGACCACTACTCCCCGCAGCCCCTCTATCCCTACCTCTGGTTTGCAAATAGTGTCCATTAGCTCTGGCATGATCTGCAGGAGTTCGTCTGGCTTGGAGCCGGTGACGAGGGAAGAGAGGACTCTCAGACAGGAGGTACACAGTTGGGGGGACACACCCACACGGGACTTCACTTCGCCTGAGTGCAGGGGGGAATATTGTTGATAACACTAAGGAACGTCTTAATATAATGCTTATAAAGTAAGGCTTATTACTTGGGGGGGGCTACTTTATTAAAAAGTTTCTAGAACCGATGGAGAGTGCGAGGTGCCCTACCTAGGATTTTCAAAAACTAAAGAAGTATCAGTGAATTGAAGTTGTAGTGTGATTAATGATTATTACCACTGGAAGACCCGCAAAGGGCTGAGAGCACAAAGGGTTTCCACACGGTGGGTTTGATGAACTGTGAGAGGGTCTGGGAGCACTTGTCCGCGTGGGCTTGCAGCCCGTTCTCCATGCTGGTGCGGTACAGCGCGTACAGGATCTTCTCCAGGTGCTGGGTGCAGTGGGACTCTGGGGAACGGGTTTTATTTAGAGGTTTAGAGAGACACTTTTGCAGGGAATGGGTTTTATTTAGAGGTTTAGAGGGAGAGACTCAGACAGGGAACAGGTTTAGAGGGAGAAACTCTGCGACAGAGAACGGGTTTTATTCAAGAGGTTTCGACTTGAGCCTCAGAAAAAAGCGAATTTTCAACAAATATAGTGTGCTTAAGAACTGTAAGTGTCATACTTACGTTTTAGCTTTTAATATTTTGATTATAACAAAGAAGTGAGGAGTAGCTATCATTGAGAGAAAAGCACAACTACTACTAAACTGACCAGAGTAGAGGAGGAGAGAGAAGAGTAACTCTACGCTTTTGACCCGGGTCTCGTCCACCCAAGTGTTGAGATCGTTCAGTAGGCCAGGTAAGATCTTGCTCAGGTTCCTGTTAACCAGAATCCGGCATCCTATCCTGGGTCGTGCCAGCCCCTCCAACACTCCGTAGTACTCCATGTCAGCCTCAGCGAAGTCTTTCTCGTCCTGGGGGTTACATGGCGATATCAACACTTTCTACAGGTGTAAGCAGGGGGATCAGGTTCTAAGGCATATTTCGAATCATAACCACCACCTATATACTTGGTAGATTATACATTACTATAACTTACATTCTTTAATTGTATTTTTGGCGTATGAGAACGAAAAGAAGTAAGTGTTGTCAAAAATTAAATTTTGAGTTTTATTATTTAATTTAATCTATTTTTGATTTCCATTTAAAACTCCATTCATCCAACAGAAATATTTTCAATACAGTTTGGTTACTGTTCAGGGTACATATGGAATGGTTTCACTTTCTATATGTGCGGCCTCTGGGGTGTAGATTTCTTGGGCTCTGGGGCCAAAAATCGTGTGTGGTACATTTTGCGCTGCACAATCATCATGACCCATTTTAGCCCTTGAGCACTTACTTTCGCATAATGCAGAAAACAAGACTTTCAACGACAAAATCTAATAGCTCGTATCCATGAAGGGTAACAAATAAGCATATTATAATGATAGTTTAATGGGCGAATAGCATAATAGAGAACTAAAAACTTCCCTCTGTTTTGTTTTATTCTTGTTTATGGAAACACGGAAAATGTTCATGTGTTTGTTTCTTCCTTCTCTTCGATAGCATCTTTCACCAATGGTTTAGGTATGTATAATTGCATTGGAAAAATTTCTACTCTTTTGCTTTCGTCAGACTTCGACGTTATGAAGCCCCGAACTGCTCCCACAGGGTTGCAACGGGCTGAAATTTTCTTCAGTGCTTTAGTCATTGACGACTCATCATCATACAACAGGGGGTTGATCACGGAATTGATTGGGAGGAATATGATGGAGAAGGTGATGTACAAAGACCTGGCATCTATCACATCGGCATGGTGGAGGAAGCATATGGAAATAAAGGGCACCCAGCACACGAAGTCCGTCATGATGAGCGCTATGATCCGTCGCTGCATCCTCTTATTTCGCTGGCGCACCACCTGACCAGTGGGGCCAGCAGCCTTGGCAAGGTACTTGGAACTTTTGAAGGCAGCGTAGCCAATGCCAGTGTAGCACACTGATATGGATAAGAAGCAACACATGTTGATGGTGAGCAGAATCAAAACATAAATACGCTGGGGGTCATTCTTCTCAACGAAGTATTTGAACAAACAAACCCCGTCGTTGCCATAGAAATGGACTTTTCTTTGGAACCCTGATTTAAGGTTGTACTCGTGAGAGAAAAGTCGGTACATCATTTCATTGATCAATTCCCAACTAAGAACTTTATTTTTCATTCTTCCATAGTATGCGCTGAGGGCATTCGTGTTCATCCTCTTGTCAACCATTCCAATGAATAAACCAATAGAATCATGATAAGCTAAACCGTTGACGAAATAGTCCTCTAAATCAGCTAGTATGGGAATGAGGGCTATGGACAATGAAATTAGGAAGAAGAAGACACCCCTGAGCAAATAGTAGCCCCTTAACTCGAGCGGTAGCATGTTTCTGGGCTAAAACATTTTTCCTTATTCCATAAACTCTCTGGACACTGAGAGATGTCATCGAGAACACTGAAAGTTGCGAACCGAATGTGTTCAAACTACCCAGCAGAGCGCATTTCAAACTTGTAAGCCAGGAAAACTGGTGGATGCAGTAGGTGTCTCTAAAAACAAATGTATCGAATACAGCAATGGCAATGAGGTACACTCCAACGCAGAAATCACCTAAATTGATGAGGAGAATCATTGTCCTGTTTGATAACTGGAGAGACTTCTCACAGGTTGCCAACTTTTTCAAGCAGCGAATCATCAACTCTGAGTTGAGAATGACAGCAAAGGAGCCAGTGAACCAAGCAAAGAATCTGTAAAGACCTCCAGACACAATGCGCTTACTGCACTCATCATTGCACTCATCTGAGAAGTCTTTGCAGTCGATAGTGCCATCGCACTTCTGATTAAGGGGGAGGAACTGCTTCCCATCAGAGCACAGGAAGTGGTTATCACAGCTGTTCTCATCACTGGCATCCCCACAATCATCCACAAGATCGCAGACCCTGTGGAAATCAACACACAGATTATTCTCACACAGGAAGAATTCATTGCTATAAGCCCTCTCGTTTCTAACTAGGAAAGTTAGGGCAGTGTTGCCCACCAAAGTGAAGACTCTCTGGGGATACTGGTTAGGACAAGCATCATGCTCCAGGGGAATCTGGGTATTCTTAAGGGGGCATTCTGACTCCTTACAGAAGCCAAGACAGCTCATATACAGGTAAAGCTCTCCATACATAAATTTGCAGTTCAAGTCTGAAACAGTAGAGCCAATCAGTACAGTCCGAGGAAGACCAAGAATTGGCGAAGGAATCAGATTCACCAATATTCTTTTACAATCTAGATCTGTTAACATTTCAAGGGTTCCCATACCCTTCATACAATACGGAGTTATTATGTAATTCACATTGTTCATGCGCAGTTTTTCCATTTCTTGAAAAATACTTGGTGTTCTCTGCGTGGTCTTACAGATTTGGTTTTCATTTCCACAGTGTTCCACTCCATCACAGAGGTTTTCCGAGCTCGATGTAATGCACTTCCTCATTTTCGCAAATGTAAATGTCAATGCAACTCGTTTTTTCCGTCACAAAGCGGTGAGTTTTTTCTGAACCACAACTTTCCCAAGTTGCTATATCTTCGTCTGATCCATCCACACAATCCATAACTCCATCCCAACCCAAAGCAGTGGAATGCCGAGTCTCCATCCATAGACATACCTTCGATAGCAATATCTCGTAGTCATGGACTTACACACATCGTTATGCTCATCGGACCCGTCATCGCACTCCCTGACTTCGTTACACATGAGGTGTTTGTGGACTGTACAGGACAGGGAAGTGTCCACACACTCCACATCCATACCATCGTCACAAATGCCTATCCGGAGACCCTCCTGACATACCAGGAACTTTGAAACCGAGGAGTTGTAACCTCGGATGTTGCAGAACACCCCTACTCTCCCTATGTCAGTGCAGTTGGTCTGGTCTGTGTAGTCAGTACAGTACGGGACACAGAAGTAGTCCCCGCACGCCTTGAAGTATGAAAGTCTGTGCCCCAAATAGCACATGAACTGTTTCCTTGAGGTACCTGATGGGGGCACACCGAGTGAAGTTGAAAACAGGAACTATCTGCCGTGTAATGAACCTCCTACAGAGGGCCCTGGTGTCCCCGGGATACCAGACACCGGTCCTCGTCTGTCCTGGTTCCGATAATGGGGGTGCTGTAGTTATACTCAAAGCATTGCCGTCTCCCGTCACACAAGTGGAAAAGTTGAATATACGGCTCTGGCATTTTGTCCGCCCCGGAGGTACTTAGCAGTTCTGCGGTGCAGTAGAAACCGTAGGTGAAATCCCCGCAAGTGGCCTCATCAGTGCAGGACATGAGGTCGCACACTCCGTTACACTGGATTTCAGCCCTTTGCGTGGTGTTAAGGTGGGGTGTCCAGGAGTTTTCAGAATAGCTTGTATTGCTGAGGCAGTTCAAGGTTTGAAACGGTCTTTTTTGGGGGCCGTCTGATGGTTTAAAAACAGCGTAGAACTGCGAGCTGGCTATGAACTTGCAGTGTGTCTGATCACAGAAAGCGGTTTGATCGGCCTGTAGAACTCTTCTCAAACCTCCGGGTACCACAAGAACTGGTAGGACTTGGTGTCGTTGGGACAGGTTGCATTCACGAAACCTGACGTGGATATCATGGTGATTGGGTTCATCACATCCAGATAATACTCAGTTGAGGTAGCACACTGGTAGATCGTCACCAGCCCAGATTCTCCCTTCGAGCAAACTTTCTTTAGAAACCTGTTTCTCTCCTCCAGCTGGCAGATACCTGGGACGTTCACTCTTCAGAAGGAATGTTTAAACTATGAAGTGATCCATAGCTTCAGTGCACGAATTTGGGGATTATAAGGGTATAGGACACTACGGCACTGGACTCTACGGCACTGGACCCTACGGCACAGGACACTACGGCACAGGACTCGTGGGCACACTTTTCAGTTTTGGGGGGACGCTGCGGCACACTTTGGTTTTAGGGTGGACTCTGCGGCACACCCTAAGGCACGGTTGCAGTTAGAGTGATGGAGTAGGGGACTCAGCGGCACATACAATTCAGGCACCACTAATTAAAGAAATTTCTCCTGTTAACAACGACTTAGTCGTGAACCTCATTTACCCAATGGCCAATGATAAGCAGATATAGGTGGAAAACTGATCTCAGATAAATAAATGGATATAATTTCATTTTTCAATAAATGCAATAACTATTAAATCAATTAATTAAATCCCCTTGGGGTTTGGGATTTCAGCATGTGTTGTTAGGACTTGGAAGAACAGTTGAGGACAGGAGGCAAAGGTTCCGTCGATGTACCAGCTCAAGCTCTCCTCCAGGATGTCAAGGTTGCTGTCGGTAGCCAGGATGATGATCCGCTTCTCCTCGTCGTTGTTGTCGAATTTCAGCATCAGGTCACCAGCAAGGGAAGTGCAGTCATCATCCTCAATCTCCAGCTCCGCAAGGCAGGTGGGGGCTCTAGGTCGAGGGTTCTTCTTCCGCCTGATGCGTTGAGCTCTCTTCTTGGTAGCCTCCTCACTAGGTAGTCTAGCCCGGGTGTCCTGGGAGATGGAGCCAGTGGTGGAGCAGTGAATTAGGTAGGGAGCAGTGTGGGTGTTCTCCGCCATGTCTGCAATGTTGGAGAAGACCTCACGCAGCTCACAGTCAGCAAGGTCTGGCTCGTGGCAGTGAGGCTGCTTGAAGGCATCGAGGTTCCCCTGGGAGTCCGTATAGAGCCTTCCATTGCAGCGGTCGTTCTTCTTCACGCACCTCCAAGCATGTCTGCCATCAAGGGTGGGCTTCCCACTCTTCGAGTAGCGGAATCCAAGGTGAAGAAGATTCTGAGATCCAGCTGTCCGCCCCCTCACTATCTTGACTTCTTCGTTGTTGAACATTGATAGAGAGGAAATGAATTTGATGGTTTGATCCTACAGAGAGGCATCTCTTATACTATCTGGCTGTTTCGTCCGATGGCGATTTCATGTGCAATCAAGTCATAATGTTGTTCTCATGGGAGCGGAAGTCTGATGAGTCCCGGAATCCTAATGAGGTCACAAGCAGTATCTACCGTTACATGTTCCAGATCTGTAATCCTAATAAGGTCAGCTAACAAGCAGTATCTACCGTTTGTTACAGATCTGTGATCCTAATAAGGTCAGCTAACAAGCAGTATCTACCGTGTGTTCCTGACCTCTGATTAGGTATAGGGGACAATGTCCCCTACTCCGTTACCCTAACTGCAACCGTGCCTTAGAGTGTGCCGCAGAGTCCACCCAAAAACCAAAGTGTGCCGCAGCGTCCCCCCAAAACTGAAAAGTGTGCCCACGAGTCCTGTGCCGTAGTGTCCTGTGCCGTAGGGTCCAGTGCCGTAGAGTCCTGTGCCGTAGTGTCCGAACCCCGATTATAATAATCAGTTACAATGAGTAAGTTTCACTGAGCACTAACCCGTGATTTGTAGTGGAAGGAAGATACAAATGAAGGCTCTAATGGAAAGACAATGCGCTTCTCTATTCATGCCTTGTTTAACCTGAGATTCCAGTTCAGGGATAACATTTTACTACAGTAAATTGCACAAGAATTTGCAACATTTCGTGACATAATGAAAATAATAAATCCCGAATTCAGTTCTAGTCAAGTCATGAGCTTGTGGGAATGAACAATGATTATTTCCTACTAATATTAGCATGAATAATACACGATAGGAATAACTCTGGTAAGCTGCTGGTCAGGTTTATTAAAAACCAGAGTAGGGACAGCGCAGATAATACTGAATGCAACAAATATATGCTGCAATGAATTTGGTTTTAACTTTTATCTTTTTATACTGGATTTTATGCAAAGAAAATGTTTTCCCACAGTATTTTATCATGTAAAAGTAAATGCATAAAGTCTGCATTAACATAAAAATTCATCATAAACTTTAGTTGTAGGCATAGCAGTGAAAAAAGTTTTCACCTAATACCAATATTTCAATATTTTTGATTTGCTTTGCAGTGCTTTTTGTTTTCGTTAATGATATGCGATATTTCTAGCTTTTTAGAATTTCTAGCTCTGAGAAAAAAAATGTCGACGTTGAAATGTAGCTACGTAACATGAGCTCTCAGAAAGTCAGGGGATGGTCTTTGTAATCTTCATACTTTTATAGGTTCCTCCTTGCTCCGCGCAATTTCTTGCGGCAGTCTTCATCACAATTCTTGGGAAGACACTTATCCTCACCTAAGATCTGCCAACGAATCCCGGTTAGTGAAAGTTTGATTTGAGGTGATCCTCTAGACAGTTTCAGCTCAATTTTGGTATAAAGAATATGTCTTTACTGGCTTGTGTTGTAGTTTTGAGGCTGAAAATTGTGTCACGATATCTGATAACCTAGATTCTACAGTTTTTAGCCATTTTTAACCTTGAATGGAAGTGCTTTAGTCCCCTAAAAGCAATTTAATCGTAATCAAGACGTCAAACTATATTTCCTTGGTTAAAATTTGGGAGTTTTTGACCTTGCGTTGTCCATTGAAGTTAAAACAAGGTGAGATTTCCAGATAAAATTCCTGAGAGGAAGTCACTTAACCTCACCTGCAATTCATTTGAGCCCAAAATGAAGTCTCTACGACTTTCTTTAGCTGAGTTATGAAAAATCGACATAGTGTATCAACATCAAAAAGGGCGAGGCCCAAAAAAACCACCGCCCCCATGAGGTTGGATGGTAATTTTATTCTGGTGCCTGAGACCCAGGACTAGCCCCTGAAATAGTTTACGAATCGTTATAAAAATCACCAGGTAAGCTGACATTTTTTTCAAAATTGGGTGGATTAACACTGCTCGATCAACAAAACAACAACAAAAAAAATCATGAACCCCAACCCAATTAAACATAAAATGCGTTACGCGAACTTATGACTCTGACACCGACTTGTGTGAGTGTTTGGTTCATACTTCAGCTGTTGTTCAAAGGAAAGCCGCTTAATTTTCCAAAAATTTGTCCCCAGCTATGCCGTCTACCTTGGCCAACACCCATGTTAAATGAAAAGATGAAACTCATAACGGCGCTTATGTTCATACGAAAGTGAATTTCAGACCTGTCTAGGCAGTACGCCGCGAATAATAGAAAACTAAAACTGTATTCTCCTTGAGAAAAATTTGCAATGAAACGCGCATTTCACACGGCTTAAAACTCCGGACTTTTGGCGGATGTTTTCATTCCCCGCGGCCAGTTATTTTGTTACCTGATCCCCCGGCGTAAGTTGGTATTTTTCTTCGTAATCCAGAGATATACCACGGAAAGTTAGAACAGGGTTTTGGTTTCACAGTGACAATAGTAAGAGATGGTGATTTTACCTTAATATCCTGCTCGTTTTCTTCTTCCCACTGCTTTCCCGCTGCAGCGAAGAGGTCGTCAGACTTCCTGGCTATATCCGGTACCTGGAACGGGGTTTAAACAATTGTAAGAAGACTAATTACAATAGATCGCAGGAACCGTAGTTATAAGACACTGTTAACTATATTTAACCCGCATTGGAACCAGGTAACCTACCCACCCACACCATACCCCGGGTAGTTACTTAGTTGAGGGGCGCGGGAATAGCATGATTTCTTTATAATATTAAGTTATATTAAGTTCAAATAAAACAATGCAGTTCCCGTGCAACCATGTATTATACCCCGGCTGAGTTTGGGTTTCTATGAAAGCAGCTCAGTACCCCTTTGTTCCTGTGAATCAGACTTTCAGACTCTAGGTGGAAACGAGCACAATAGCAATATTAGCATACAGCACTAGACAAGGGAGCTTTCATATCGCTTACTGCTTTATTCTAACTCTCTGATGATAGTATTCCATTACACTCTGAGGTCATTCTGATATTCTGAGCTTAGTGAGTTTGTTCGTCGAGTCGGTTATCCTCATTTTATTTGAATTTGTGAAATATTAAGCAGGGGCATTGGACCTGTACGCTATCTTAAGTTCAGGATTTAAATTCAGGATTTTTTATTCGGTCACCGAAAAATTGCCAAAATTCTAAAATCTTTCTCTAAATATTTTCAATTCTTCAAGGTCCTCTGTTATGTGCATTGTGCTGATGCGAAAAATTGTCACTGTTTATCATTCACAGCAATTCATCGTCTCTGACAGACCATGTGCAATATAGAGAACCCAAACAATTGATTTATCAAACGTGTGTTTCTATTCATGAACACATGTGTGAAAAAATAAGGAAATCAATCATGTGACTCATATTCATGAAAATTGAAAACCTAAAAAGCTTAAATCTGAAGCCCTCCTCTTCCTTATCATAAAAATCTCGGACGTTTTCATCAATGTCTTTAATACATAGACACTTGGAACTTGCCTGTTCGGGTCCATAGTGATTTAGGCCTTCGCCCTTGAAACCAGATACATCCCTCGGGCTGTGCCTGCGGGATGAACGGACACAATAGGCGCATGTCTGCGTATTTTAAATCTTTTCATCAGCAAACTTAATGCCTACTCATAACTCTTTATTAATAAGCTGTTCATGTTATTCCATTTGATCGCCCTTCAACTGTTATTGCAACGTAGAGGAGCCCGCGAAATCGCGAATGAAGGTTTGTTGAATCTCATTATACTCCATGAACTGAGGATGCATCAAAAGTGGGAACTCAGAAAGTAAAGAAGTTAATAAGAATCTGTGGTTGTGTTGAGAAACACGCTTTCTATATACCAACACTTGAAGTAACGAGTTTATCAAAAGTTGGAACTCGGAAAGTGAAGAAGTAACGAGTTTATCAACCCTCAGGTGTGAACTGTGGACTGTTGTGGGAAGGTACATGTGGTGCCCAATATAGGCAAGTTATAATCTCTGTAAGCCCTGGGACCTCGCCAGCAGACTGCAGAGCGCAATGTAAACAAGTTAGCGGCTGCAACCTCTTTATCGTGCGCAACTGGGACTCAAACTGCGCGTTTTTCCGCAAGGAAGCACTGGATGTTTGTGAGAGGAGTTTTAGTCCTTATAAGAGTGCCACTGCGTATTCTGTAAACGATTGCAAAGACCTTGATCACGGTATGTGTATAATTGCCTTTATCACGTCACATCTGTGTGCAAATCACGTCACATAATATGAGTTCAAAAATCTTAAAATTCTGACTGATTGACTTAAAACAGGGGCCCCTGAGGTCAAGAAGTTGCCCAGAAAGCCAGAATCAATTTAAAAATCTATCTTCCCCTACAAATTTCAAAGAGGACCTTGGAACGCGAAACATCGACCTGAGACTTCAAAATCACCATTTTGACGACTTCTTGGCGAGGGGCCAGATTTTTTTAAAAGCTTACCTTATTACATGAAATAAAGGTTGTCAAGTAACTAAGGTTACACATTATTTACGAGCACTTAATTAAGGTGAAATTAATAGGCATCACCTTAATTCTATGTAATCTTACATTCATGCTCCTATGATTAAGTGTTCGATGATAATTTTTGTGGGTAAATTTTGGTTTGAATTTTAGTTATTGCCACAATTTTACGAAAAAATCGTCAAGTAAGCTTTTCTGGAGTTAAACTGTGGTATTCTCAAACCCGCGAAAACTGCAAACACCCTTCCTCTCATAATTAAACAATTTTAACTATGATTTGCAGGTAATTTGGTAATCTGTCGACGGACAGTTACCGGTCGGTTAACGGTCGGTTATCGGTCGCTTACCGGTCAGTTAACGGTCGGTTAACGGTCGGTTAACGGACGGTTACCGCCCACGGACAGTTACCGGTCGGTTAACGGACATTTAACGGACGGACAGTTACCGGTCGGTTACCGGTCACTTAACGGTCGGTTAACGGACGGTTACCGCCCACAGACAGTTACCGGTCCTTTAACGGTCGGTTAACGGACGGTTACCGCCCACGGGCAGTTACTGGTCGGTTAACGTACGGTTACCGCCCACGGACAGTTACCGGTCCTTTAACGGTCGGTTAACGGACGGTTACCGCCCACAGACAGTTACCGGTCCTTTAACGGTCGGTTAACGGACGGTTACCGCCCACGGGCAGTTACTGGTCGGTTAACGTACGGTTACCGCCCACGGAGTTAACGGTCGGTTACCGGTCACTTAACGGTCGGTTAACGGACGGTTAACGCCCACGAGCAGTTACCGGTCGGTTACCGGTCGGTTACCGGTCACTTAACGGTCGGTTAACGGACGGTTACCGCCCACGGGCAGTTACCGGTCGGTTACCGGTCACTTAACGGTCGGTTACCGCCCACGGACAGTTACCGGTCGGTTACCGGTCGGTTAACGGTCATTTAACGGTCGGTTAACGAACGGTTACCGCCCAAGGTCAGTTACTGGTCGCTAAAGGCCGTTTTAAGCATCTCAATTGTTTTTCCAGACCCTCAAACCCCCTTTCTTCAGTCAGCAATTGCAAACCCTCTCTCCATTCGGATGCTACATGATTATGTAATTATTAGATGATGATGTATAATATATTTCCATTGACAAACACTTATAAATATAATATATGGCACACTGTTTAATTACTGATGAGTAAGAAATTGCCATCCGTTTATCATGGGAAAGTGAATGTTGCACTAAGTAGGAAATTTTAACATTTAAATTATATGAATTAGCCCCCCCCCCCATTACGCTGCATCAGAGCATCAGCTAATAAAACAAAGTTTAAATCAATTATACGGTAGAATACGATATTATATATCTTAATCAAAAATTCGTCTCATCAGTTCAGGGATCTCCTTGCTGAAGTTCTGTATGATGGAAGGACCAGTTCTGGTAAGGTTTCGCTTCTTCACCCACATGAATACACACAGAGCAATCGCCATGCTAGGAGTTTGATCGGCTTTGTCCAGTTCAAGCCGCCTGTGCTTCTTGGCATGAAACCACATGCCCTCACAGGTTTTGGTGTGTTCAACAGTGAGTAGGTCTACGAAGCCTCTTCTTTGGTTGACCACCAGACGGGTGAAGCCATGATGAGAAAGGGAGCCGTCTGTCAGGATGACAGTTCCTGCTTAAACTTACTTCTTGATGAGACGGATGAGTGTGTATTCGTCTCGCCTGTTCCCTGGACACTCAACAAGGAAACAGTCACCGCTGTTCCGACAGCAACCACCAAGCACCCACTTCCCCTTAGGCCTTAACACGTCGTCCCCGAGTATACTTCCTCTTCCCGAATTTGGATTCGCATCAACCTCCAGGACATGTCATGTACTCGTAGTAGAACTGAAGAGATGAGAACTGCACTGACGATTAAAGGAAATTATGAAGCTGAAAGGGTTTCTCTGCTCCGGAAAGGTGCTATTTTTTAATGATACTAACCATTGCTACAAAAAAATCCTCGTGAAATCCCCATGTTCCTATCGTGAGATTTCACACCTTCATGTTATGGCACAACGACATTACTAGCTATATACGTGATGAAATTGGTATTTCCCACCTTAGATATGCTAGTTAATTAATATATAACGCATTCAATTGATTGTGACACTAACCGGCCGTTAAGTGACCGGTTACTGACCGTTAACCGACCGGTTACTGCCCGTGGGTGGTAACCGACCGTTAACCGACCGTTAAGTGACCGTTAACCGACCGGTAACTGCCCGTGGGCGTTAACCGTCCGTTAACCGACCGTTAAGTGACCGGTAACCGACCGTTAACCGACCAGTAACTGTCCGTGGGCGGTAACCGTCCGTTAACCGACCGTTAAGTGACCGGTAACCGACCGGTAACTGTCCGTGGGCGGTAACCGTCCGTTAACCGACCGTTAAGTGACCGGTCAGTGACCGGTAACCGACCGGTAACTGTCCGTCCGTTAAGTATCCTTCAACCGACCGGTAACTGTCCGTTGGCGGTAACCGTCCGTCAACCGACCGTTAACCGACCGTTAAGTGACCGTTAAGTGGTCGGTAACCGACCGGTTACCGACCGGTAACTGTCCGTCGACAGATTACCAAGTTGCCGATTTGCATTCCATGTACACACTGGATAACCTTGTTATATCCAGCTGGGATAAGTATTAGCGTACACCATCAAATCATCGAGTAAGTTTTTTCCAGTATGACGTCACATTGTTGTCAAAATTAAGGTAACTTAAAAGGTAGGTGTATTTAAAATAAGGTTGGTAAAAATTTACGAGCACTTAATTAAGGTGAAATTCGACTCGATCACCTTAATTAAGTGATACCTTAATTTCATGTAATAAGGTATACTAAGAAGTTGAAATTTTATGCCTAACTGTTCTAGTTCCCATTCCCTGATTCCCAAACCAAATTAGGCATCAGTAATTACGCAAAACAATATTTAGTGTACCAAAAATTTGAGCGAGAGGGCCGCTCAAATTTTTGGAAAGTCATTTTAGATTTCAGGAACCTGCTGGAATTCCTATTACTTTATTAATCCTCATTGCTTCATTAGTACTAGATTTCTTTTAGTATCTCTTATCATTTACCGTATGTAGCAAGCTGTCATGAAATTTACTTAATCAATCAACTTTATCAATTCATTATTTGAGTCTTGAAATGGCACGATGTTACAACTTACAGAGCTTTATGGAGATGGAGGACTGAGTGAATGATACAGGTTATGTTGCTGTTATCCAACAACTTATTAATTTGCTCATTCTCATCTTCATTATAATATTCAGTATAATGCTATAATGCTTGAAAAGAGAATGTTATTGATAAGGTCGTTAATTTCAAAAGGTCGGTTGAATAATACACTCACTCCGCTCGTGCATTCCTTCCGATGCATTTTGCGTGTGTTATTTCGCATGTGTTATTTTGCGTGTGTTAAAAGAGTCCTTGGCTGAAGCTCTGAAGTCTTGAAAAAGCTGATTTTTTGAGCTAAAAATATTTTCAGGATAGAGACAGGAGACACTGTCACTGGACTTATAAACAGTTTCAACAGGGTGAATATGTTGTGATTTAGCTTCTTCAGACGATCAGACGGAAATAATTCAGAATTATTTGATGATATCAAAATCTGTGCACAACGAACAATTTCCATGAAGTTTATTAGGTATAGCGTTTATTTTATTAACGTACTTTTACTAAACATCGAAGTTTTGCGCATTAGAATCAAGAAATCGATCATTGTCAAACACCACATAATTCCATGATCAACACATTCAAACCTCGTCTTGGAGTCCAGTCATGATGATTGGGAGGAGCTTGTGGAAGTAGCTGTACCGGTCCATGAGGGTCACCAGCCAGCCTCCAACCACTTCATACACAGCCTCCCTCACAGGGGGACACGGGTCAAATGTTCCTGGGGGACAAAAATAGTCATTCATTCCTGAAGGGACACAGGGGTCAAATGTTCCTGAATCCTGGGGAACAAACAGGGTCATTCATTCCTGAAGGGACACAGGGGTCAAATGTTCCTGGGGGACAAACAGGGGTCATTCATTCCTGGGGGAAAATAGGGGTCAAATGTTTCTGGGGGACAAATAGGGGGCTTTTATTCCTGGGGGACAAATAGGGGTCATTCATTCCTGGGGGACAAATAGGGGTCAAATGTTCCTGGGGGACAAATAGGGGGCTTTTATTCCTGGAGTGGCACAGGGGTCAAATGGTCCAGGGAGACCCGGGTAAAATGTTCCTTGGAAGCTTGGAGGGCAGTGGTCGGATGTTCCTAAGGGGGGGGGCACAGTGGACACATGTGCATAAGGGGGGAAACAGGGGTCAAACTTTCCTGGGGAGGACACTCAGGTGGCAATAGCCCGGAAGTTCATAGGAGAAGGACACGGACCATTTGAGCCAGAAAGGTGACCTAAATGTCGATTGAGGGGTCAAATAAGGGAATTTTCACCCCAAAATTAAAGAGTAAATTCATTCCAAAGTAGTACAACTCCCATAAATACACCTCCTAAGGTAGAATGAAACTCACTCTGAGCCAGATGCGACATGATGTCCTCAATCATCTTATTATCTCCATGATTAAGAAGGGCACCCAGTGCTCTAATCACTAACGTCCTGACTTTCTGATGCTGAAAATAGTGACTGTGTCAAACTCTAAACTGAAAGAACCTACACGGCCTCAGGTTATTTACACTCATTGAAGGATTGAAGAGTGTTCGGCATATTGTTGATTTTAGAGAAAATTGAAGTTAACTTGAAGGAATTGACCTACTAAAATAGTAAGGGGCCCACTAAGTGAGGGTTGAAATATTTAAAAGTGAATTGGTACAGCTAATTAGTAAACCCTGATTGTTTTGCAGCAGAGGGTTAGGAGGCATTGGCACTACCGTGTGAGTGTTTGGTTCATACTTCAGCTGTTGTTCAAAGGAAAAGCCGCTTAATTTTCCAAAAATTTGTCCCCAGCTATGCCGTCTACCTTGGCCAACACCCATGTTAAATGAAAAGATGAAACTCATAACGGCGCTTATGTTCATACGAAAGTGAATTTCAGACCTGTCTAGGCAGTACGCCGCGAATAATAGAAAACTAAAACTGTATTCTCCTTGAGAAAAATTTGCAATGAAAGAATGAAACGCGCATTTCACACGGCTTAAAACTCCGGACTTTTGGCGGATCTTTTCATTCACCGCGGCCAGTTATTTTGTTACCTGATTCCCCGGCGTAAGTTGGTATTTTTCTTCGTAATCCAGAGATATACCACGGAAAGTTGGAACAGGGTTTTGTTTTCACAGTGACAATATTAAGAGATGGTGCTTTTACCTTGATATCCTGCTCGTTTTCTTCTTCCCACTGCTTTCCCGCTGCAGCGAAGAGGTCGTCAGACTTCCTGGCTATGTCCGGAACCTGGAACAGGGTTTAAACAATTGTAAGAAGACTAATCACAGGGATTGTAAGAAGACTAATTACAATAGATTGCAGGAACTGTAGTTATAGCACTCTGTATTAATACCGCATTTGAACCAGGTAACCTACCCACCCAGTACCCACACCCTGCCCCCTTCATAGCCCCGCCCCGGATAGTTACTTAGATAAGGGGGCGCAGAGAGGGGCACGGGAATAGCATAATTTCTTTATATTAAGTTATATTAAGTTCAAATAAAACAATGCAGTTCTCGTGCAAGCATGTATTATATCCCTGCTGAGTTTGGGTTTCTATGAAAGTAGCTCAGTACCACTTTGTTCCTGTTAATCAGACTTTCAGACTCTCGGTGGAAACGAGCACAATAGCAATATTAGCATACAGCACAAGACAAGGGAGCTTTCATATCGCTTACTGCCTTATTCTAACTCTCTGATAGTATCTCATTACATTCTGAGGTCATTCTGCTATTCTGAGCTTAGTGAGTTTGTTCGTTGGGTCGGTTATATTCACTCATTTCAACCTAAATCTGATTTTCAGGAGGATTAGATTGTGAATTTGTGAAATATTAAGCGGGGGGACTGGACCTACGCTATCTTAAGTTCAATAACAAAGCATCACTGCAAAACTCTCACGAACAACGGCCTTTATTAAAGTCAGGATTTTGAATTCGGTCACCGAAGAAACGAAAAATTGCCAAAATTCTAAAATCTTTCTCTAAATACTTTAAATTCTTCATGGTTCTCTGTCATAGTGTTATGTGCATTGTGCTGATGAGAAAAATTGTCACTTATCATTAACAGCAATTCATCGTCTCTGGCAGACCATATTCAATACAGGGAACCCAAACAATAGATATATCAACATGTGTTTCTATCCATGAACACATAGGTTAAAAAAATAAGGATATCAATCATGTGAGACCTAAAATCTCAAGCCCTCCTCTCCCTTATTGAAATCAACGTAATAATCATAAAAATTTCGGACGTTTTCATCAGTGCCTTTAATACATAGACACTTGGAACTTGCCTGTTCGGGTCCATATTGGTTTAGGCCCTCGCCCTTCGGGCTACGGATCGAAACCAGATACATCCCTCGGGCTGTGCCTGCGGGAGGAACGGACACAATAGGCGCTTGTCTGCTTATTTTGAATCTTTTCCTCTGCAAACTGAATGCTACTCATTAACCCAGATATGCCAAAGGGTGGAAAATAGACTCTCAAAGTATAGTTCTATACTGTTGAGCTCATTAATAACGTATCTTTATTCAGCTGTTCATGTTATTCCATTTGATCGTCCTTCAACTGGTATTGCGAAGTGGAGGAGCACGCGAAATCGCGAATGAAGGTTTGTTGAATCTCATTATACTCATCAATTCATCATCAACTGAGAATGCATGGGAACTCAGGAAGTAAAGAAGTTAAGAATCTGGGGATGTGTTGAGAAACGCGCTTTCTATATACCAACACTTAAAGTAACGAGTTCATTAAACCCTCAGGTGTGAACTGTGGAAGGTTGTGGGAAGGTACATGTGGTGCCCATTATAAGCAAGTTACAATCTCTAGAAGCCCTGGGACCTCGCCAGAAGACTGCAGAGCGCAATGTAAACAAGTTAGCGGCTGCCACCTCTTCATCGTGCGCAACTGGGACTTAAACTGCGCGTTTTTCCGCAAGGAAGCACTGGATGTTTGTGAGAGGAGTTTTAGTCCTTATAAGAGTGCCACTGCGTATTCTGTAAACGATTGCAAAGACCTTGATTACGGTATGTTTAATTGCCTTTATCACGTCACATCATATCTGTGTGCAAATGAAGTTATGTTTGAAATGAGTTCAAAAACCTTAAAACCCAGACTAACTGACTTAAGACAGGGGCCCTGAGCTTGAGAAAAAGAAGTTACCCAGAAAGCCACAATCAATTAAAAATCTATTTTCCCTTACAAATTTGAAAGGCGACCTTGGAACGCGAAATATCAATCTGAGACTTGAAAATCACCAATCTGACGACTTCTTGGCGAGGGGCCAGATTATTGTTAAAGCTTATACTAAGAAGTTGAAGTTTTATGCCTAACTGATCTAGTTCCCATCCCAAACCAAATTAGGTATCAGTAATTACGCAAAACAATATTTAGTATACCAAAATTTGAGCGAGAGGGCCGCTCAAATTTTTGGAAAGTTATTTTAGATTTCAGGAACCTGCTGGAAGTCTTATTTTTCTTTAAGTATCTCTTATCATTTCCGTATGTAGCAAGCTGTCAAGAAATTTCCTAAATCAATCAACTTTATCAATTCATTATTTGAGTCTTGAAACGGCACGATGTAACAACTTTCAAGGCTTTATTATGGAGATGGAGGACTGAGTGAATGATTCAGGTAAGGTTGCTTTAACCAACAACTTATTAAGTTGCTCATTCTCATCTTCATTATAATATTCAGAATAAAGCTTGAAAAGAGAATGTTATTGATAAGGTCGTTAATTCCAAAAAGGTCGGTTGAATAATACACTCACTCCGCTCGTGCATTCCTTCCGAAGCATTTTGCGTGTGTTATTTTGCATATTGTGTTGACAGAGTCCTTGCCTGAAGCTCTGAAGTCTTGAAAAAGCTGATTTTTTGAGCTAAAAATATTTTCAGGATGGAGACAGGAGACACTGTCACTGGACTTATAAACAGTTTCATCAGGGTGAACATGTGATTTAGATTCTTCAGACAATCGGACGGAAATATCTCAGAATTATTTGATAATATCAAAATCTGTCCACAGCGAACAATTTCCATGAAGTTTATTAGGTATAGCGTTTATTTTATTAACGTACCTTTACTAAATATCGAAGTTTTGTCCGTTTGGGAAAAATGCTGTTTAGACTTTTAATCAGTTCAATCATGACAATTTGCATAATGTACGTCACTTCAGTTTAATCCAACTGCTGATTTTGAAAAAAAGCTGATTTCGAAAAATAGCTGGTTTCAATCTTTTTTAATCGTGATGAATTCCCAGTTTTACACCACCTCTATTACATTATTAAATCATTGATTTTTTGGCTCAAAAGTGGGACTGTCGAATTTTTTGGATCATTTTTGCGCAAATTGTAGACCCCAAACTATGACAGACCACTGCATAGTCCCATGTCCATTAGAATCAAGAAATCGATTATTGCCAAACACCACATAATCCTATGATCAAAACATTCAAACCTCGTCTTGGAGTCCAGTCATGATGATGGGGAGAAGCTTGTGGAAGTAGCTGTACCGGTCCATGAGGGTCACCAGCCAGCCTCCAACCACTTCATACACAGCCTCCCTCACAGGGGGACACGGATCAAATGTTCCTGGGGGACAAACAGGGTCATTCATTCCTGAAGGGACACAGGGGTCAAATGTTCCTGGGGGACAAATAGGGGTAATTCATTCATGGGGGACAAATAGGATTCATTCATTCCTGAAGGGACACAGGGGTCAAATGTTCCTGGGGGACAAATAGGGGTCATTTATTCCTGAAGGGACACAGGGGTCAAATGTTTCTGGGGGACAAATAGGGGGCCATTTATTCCTGGAGTGGCACAGGGGTCAAATGTTCCTTGGGGACAAATAGGGGTCATTCATTCCTGAAGGGACACAGGGGTCAAATGTTCCTGGGGGACAAATAGGGGTCATTTATTCCTGGGGGAAAAATAGGGGTCATTCATTCCTGGGGGACAATTGGGGGTCATTTATTCCTGGGGGACAACTAGGGGTCATTCATTCCTGGGGGACAATTGGGGGTCATTTATTCCTGGGGGACAAATAGGGGTCATTCATTCCTGGAGTGGCACAGGGGTCAAATGGTCCAGGGAGACACGGGTAAAATGTTCCTTGGAGGGCAGTGGTCGGATGTTCTAAGGGGGGTACAGAGGTCACATGTGCATAAGGGGGGAAAAAGGTGTCGAACTTTTCTGGGGAGGACACACAGGGGTCAATAGTCCGAAAGTTCATAGGAGAAGGACACGGACCATTTTAGTCAGAAAGGAGGCCTAAATGTCGATTGAGGAGTCAAATAATTGAATTTTCACCCAAAAATTATAGGGTAAAGGGTTTCTGGATATCATAATCGTAGTAAAATCATTCCAAAGTAGTAAAGTACCTTAGGAGGTACAACCTCCATAAATAAACCTCCTAAGGCAGAATTAAACTCACTTTGAGCCAGATGCGACATGATGTCCTCAATCATCTTATTATCTCCATGATTAAGGAGGGCACCCAGTGCCCTAATCACTAACGTCCTGACTTTCTGATGCTGAAAATAGTGATTGAGTCAAACTCTAAACTGAAAGAACCTACATGGTCTCAGGTTCTTTACACTCGGACTACTTAACTGAAGGATTGAAGAGTGTTCGGCGTATTGTTGATTTTAGAGAAAACTGAATTTAACTTGAAGGAATTGACCCATCAAAATAGTAAGGGACCCACTACGTGAGGGTTGAAATATTTAAAAGTTATTTGGCAACAGCTAATTAGTAAACCTGGTGACTGATGTTTTGCAGCAGAGGGTTAAGGAGGGCATTGGCACTACCGTGGAACTGTCTAGCTGCTACACCAGTCAGGTTTATAAGGCACGTGCAGCTCAGTTTCTTAACCTCCGCAAACGGGTCATTGATGGTCCTGAAGGAAAGGAGTAGAGAAGTGAACTGGGGTGTGAAGAATGGGCCATGAATCATCATTGAAATTGCTTGTTACCAACACAGGAGCCATATGAAATGTTTTGATTTCGGTTAGAAATGAAGAGAACCATACCTAGCCAGTATAAGAACAATGTCCTGACAATAAAGGGGCATCTCTGCAGGGGATAGAGATATGATCTGAATTACAAGCTCCAGTAACAACTGCCGAATTTCCTCACTAGGTTCCACGATCTCCTTCTGGCCTGACAGGAATCGAAATGTAAAATTGGATCACCCCTCAATCGAAATGTGTAAAACTGGAAAACCCCTCAATTTCTTAAATAATGTCTATGCCAAACTCACTGAAATCATCAGAAAATGTGATCATAAAGACTTTGAGAGAAGAATAAAATCGAGGACGGTTACCTAGTCGCATGACACACATGGGCACGATGTAAGGAAGGTAGGTATTGACATCTGTCATCTGAGCAGTGATCTCTGTCACCATGGCAACAGACACCTCCCGGCACTTCTCTATGGGGTCGTGGAAGAGGCTGAGGAGGGGTTTACAGAGACCAGCAAACACGCCGGAGAGGACTCCCTGCAGGCAGTGTTCCGGGTTAAGTGAGTAAGTGGAAGGGACTCTTAGGACTCCCTGCGGGCAGTGGTCCACGGGTTAAGTGAGTAAGTGGAAGGGACTCTTAGGACTCCCTGCGGGCAGAGATCCGGGTTAAGTGAGTAAGTGGAAGGGACTCTTAGGACTCCCTGCGGGCAGTGGTCTGGGTTAAGTGAGTAAGTGGAAGGGACTCTTAGGACTCCCTGCGGGCAGTGGTCTGGGTTAAGTGATTAAATGGAAGGGACTCTTAAGAGTCCTGCAGAGACTTCGGTAAATGTCTTCAGTCTTCATGTTTAAATCAAATGTTTAATGAAATGGCATTGAACGCCATTAGTACGCGCGTGATACTGGTTTAACAGTGAATCTAACAGCACGTACATAAGGGGGAAACTTGGAAATTTCAGAATGGAATTTCCAAGTCGCGCAACACTTGTGTGAACTAGCAACACATGTGCTAGATTCAAGGGGTACAAGTTTTCGAATATCATGGGATGATTGCCTCCAAAATGGGATTGAGGATGGAATAAAAGAGTTAAGACTCAAAAACAAAACAACGCTATGGATCATAAGAGGGGTTTCACCTGCTCCAATTTAGAGGAAGTCTGAGCCTGGATTCGCTCCATTGCTTTCCGTTTAGCGAACCTGGTTCCGTCATGAAGACAGTTGATATCTCTTTGTAAGCCCTCCAATATCTCGTCCACCTGATTAAAGATATGTCATCATGAGATATATAAATAATAAAAAACGTGAACAGCTCAACGTGTCTACAATTGATAATGAAACATTTAATGCCACAGAGCTGTTCGGACTAAAACCCCTGACTGGTTATACCTGGGCAGCTTGGGCAGCAGAAAGCTTCTCCTTGGCATCATCCAGGATCTTATCGCTGGTTCTGAGGACTTTGTCCGAGCTGGGAGCTTCCTTTTGTAGCTGCTCAGCCTCCTCTGATGTCACCTCCTTGATCTGCATGCTCCTTTCTGCCTTCCTAGCTCAAAATGGGAGAGGGTTAATTTCACATCATGGAACTAACAATAAAATGATCGAAATTATTGACGAATTGAAATAAATTGTTAATCGCATTTTCATTAATGGCTTCCTTTCATTCATTTTGATGAAGTGCATATCAACTTTATAAAAACTGCTATCTATTTTGTTTGATGAAACGAATCATTTCCAAACACAAGTATATATTTTATCGCATGATAAAGAAACAATTCACATGCTCCATGTCTGTTCTTGTCGGGGGATGCTACGTGGTCCAATGAGGCACTAACTGAGGATCACTGTGCTGACACCACAAATCAGTGTGTGATTTAATCGCATTATCGCACCAATTTTTGGAAACACTCTGAGAAGAGTGGCACTACAGTCCACAGAAAATGAAGAAACCACAGTGTAAAGATATGTAAATGTATTTAAAAGCGCATTGTGATAATATTCATATAAAAACTAAATATCTGTGATATGTCAAAGTAGTTTTACAACATTTTAAAACTTGCTTTACCAGCGAAGAAACGTTTCTTCATTCTACCTCTCAAATAGCGAGTATAGAGATATTCAATGCAATCAACAGAGGTTGGGGGATACTGTCTTTTATCTTTATCAATGATGAGTCGTTGACGATTGTTACTTAGCAAAAACGGCCCAGATCAGTGTGCTATCATTGACTTGATTAAACGAAACGTTTATCAGATTGAATTGTCATGGACCATAGTGGTATCATTCAATAATGCTGCCGTTACGAAGTTTTACTTGTGAATTAATCCAAAAAGTGTGGTCATTGCCACGCCTGCTTTGCTGTGGGGCAACGGCTCACAGAAGGTCCAGGAATTGTTCCGAATGTCGTATTTCTCTACCACCGTCAGCCTGGTGCCGTCAATCCACCCTCCAAATGCGTAGATGTAACTGAAGATGAGATATGTAACTTTCAATGCATCTAAAAGGGTAATTACAATTGAAAGTTCATTGGGCGTCAACAAGTTAGCGCGGTTACATTGCAAGGTATCCATCAATTTCCACGGTCACAATTTCAAAAAATTTGGTAAAAGTCTGTCTCTTTATGCTTTAAGTTGCGAGTGCATGAGTTATTATGAAAACTACACTCACTCTCCGTAGACAGCGATGTTGACCTTGTCCCTCCTGACACTCATACTCTCCACATACTCCCAGGCAGGGGCCCGGGGGTCCATCCTCTCGACGGTGTCTGTCCGGTACCCACCCACTGCGTACAATGCCCCACCTGCCAGGGGGAGCAAGGTAACGGACACCAGCAACGAACAGTCGGTTATAAAAGAGGTTATCATGATATTGAGCAGAATCTGACTGGAGTTGGGTAATGGGTTATCTCTAATCTTATGGAGTGATATGAACCTGATGAGGCGAGTCCGCAGCCCCATCTCGGCTCCTTCAGAGGCGTCGTTTCCGTCCACTTGTCCTTCTTGAGGTCATGCCATTCCACGAAGTCTATGTCACTGTTCCCGTACTGATTCCCTCCAGCCACAAACAACTTGTCCGCGACACTGGCTACCCCACAGCCCTCCCTACTGTGCTTCATCGGGGATATCTGGGGATATAGCTATGAGCATACATACTGACTCCTTATAAATCTAATAACTTAACTCCTTAATCTAGTAACTATTCCTAATTCCCGAATTCTGGTTTTACGATTTTACAGTTCTGTAAAATTGTAAAACTAGGATTCAGTTTACTCAGTTGGGTGAATCTTATAAGATTCACCAAACTGAGTAACCTAAGTTATACAGTCTGTCTGATGGGGGCATAAACAGGGCTCTTCTGCAGCCTGCCACTCACCTCTGCTCCTTAATATAATATTTAACTCCTTAATCTAACAAATACTTACTCCTTAACTAATTTCCTAATTCCTGAATCCTGGTTTTACAATTAAATTCAAAAGATTCAGTCTACTGAGTAACTGTAGCTATACTGTAGCTACCTCTGGGTAGGAGGATTGGGGCATCAACAGGGATCCTTTGCCTGCCACTCACCTCAGTCCACTTGTTGGCAATGGGGTTGAAGTACTCCACACTGTTAGTCCACTCATGCGGTGTCTTGCCTCCCACAACGAAGGCGTGCCCAGAGGAGAATCCTGATCCACACCCCTCCCTTTTCAGGATGAGAGATGCGATGGGTTTCCACACCAGGTAGCTGCAATCGAACTTGTACGCGGAAATAAGAATTTAATTTATAAGGAATCAGAATATTTTGATACATATCCTTCTCCCAATGAATTTATCAAATTTTAATAGTGAAATTCTATGATTGGTGAGAGCAAACTAACCGGACTTGCTTGCCCTCCCGTTGATATCCCGTCCTCCAGCAATGATGATGCTTCTGTCCCTGTCCAACAAACCAGTGGGACAGCTCGTAGCGTTGATCTTACCCACCGGTAACTCCGCAAGCGTTACCCACTTGTTAGCAGTGGTCACATAAGCGAGGCATTCTGTCTCTCCTCCGTAACTAAAGACTGAACGAGATCACTTTAATTTAAAGTTTACTTGAACTGATGTGAGGGTGTGAAAATAAATAACAACGAAGGTACAAGGCCAAGTTAAAGCTTTTTAAGATTTTCAAAAAGCCTGTTATGATCTTGAGACCAAATCTCAGTGTAAATTTCAATTCAAAGTAAGTAATGAATTTAAGCAACACTTAAACAACATCGGAGGTGAGTCCACGTTAGGTCCACCGAATGAAAGTCGGTGTTACTCCAGACTGCCCACTTTCGATAGTGAAACCCACAAACATTCCTACTTTCCTACAACTCACCCTCCAAAACAGAAGATAGAGCTCTTGAACTCCGGAGAAAGTTCTGGCTCCCCTAGCCTGCCTAGAGAAGTAGAAGAAGACCTGAAAGTGTTGCTCCGCCTTCTAACCTGCCCCATGTTACTCCTCTTAGTGGCGTCGACAAAGCGTGAGATACTGGTGCTGTGGGGCAGAACACCCTTACTGGCATCCAAGAGTCTGGAGAAGCTGGTGGATCCCCTGCTACCTGTTCCTGCCTCCAGATTCTTCATGCTCCCACTTCTGTTGAGATCAGCAGGCTTCATGCAGCTAATAGGTGGTTTTCTGGCTTCTTTTGTTTTCTGCTTCTCTGCAGTCATGGTCTTGTTTTCTGCGGCAGCTGCATCTTTTCCGGGACTTTTATCCTTGACAGGAGTTTTATCCTTTGCAGGGGCTGCATCTTTGGCGGGAGTTTTATCTTTTACAGGAGCTGCATCTTTGGCGGGAGTTTTATCTTTATCTTTTACAGGGGCAGCATCTTTGGCGGGAGTTTTATCTTTTATTGGAGCTGCATCTTTGGCGGGAGTTTTATCTTTTGCAGGGGCTGCATCTTTGGCGGGAGTTTTATCTTTTATTGGGGCTGCATCTTTGGCGGGAGTTTTATCTTTTATTGGGGCTGCATCTTTGGCGGGAGTTTTATCTTTTGCTGGAGCTGCATCTTTGGCGGGAGTTTTATCTTTTACTGGAGCTGCATCTTTGGCGGGAGTTTTATCTTTTACTGCAGCTGCATCTTTGGCGGGAGTTTTATCTTTTACAGGAGCAGCATCTTTGGCGGGAGTTTTATCTTTCGCTGGAGCTGCATCTTTGGCGGGAGTTTTATCTTTTACGGGAGCTGAATCTTTGGCGGGGGATTTATCTTTTACAGGGGCAGCATCTTTGGCGGGAGTTTTATCTTTTATTGGAGCTGCATCTTTGGCGGGAGTTTTATCTTTTGCAGGCGCAGCATCTTTGGCGGGAGTTTTATCTTTTACAGGAGCTGCATCTTTGGCGGGAGTTTTATCTTTTACTGGAGCTGCATCTTTGGCGGGAGTTTTATCTTTTACAGGGGCAGCATCTTTGGCGGGAGTTTTATCTTTTGCAGGAGCTGCATCTTTGGCGGGAGTTTTATCTTTTACAGGAGCAGCATCTTTGGCGGGAGTTTTATCTTTTGCAGGGGCAGCATCTTTGGCGGGAGTTTTATCTTTTACTGGAGCTGCATCTTTGGCGGGAGTTTTATCTTTCGCTGGAGCTGCATCTTTGGCGGGAGTTTTATCTTTTACGGGAGCTGAATCTTTGGCGGGGGTTTTATCTTTTACAGGAGCAGCGTCTTTGGCGGGAGTTTTATCTTTTGCAGGGGCAGCATCTTTGGCGGGAGTTTTATCTTTTACTGGAGCTGCATCTTTGGCGGGAGTTTTATCTTTTACTGCAGCTGCATCTTTGGCGGGAGTTTTATCTTTTGCAGGAGCTGCATCTTTGGCGGGAGTTTTATCTTTAGCTGGAGCTGCATCTTTGGCGGGAGTTTTATCTTTTACAGGAGCAGCGTCTTTCGCGGGAGTTTTATCTTTTATTGGAGCTGCATCTTTGGCGGGAGTTTTATCTTTTGCAGGCGCAGCATCTTTGGCGGGAGTTTTATCTTTTATTGGGGCTGCATCTTTGGCGGGAGTTTTATCTTTTGCAGGAGCATCTTTGGCGGGAGTGGCACCTTCAGCTGCACCTTTGTCAATCACTTTCAAATTAGGAGTCTCTTTCTGGGTCATGGCTTCCTGCATGGTTGTAGTATTCATTATTTGAATAATCTAAGCATTGCGACAAACATCGAACTATTCAACTATTCTGCAAGTTTAGAATCTGAGAATGTCAATAGTAAGTACCATACTTGAACCAGGGATCTTCATATATTTCAACTTATATTTCTTTACACCAACTTACCAAGCGTACATGATCTCAATCACACAAGCAAAAAAGATAAAATTGTGGTAATTAGACGAAATTTTACAAGTTCATGGCTACTTCAAGAGTTTACTGAGCTACTTATGAGTATGTTTTGTACAAAGTATTTACAAGGTTATAGAAATTAATTTCACACTATAAACAAGTCTCAATATTGTGAGCTCCAACAAACTGATTTAAATCCGTTCACCATGCAGAATTCTGAAATATAATCTGATCGAGACTGACAATACAATGGATTGTGGACACAGAATGCCACCCTGGAATGAGATAGCACTAGTCACAGATATCGTTATGAGTGTTCACATCCAGGGTAAGGTCCACTTTGTAAGCCTCCGTGGTTTTGCTCTGGCAACCCCTCAACCCAGCGATGAAGACTCTCGGTTTGGGAACACTCGTACCCTTTTCCCTCTTCGTCTGAGTCTCGCTAGTTTTTGGTAGGTAAATCTGAAACACACGGGGAAATGCTGGGGAGTCGAGTTGATTGCGCAAATAGGTTGATTGAAGATAACAAAATAACTACCTTACTGGCCTTTATTTAACCGGCCCTTAAGGACAAAAATTGACTTTCAATTTTTTGTCCAAAGGGCCGGTTGAAAAAAGGCCGGTTAAAAAAAGGCCGGCTAAATAAAGGCCAATAAGGTATCCTTTTTATCAATTTTTATTGCACCTCACCGTTGCGGTGTTGCTGTTGTGTCCTTAGCCATAAACAATTTATGACTTCATAATGGTCCACCACGTTTTTCCAATTTAGAGTTATGAAGTACCTGAGTGGCGTTCTGTCGTCTGAAGTTGGTGCTGTCCGTCTGAACACTGTGAGTGATCCGGGTTCGGAGATTTGCTAGTTTTATTGCCTTCCTCCTCATTTCCCATTCGTTCCACTCGTAGTCTGGGTCGATGTGAGACTCTATTGGGTGTACCTAGTGTAAAAGGTTGATGTGAGACTCTATTGGGTGTACCTTGTGTAAAAAGTTGATGTGAGACTCTATTGGGTGTACCTAGTGTAAAAGATCGATGTGAGACTCTATTGGGTGTACCTAGTGTAAAAGGTCGATGTGAGACTCTATTGGGTGTACCCAGGGTTAAAGGTCGATGTGAGATTCTATTGGGTGTACCTAGTGTAAAAGGTTGATGTGAGACTCTATTGGGTGTACCTAGGGTAAAAGGTTGATGTGAAACTCTATTGGGTGTACCTAGTGTAAAAGGTCGATGTGAGACTCTATTGGGTGAACCTAGTGTAAAAGGTTGATGTGAGACTCTATGGAGTGTACCTAGTGTAAAAGGTCGATGTGAGACTCTATTGGGTGTACCTAATGTGAAAGGTTGGTGTGAGACTCTATTGGGTGTACCTAGTGTAAAAGGTCGATGTGAGACTCTATTGGGTGTACCTAGTGTAAAGGGTCGATGTGAGACTCTATTGGGTGTACCTAGTGTAAAAGGTTGGTGTGAAACTCTATTGGGTGTACCTAGTGTAAAAGGTTGATGTGAGACTCTATTGGGTGTACCTAGGGTAAAAGGTTGATGTGAAACTCTATTGGGTGTACCTAGTGTAAAAGGTCGATGTGAGACTCTATTGGGTGTACCTAGTGTAAAAGGTCGATGTGAGACTCTATTGGGTGTACCTAGGGTAAAAGGTCGATGTGAGACTCATTGAGACTCTTTTGGGGTACCTAGGTAAAAAAGGTCGATGTGAGACTGAAAAATTTTGGGCCCCGGGTGTACCATAAAAATCGATTGAGACTCTTTGTGTACCTAGGTTTTATTTGAGACTCTTGGTTACCCCAGGGGGAAAAGGTTTTGAGTTTTTTTAAATTTTAAAAAATTTGAACTTTTGGGTGTACCTGTGTAAAAAGGGGTTTAACTCTATTTGCCCTTTAAAAATTGATGTGGTCTTTTGGGGGTACCCTTAAAGGGGGAATATTGGATTATTGGGTTTTGGGGGTGTGGCTATTTGGGGGTACCCAGGGTTAAAAGGGCGTGTGGACCCTTTGGGGGCCGGGGGGTTGATTGAAACTCTTTGGGTGTCCTATTAAAAATCGGTTTGGGCCCTTTGGGGGAACCTGGTTAAGGTTTTTTTTGGGGGACTATTTAAAAGGGGAAATTTCCCTTTGGGGGCTAGGGTAAAGGGGATGTGAGCTCTTTGGGTTAACTAGTTAAGGGGGATGTTTTTTTTGGGGTTTTTAAAAAGATGTGAGACTTTTGGGGGTACCGGTGAAAAAGTTGTTGGTTTTGGGGGAAAATTTTTTAGATCTATTGGGTGTACCTTTGTGGGGAAAAAAGGGGGGGTTTTTTTAAAGGGGGGCGATTGAGTTTTTTGGGGGACCTATTAAAAAGGTTTAAAATTCTCAAGCAACGCAACGTTGAACTGATTGAGACGCTGAATGTTACCTGAGCGATTAGTCTGAAAACAATCAAAGTTTGAAATAACTGGTCTTATAGAAATGTCAGCCTTATCTATCAGTTTTCCAATGATAACCTTAATGTTTTCACTGTCATTTTGTGACAATTTTTGTCAAATTCACCATTGTACAATGTATGCTGTATTGTAGTGTTATACTATACGCACAGCAATGCAGCAGCAGCTGATATATCGTTATCAAAAGTAGGTGAACGAAATAAATTCATAAATTCATAAGTGAGATCCCTCCTATTCCATATGTTTACCCAAGATTTAGCTTTCGTTATTTTGGCTTCATAGTTCACTTCCATAATATCTGTTATAGACATATTATTCGCAAATTGTATTCGAGTGCAACAAAACTACTTTGAATAAAATCTGGGTTGTAGTTTCAATCACCACCTCATCTGACACACATGTCAGCTTAGCCAGACGGACTGACCGCAAAATATCAGTGGAAATCATCAAACACTATCTTCTTTACTACTCATTTAAATACCATAACTGCTATATCATATTGCCATACTACTGTACTATTACATGTTTACATAATACTACTCATCATTCTATATAAGTACACGATTATTCAAAGAACTAAAGAATCAATCAATTCAATTTACTCATCATTCTCGCAATACTCCACCGCGTACCTCGGATCATTCTCCGCTCCTCGCACACTGCTCCACTGCTCCTCCACTCCTCCTTCGCTGCTTCGCGCGTGGAAACCTACTTTAAGGTGTATAAAAGATATTAAAAAATAATAGCCGTCCGGACTCTGGCCACCTCCACTAAGGGAGAGGGACCTCCCTTACATCTTCCTATTTAAAGTCCACGTTCTGACCGCATGTTAACCACGGAAAACCACCTCAACTCGCCACAAGGACGAGGAGCGCATGGCTATTTTAATTATTTATTTGAAATCGAAAAGTGCGTTATAAAATTGAAACGTGCGTCATAAAATTGATACGTGCAAAATTTCGTGGAACGTGAAATTTTACGACGAAATTGGCTCCTCTCTCCCTCCCTCCACCCCTCCAAGTTTCTGTTGCGTAGGTATTCCGTCTGTAGAAGGTGTGTAGGTATTCCGTAGGTATTCTGTCAGAAGGTTGTCCGTAGGGCGTAGAGTAGGTATTCCGTCTGTAGAAGGTGTGAAGGTAGAAGGTATGTAGAGTAGACAATAGACATATTGCGAATGAGATACTTTGCTTGGACCCCCCTATATATACTAACATTGACGAGATACGTAACATGATGTGGACTGATAAAGTGCGGTTATGCGAGAACTTGTTGCATCATGTTTGGAGCAGCGCGGTTATGGGAGAACCTATAATGCATGTTGTGAGATAGCACGAGATCCACCGCAGTGTGACGAGATACCATTATCACTCTCTGGATCTCATTATCACTCTCATTATCACTCTACCGCAGTGTGACGAGATACCATAATCACGTAAGAAATAATTATAAGTGAAAAGCTTTAGGTATAGTGTATATAAACTAAAGAGTCTTCCGACCTAGAGTCTACCATGTGGGGATCTCCCGACCCAGAGTCCACCTTGGTTTGCCACCGCCGACCCAGAGTCCCCGACCTAGAGTCCGTTTCCCCACAGGATGTAGGTTATCGAAATCGATTCGGGTGATATAAGTAATTTGGGGTGAATGAGAAAAAGAAGTTTGAGATATGTAAAGCTGGTAAAGAATTAGTAATAAGAAATAAATTATCAAAAATAGGTAATTAAGCTATCAAGGGTAAAGTTAAATAGAAAGGTAATTAAAAGTAATTAAAAGTTAAGCGGAGTTTTAATGAAAATGTCGAATCAATGAAATTTTGCTTACAGCAAGTTCCGTGACCGTTGATAGTTGCTTCCATCAGCCTCTCACTCTCTTTCCAAAAGAGAGGTCTGAGTTCCTGAGAGGGAGTTATTGGTATGAAAATAACGCATCAAACTTTGAAATTAATCTTTATAACAGTGAACTTCCAATGATACACAACTAGTCCATAAAAACAGAAATACTTACCTCGTAACTGGTATTCCGTTTCTGAGATGAATGCGGCAGCAGAAGGCTCTCCTGTCATACCCAAGTCTCCAGCCTCTTTTCAGCTTCCGTTGTTTTGGTCCCTGCAACATCCCCTGGACGAAATTTCATGAAAGAATATAGTTGAAGGTGAACGAAATAAAATCTATAAATTCATCACTTCCACCCCTGCTCCCTTGCCCCTTCCCGCTCACTCCTCCCTCCCTAACTTCTCACCTCTTTCCTTCTCTCCTTTCCTTCCTTCTTCAGCGTTCGAAAAACGTGCGTAATACGTTCGAAATACGTGCGTAACGTACGTTCAAAATCCGTGCGAGTGAACGAACGAGATTGAGTGAATGTGGTATGAGTGATGAAAGAGTGACGTGTAAGTCAGTCAGTCAGTGTGTCAGTCAGTGAGTGGGTGGAAATGATACATTGTCCATGGCTGACTCACCAAGTACAATGCACAGCTGGGTTGGGCTGAGGGCACTGAGGTCCCATCTTGAAACCCTGCCCTCTCTCCCCACTCTCTCATCCTTCCTCTCAGTCTCCAATCCGTATTCCCTCCCCAAACCCGGCCCAATAAAAGTTAGAATATGAATGAAAACTGAAAATACTTAGCTTTGTTCCTGAAGAAGCATGAGAGACTCCTTTCTGACATCATCCAGAAGCAGCTAGTGGCAGCACAAAGCAGAGACAGCAACAGAATCCAGGATCACATCAGCAACCCTCTGACTCTCTGAGAGGGTTCTCTTGACAGTCAGGGAGGATCTTGATGCAGCAACCTAGGACAGGTTACTGGGTGAGAACTAATTACAATTATAATTAAAATGGAACGATGAAAATGAAATAGATTTAAAATGAGGGCTGGAATAAAAAATAAGTGTGGATGTGGTACGGTTATTATATCCCGAGACTGAGTAACTTTCACGGCAAAGAATAGTGCTGCTACATGAATACCCACACAATGTACAGGGTGTTTCGAGTTTCGTGTCTAAAAAGTAAATTTTTATTGCTGAGTTTATAGAGGAGCAAATGCTTGATTTTCGTTTTGTAAGTGTCAAGAAGGGTCCCTCATTTGATTTTCCAATGTTTTTGGAAAATTATATTGGATTTCAAATAAGTTTGGGCTTGACCAAAATCAAGCCACGAAAATTGTCAATATTTACTGCAAAAATAACCAAAAATGAGGTCGATCATTATTTTTCAAGAATCGAGTAAATATTATGTATTTATATTGCTGATTACCACTTTTCTGTGTTTTTTAGTGCAAAGACGTGACAAATATAGTCATTGGACAAGCACATGCCGCAAATTGTTGGCAAATCATGAGAGAAGTGATAGTTTGAATCAGCTTGGTATGCTAGGGATCTTTCAAACTTCATTTCATTGGACAAAGAACACTAGCCGATCCTGTAAAATCAGAAAATTGTAACCAAAACTGTTTCCAACTATTTATTTAGTGGTTGAAAAATGGAAGATAATTAATCTGACATAGTTTTGAGAATATTGAAAGTCTTCGCCATTGCTCACAGTGAACATAATAATTGAATCAGAGGAAATTGATCTTTTGATCCACCATTCATATCCAGATATGCCGTCATTGACTATCTATTGCGCAGTTTTGATACTTAAAATCTGGTTATTTCGCATTTTTTCAGTGACTAAGACTCTTACAAAGAGCAGAGAAATGGTAATTAGCAACATGGCAACTTTTCATGTGATCAATTCAAGGAATTTTGTGATTAACCTCTTTTTTGGTAATTCTCTCACAAAATTTTGACAATTTCTGTGGTCCGATTTCTGTCAAGCCCAAATTCATGTAAAATCCAATATAATTTTCCAAAAACATTGGAAAATCAAATGAGGGACACTTCTTGAGATTTAAAAAACAATAGTAAAACATTTGCTCCACTATCAACTCAGCAATAAAGATTTACTTTTTAGACACGAGACTCGAAACACCCTGTATATCGTGCGGCTAAAACAAGTGACTGTTTGACGGAGTCCAGAACTCTGATAAAATTTATTTTATCAAGGTTCGCACAGGGGGTTTATTCAGCGTTAAGTGAAAAAAGCAAAGAAATCAGAACAAATGAAGTGGCGTATTTAAGGTAAATCAATGATGAGTGAAAAGAATGTGTTATCAACGAGTCAAGTTATCGGAAAGGAATGTGTAGGAGTGTGACAGATTTACAGTTTGACTGAAATATGCCGCAAGTTCCACAGTTGCAAGTTTAATGGAATGTAAAACGATGGGAGAAACAGTGAAAAAGTAATAAATACTGTATCAAATAAAGATTGGAATCAATGCGTAGATTAATCTATGAATACTAATTATTTATTTAAGTTATAATAAAAGTAATTATAATAAAAGTAATTAGTTAATTACCTACCTCATGGCGTCTCGGACAAACACGAAATGCGAGGCAGAGCAGCTCAGAGCAACTCAAGGAAACGATCGTGACAATGAAATGAGAGCTCTGTGGAAGCTACTCTCTGTGTCACGCACGTGACCTGCTTCTTGTGCTGTCACGTGACGCTCTCTCATTGGTCAGCTCAACAGAACCGCGCGCTGATTGGCTGGCCTGAATACGTGACCTGAATACGCGTCTCCGATTGGTTGGAGATAATTCTACCATGGAGTTGTAGGAGCGCGCAATCAGTTCACGTGACACGCGAGCCAATCAGCGCGCAGCTCTGTTGAGCTGACCAATGAGAGAACGTCACCTTCAACACAAGGAACAAGAGAAGAACACCATGAGACTACTGTATCTCGGTAACCAACCAGACTTACTGACGCCATGAAGGAGGATTCTACAATTGATTTCATTGCATACCTACATTAGTACATTGCATATCCAAGCATGGGAACTATTTTCATTAGTGGGTAACAAAGCATGGGAGGGAGGGTGTTTTAGATTGCGGAAGTTTGCGGACAACTGACAAGGGAAGGGGTTAAAATAGCCAAAATTTTAAGGGCGTTTTTTATGGATGACCCGTTAATAACTCGTAAAAAGTACAAACCTCTGCAATAGTACAATAAAAACCTCGGCTTGGATTTTTAATGCGTTATCACAAACTCGGGCCTTTGGCCACTGAGCCACTCATGTGTGATATCACGGTTCGCCTATTCACTCGTTATTAAACCTTTCAATATTCGACTATATGGTTGATCAGACACTTTTACAGCGATCATTTTGACGAGCGATTGTTCTCACAAAAATTTGATGTTCAATGGGACCCAATGTCAGGACCCGACTGGAAATAAAATGGGTCGGACAACGTCTTACGAAATGCACCCACGTACGCAAAATGGCTGGCAGGCGCGCGCTGTGCGCGTTAAATTTATCCACATTTTGCGCCGGACATCACAAGAAATAGTGTCGCGCGTTCCTGTTTAGTCATTTTGCCACAGTGTGACACGCAACGCAGCAGTGAAATTACAGCCCTCAGGGGCCTGTGTGCCAGTATTTCTGAAAGTGTTTAATTAAGAGAAATAATAAGAAACGGTAAGAACTATGTTTTTCTGAGTGTGGGTGACGTCATTATCATGGATAATCGAGCAGGAGAGTCTCTGATCCCCGAATTAGGGCACCAAAAGAGGACTCTGAATGTGATGCCTGCCCTAGTAGTGCCCGTAGACATGTCCGTAGCATGATACCACACAAGGAGTAACACCATTGGACCATGGAAACAATTGACATGTCCATAATGAAAGCATAAACATTAGCAAAAATAGAGAACTATTAACTCTCAAGGAAGTAAAGGAAGCTCACCACTGTTAGCCTCAGATCTGTGTCGATTCTCCGAGCCAACCCGGGTCAGGGTTAGGGAAGCTGGGAAGGGGTTGTCTCTCTTGTTTGGGGTTGATTCGCTTCTTTCGGGTAGTGCCGGTCTGTAGTATCGACGCTGAAAACCTGGATTTTACAGTTTTTAGTCATTTTGACCGTGCGTTGAGGCTAAAACAAGTTTTTTTTTGATAGAATCCCCGGGAGGAAGTCACTAATCCTCATCCCATAGTGTAATATTTGGGTTTGAGGTGACCTTAGACCTCTAGAAAATTGGGGTGAGTTTCTACTACCTGAGACCCTGAGCATGAGTTTGTACCACAAGGAAGAGCCTGGAGGTGTTGGGATAGGGGCTGTATTTTAACAGTCTCCTCTCTTCCTCATCACGTCACTGTTTTACGCTAGTCTACCTTGTACATACCTGTCACGTGAGTCACATGAGTGAAGAGTTGATATTGTGTCACAGTTAAAACTCAAATGTCAGTTATAGAATTTCATTGCGGGGTTCAAACTTTCAAAATATCGGTGGGCGAAAATGTTTTCAATTTTTAAATTTTCCGGACTAGGCACCATGCAGAACATTGAATACATGTCTGTCTTTACTCTTTAGCTATTTCAATAATTAAGTAAGAGGGGGGAGGGAGGGGCAGTATTATCTACCAGTCAGCCATATCTGTGTATTGGTTTCAGTGGCAGTATATTTCCAGTGCTGTAGATCGTCTGCTTCTGACTTTCTCAGACCGTATTGTGTACCTACAGGAAATGAAATGAATTTAGGAATGCTGCAACCTCCTCGACTGCGTCTCGGCGGTGTGTGCTCAGCTCTCTCAAAGTAAGAAAGTACTGATTTGATAAATACTGCGTGTGTTACACTTACTGGCGCCACTGAACGACACGCCGTACTTCCTGGGGTTGGGAGTCACGTACACCTGACAAGATCACCATCAGTGAGTGCAGGCCGTGCTCTCAAATCTCAGCCTTGATAAAGAACAGCTTGACAGAAGTAAAGGACCGGGCACCATTTCTCGATGAATCCTGCCACGGTTTGGTTTGGCTGAAAACAACCGGTATTCCGGTATTCCGGTATTTCGGTTCCAGTTCGGTTAGCCGAACGTTTCTCTAAACGGTTAAATGCGAGATCAAAATATTCGGTTACGGTCTAGGTTGGCTATGTGGAACATCGCCAGTCTCTTCTGGGTTTAAAAAGGTATTTAGTTCCATATTTGATATGCGGGCGATTTGACACTCAACTCAACTACTAATTAGTCAAATTATGGACCTTTGAGACGGCTGCTACAGCAACAATAACAGTAATATCAGCGTGTCAAAATAGATCATTGCCCTCTGGCCTCTTTAATCAAGGTTCAGATTCGATTTCTTACCGGTGCTTTTGTTGATATAATTATTAAATGTATGCTGGCAAACAGCGAGCAGTTTAATTTGTACCAAATCAAGGTAAGAGTGAGTCCAGTCCCCATAATATCAGGCTTAATGCGGCAGATCATGCCATTACTCCAATCCAGCCGTCATTACATGACTGGTGCGTGGCGACAGAGGTCATTGCTTTGTATTTTAAAATTTTGAAGGATTCCCTTCTAGCAGCTTTGAAGGATCGAGGAATCATACAATACAGTGAAGAGGCGAACGATTATGGCCAATGATAATTCGGCATTTAACCCCCGAATAACCACCAACAAAATCTTGTAATTTTGGTCCATCTAAGCGTTTGGGTCATGGTTAAATAGTGTCTATCATCCGAATTTAATGCATTAATCGTGTCAATTAACAATTCGGCCAGCGGCCTCATTGTTAATTGCACTGATTAATGCATACAATCCGGATGATAGACCCTTCATTCTAATCTATGATGATGACTAATGATGACTTGCAATTGCCATGGTGTCATTATAGGGTGCGATTTTTGTCAGGGATATTATCTCGAAATAATCTTTCTAGATAATATCCCAACACATGCGATAATGAATGACCGATATTAAATCAATACTTTCACATTAAAACTATTCTGTTCAGACATAGCTATAAATTGATGCGTATTTATAAATAATTTGCTAAGTACAGTAAAAGTATAGCCTGAAGCATCAATGAAATCTATGTGAATTGAATAACGGGTTTTTCCAATGTAAGAATGCCTACTTTAGTATGAAAGCATGAATGAAGTTAATTAGTGAGAGTTGAGAGTTGGGAAATGAGAATTATAATTTGAGAATTGAGAAGTGAGAAGTGAGAGTTGGGAGTTGAGAGTTGTGATTCATTAATATTAATATCCAATTAATAAGCCTGTGTGCAATTTAAATAGGCAGTTTCTACATAATCACGTTATCTCATTAAACTATGATAATGACGACATAAAAACTGCCTATTTGATCCTACCTGCAGGTTCATAGGTATGACCCCCCTATCCCTATATAAGCGTGCAGGATTTGGCACAGAGCGCAGCTTTTTAAATCGATGTTTTGACCTCGTCAAGATATTTGAGAGTACCGGATTTTGACAAGTGTTATTGTCACCTATCTAAATTACAGTTTCTATTTTAGACATTTGTTTCCCTGTCTCCACCTTCCAACCACCTTAAAGTTACTGTCAAGAGAAAGAACACAAACAGTAACATTTTTATCATATGTTTTCTATGGGGAACAAAACCAGGCTAAATCCTATTTATGCAAATGGCCGATTCGGAGCCGACAAGCGCCGAATGGGCACCTATCATTTTCTATAGGCGCCAAATTTTGCCACCGATTTGAGGCGCCTATAGGCGCCGATAAAAAGGTTTTTCGCATTTATCGGCGGTCAATGGTCATCAGCGGTAATCGGCACCTATAGGCGACGATAAGCGCCTATTCACCGCCTGTCGGCGCTTTTGGCGCTTTTCGACAGCTTATCGGCGCCTAAGTTTTCAACCGCCTTTAGGCGCCGATATTGATCACTAGCAATCTGTGTCTTTCCTCCTTTTTTCGGCGCCGACGAATTTAAACAGTTCTTAATTTGCTACCGCTGTCGGTTCACGTCAACCACTCTCCCATATAAACGGATTTGGGTTAGGGTTTGCGTTGGGGTTGAGGTTAGTGTTTACATTGGGGTTAGGGTTGGGGTTAGGGTTGGGGTTAGGGTCAGGGTTAGGGTTGGGGTTAGGGTTAGGGTAGGTACGTCAACCGCTCTCCCATATACACGGATTTGGGTTAGGGTTTGCGTTGGGGTTGAGGTTGGAGTTAGGGTTAGGGTAGGGGTTAGGGTAGGGGTTAAGGGTAGGCAGGGTTGGGGGTAGGGTTAGGGTTAGGGTTGGGGTTGCGATTTGGGTTAAGCTTTGGCCTTTGGGTTATTGTTGGCATCTTACATGCTTGCTTGTAAGCAAGCTAATGACGTCGGCAAACACGAAAATAGCGTCAATTTACCCGACTCAATAGTACTACTGCAGATGCCAACAATCAAACCCTATCCTATGACTATCACGTTACAATGAGTAAAGTAAGACTACCTCTGTTGAAGGCGGCGCTCCATTGAGCTCTAGTGCAGCCAACAGGTGACCAATTATGACGTAAGCAATTATGACGTAGGTCATTATAATTAGGGTATTGGCAATAGGGAATAGGCAGTTGGCGAGATGACTGGAGGATAGTATATAAGAGCCGCTCTCAACAGAGCAGTCAGATTATTGTTCAGCTGCTAACGCATTCATGCGAACACGCTTCTTATCAAACCTAATCTATTCTTGCTTTACATTCACGTTATACTTGATAGTGCTATTTAGCCTCACTATTTTGATTATACTGATTGTATTGATAACCAAAATACTAACCAAAGCTTGATTATAACCCTCTCGTTTCACTTATTCCTTGCTTACTTGAAACCCTTAACCTTTCCCTTGGACCAGACCTTTATAAACCCTGAAGAGGACTCTACCACGTCTTAGAGACATCACCCTACCTACTGGAACTGGAGAACGATACGTTGGTAATAGTTGCTACGGACACAGAGGACTGAAGCCAACATTACGTTTGGGTTAACCCAATCAACCTAAACCCAAACTCAAACCTTTACCCGAAACCACACCCTAACCCCAACCAAAATCTGGAAGACATTCTGTGCAACGATGGCATGTGCCAATTTAGGACTGATGTAATTCATCGGCACCTATAGGCGCCTATAGAATTTATGCCAATGAATTTACTACAGTAGCCCAGCCAAAGTCAGTATGCAATATCCGAGTGGAGAGAGTTTCTCAACGGTTTTTGGTAGATCTAAGGGTCCTTTATCGGAAAAATTTGCTGCCCTTCCGTGAATCGACGTCCTGATGGGTGCTGGGGCCACCCCATTTTTCCGCTGAGACGCGTAAGGTTGTAAACCCATAACTTGGCTCAGGAAGGTCGTACAGACTCCGTTTTGGGCTCAAAAGAATCGCAATGGCCATGTTTATATACAACTTGTGAATAAACATATGCCCTAAAATGCTCACAAACAAAGTTATATGAAAAACAGTTTTGAGCCCAAGCGCTGGCCCAAATTTGGCTCTTTTTCATAACTTAAACAAGAAATGTCTAAATTTCTTGATTTATAGCTTAAAAGAATCGCAATAATCATGTTTCATATATCTTTAAAACGAAAATATGCTCTAAAATGCACAAAAATAAAGTTACAGACTAAAAACTTGGTTATCCAGTCACATAAACTGCAATGCAATACCTATGATAGGTCCATTAGCATCCAAAATCTGTATGTTATTAAGTTTTTAAAGGTTAAAATTGATCAACGGAGTTGCTGAAAGGGCCCTGTCAGGACTCCAAATGTTCCAATGAAGAGATCTTTGGCATGTGTAGCTTCTTCAAGCCAAAAACAGTTTTTGAGCCCCAGCGCTGGCCCAAATTTGGCTCTTTTTCATACCTAACGTACCTAAGTTTTTATTTCTCCTAAGCTCATGCATGAAGGTACACTTCGTTGAAACACATTGGGAGTAGTAGAACCATGGCAAGTTTTGTCACTGCTTTACTTCTGTGGAATATCACCTTCACTAGCTCAAGCTGGACGCTCACAATTCGTATTCATCTTTCTATTGTGGTAGCATTTGCTAACAGTGGGTTATCATCGGACAGCTTACTTGTAAAGCTATTATGCATATCCTCCACGTTTTTCTACCTCAAAGCTTTGTGTGGGCACTCGAAAAGTCAAAACATCATCACGGACTTCTTTCTGTCATTTTCCTTGCGGCAGTGGTCATATTGCATGTTTCCCAAGCACTACCTACGTATGCGACTTTTTACTACTAATGAATGGAAGAACAGATACAAAGATACAGAGGAGCTGATGATGCGTCAACATATTTGATTGATTGTGCGCCCCACTGCACCACTAAAGGCTTCTAAAGAGAGAAAATAAAATATATACGCCAAAATTAAGATAAAAGGTAACTCGGTAAAACACTGATGCACACTGTGGGAAACACCTCAGACACATCGAGGGAAAACTGAGAGTAAAAGACACACTGGGGCCACACTGAGGGTTAGCACACCGACGGTACACTGAGGGCATATGGCACACTGAGGGCACACCGAGGACAAAACTCTGCACATTGACACACCATCTTGAGGGATACTGGGGGGCCAAATGGGGCAAGACTTTTCCTCGTGCACACTCAGACACATTGGAGGCACATACCAGGCAAGAAGCAACTTGGAGCCCTCAGTGAGCCCCAGTTTTGCCCAAGGTGCCTTTGCCTGAAATGTGGCCCCCAATGCAATGTGCTCTGAGTGGGGCAGGAGGAAAGTCTGACATTTGGCCCCCGTTGTGCCCCAGTATGCCCAGATTTTTGTTCTCGGTGTGCCCTCAGTGTGTTCGGAGGTGTTGCCCTCAGTATGCTTTCAGTGTGCATCGGTGTTTTAGCGGGAGTTGTCATTGTCAAGATAAAATCCCTTGCAGGCACAACTCACCAACCGACATTCGAGAAGTGGTTCAAACTTCAAACTCAACCAAGAGCAGTAAATAGATTGATCGTGAGGACTACCACGTCCTGTGTACTCACAACGAGAAAACTAAAACTCATGAATTATGGCTGTTGATTGTGGAAGAGTCCCATTCTACCCCAGTTGATTGTGGAAGAGTCCCATTCTACCCCAGTTCAAATTGACTTGAAGTCCAAATTTCACTATTCTGAGTATTCTGCAGCACCTATTTAGTATTTATAGGTGCTGCAGAATACTAAGAATAGTGAAATTTGGGTATGGTTTTCACTTCCATTGCTTGCACTCTGCATTTCCCTGTAACCTTTCTGCAATTCTAAAGGAATCTTAAATTCTTATGTAATTTTGTAGTGTAGGGAAGGATCTGGACTCTTTTCAATACTCTGCATGGTATGGAGGAGACGGAGGTTACACAACTATGATAACCAAATTTGACAGGCGACTCTATCTGATCCTGTTTTGTCTGCTTTGAGTGTGGTAGGAAAAAGTAAATGCTAAATTTAGTAAACAATGCAATGGAAGTGAAAAACCCTTAGATTGACTGGAATTCATGAACACAAGCACAAATGATTGGATGGCTAACCGACTTTATCTTTTGGGATGCAGAAAGCAGTTATTCAAATAATTTTCAGTTATTTTGAAGCAAAGCCAAAGCTACAGGAGTCTGAATTTTGAATCACCAGGAACTATCAAGGTGCTTGATAAGTGATGGGTACCTAAGAGGCTTGATTTCCAAATTGGGATTTTCCACAAATGAGGAGGAGTAGAAATATGTTATTTATCAGTAAATATGTTGCTCCCATTGAACAATTAAATCTGATTATTTCAAGTCGATTTCGATATATTTAAAGTATATAGACTTAAATTTTGATTTGAAGAAGTTACACAAAACACAGCCAGATCTTCATTGGAACATTTAGAGTCCTGTTCCCGCCCTTTCAGCAACTCAGTTGACAAAACTTGCCATGGTTCTATTTCTTTATATGTGGTGTACCTTCACAGGAGCTTAGGAGAAATGAAAACTTAAGTTATGAAAAAGAGCCAAATTTAGGCTGTAGCACTTGGGCTCAAAAACGGTTTTTTGAAGAAGCTACACATGCCAAAGATCTCTTCATTGGAACATTTAGAGTCCTGTCAGGGCCCTTTCAGCAACTCCGTTGATCAATTTTAACCTTTAATAACTTGTTAACATACAGATTTTGGATGCTAATGGACCTATCATAGGTATTGCATTGGAGTTTATGTGACTGGATAACCCAGTTTTTAGTCTGTAAATTAAAATTTTGTGAATTTTAGAGCATATTTTCGTTTTAAAGATACATGAAAACATGATTATTGCGATTCTTATAACTTTATAAGCTATAAATCAAGAAATTCAGACATTTCTTGCTTAAGTTATGGAAAAGAGCCATATTTGGGGCAGCGCTTGGGCTCAAAAACTGTTTTTCGTCCATAACTTGGTTTGTGAGCATTTTTGGGCATATGTTTATTAACAAGTCGTATATAAACATGGCCATTGCGATTCTTTGAGCCCAAACGGAGTCTGTACGACCTTCCTGAGCCAAGTTATGGGTCTACACCCTTACGCGTCTCAGTGGAAAAATGGGCGTGGCCCCAGCACCCATCAGGACGTCGATTCACGGAAGGGCAGCAAATTTTTCCGATAAAGGACCCTTAGATCTACCAAAAACCGTTGAGAAACTCTCTCCACTCGGATATTGCATACTGACTTTGGCTGGGCTACTGGAGTTATTAGGAAACGACCGGTTAACCGAACCGAAACCGAAATACCGGTTAACCGGTGTTTTCAGCGAACCGAAACCGTAACCGGATTTATTGAAAAACGGTAACCGGTCGTTTGGTACAATGAATCTAGGTCATTGTCTGATTATTGACTCGGAGCTCAGCTACTAAAGCTCATCCTCGCCACTCGCCAGTTTAGGACTGCCTTAATTCACCGAAAAAAAAGAGGAAGAACACAGACTGCTAGAAATCAATATCGGAGCCTAAAGGCGCCGATAATTAAGATAAATAAAACATCGGCGCCTATAGGCGCCTTTAGGCGGTTAAAAACTCATGCGCCGATAAGGGGTCGAAAAGCGCCGATAATCGGTGTATAGGCGCTTATCGGCGCCTATACACATATAGGAGCCGATGATCGCCGATAAATTGAAAAATATTATTTTTCGGCGCCTATGGGCGCCTATAAGCGTTGACGAAAATCGGAGCCGAATCGGCGCCGAAAAAACCTATAGGCGCTAATTCGGCGCTTATCGGCGATTTGTATATGTGTGATTGTGCCCAAAACCAGACAGAAGGTGCTCTGTAGCATAGGTCCGTAAAGTTTTTAGTCCTTGGCAGGCACCCTGGTCCGCAACAGGGAGAGTTGCCAAAGAGCGTTCAGTGGACTGCTACTCTGCACTGGTACCATCAATAGGCGCATTAGCTTTAATTCTGATTGAGTTCGTTTATAACGATGCATACTTCTAAGTAACAGTCCACAAGGGAAGATCCTGCTTTCTAGTTAATCAAGGTGGAGTATTGTTCATCATCCATCAAAGCAATGTTCAACTATTTGATTTCCGTGATAGAATATAGTTTTATACTTCCAGTTTTGAAATATAAAGTGGGTTGCTTCCGTGAATTTTTTTGAGGAAAAAATCTCGGTCAAGAGACAATCGTTTTGCACTTCAGCTGCAGCACAGTGTATTTTCCAGAGAAGTGTTTTACATAACTAACTAAGGGCAGGTATGAGGCCTTGCTGGTGTTGTTCGTTAGGATAAAGGTATTCTAGCTATATAGTATTTATAATTATTATACTGTATAGAGCATAACAAACGACATATTATAGCTCAAATATGGTTTTTATGTTGATTTATTTAATTTATTCATTGTTGTGAAAGCCTTGTCATTAATTTGACATTTACGATTTTCTATAGAACGTAAATTTAGGGTAGTATATAGACACTGACGGTTCTAAAATATTATCTTCTTGTTCTAACTAGCCATGGCCTTTTTTACCAAGTACCAGACAGTGGGTGACCTTCGACGCAATCCCCATGTAACTAGTAGTGAGTAGGCTGTGAAGATGAGTAACGATTTGACACTTCACTGACAGAATTAAAACAGACCCATACTTCTCTCATGAGTCGGTTACTTAAGCTCAAATATAACTAGGCTCTATGAAGTGATGTAAGGGATAATATGTGTGTCGAGAACAATAAAATTTTAGTTTGATTGACTTCTGTCTTCTGCAGATCTCGAAGCTTTTTTGGTTCTTAATCTCGTATAAATATTTTATAACACCTCGAAAATCTTGATTATAATTTCGTAACTCGCGTTTTTCCCTTCCGATGAAAATTTTGACCTTGCCAAGAGATTTATCAAGAGAAACTAGGGTAAATGGTGCATATTGGTGCCGTTGCTATGGAAACTTAACTTTGTGCATTTTGGCTTATAATCAGTCCTTTGAGAGTGCTTTCTATTACGCTACCAATGTTTTAAAATCCTGTGCTGCAGTTTTGAAAATTTGACGTTTTTCTTTACTGAAAATTCAAGATCTCAAGATTTAGAATGGACATAACAGAGGATATTCCAGATGTAGTTTTAAAATTGACTGTTCAGATCAATTTAAGGTTTACAAAGTGTGCTATTGAATCGAGTCGAATATAATAAGTGTAGCACATTACGAAGACAGTTCCTGGCCTGGAATAATGTGAACGAAGCAAAATTGTTGAATGGCAGTATGAGAATCAGTTGTCACAATAAATTTATCGCGCAAATCAAAACGGAGCAAAACTCACATGGTTTTAAACAACTAACCGACGAGCTATTTTTCTCTGCTCCTTCATAAAAGTCAATGTTTAATGCTGTTTCATTTCGCTGGCACTCATAACTTTTGATCTGACTGAAATTTTTGATGCCATAAAAAGTATCCAATCAATTTGAATTGCAAAGGTCGAGATTTGCGAACGAGGTGCTGTGTATTTGCAGGCCCAATGGGCCTGCTAATTATTTCATAATTTTCTTTATTTCTCTTTGTCAATCAATATCTTCATTTTCAGTATGTCCAGATTATCAGAATATTGCATCTCTTCATATTTGCTAAAAACAGAATTTCTAAAATGAGGGAAGGGAGGATGTTTTTGCCACACAAAAAAGTTAGAGATCGTTGGTCCAGTAACGGCTAAATATTTACTTAATACTGCTAAATGTCTCAGAATTTGTGAATTCACTGATTTACCAGATAAACAGTTTCACAGATAGTAACAGTTCCATCTTTTCAAGTTACTTTCATCTACCGCTATCAAATTGGAGTTATATTTAGGCAATTAATGATTTGTGAACTGTTATAAGTATAAGAACACTGCTATTAGCTGAGTGGCATATATCACCTTAATAAACAGTTTTCTTCAAACTTCATAGGGCTAAAAATGGGGGGATTTTGGGGGACCCTGGGACCCGTGGAACCCTTTTGGGCCGCGGGGTCCCCCTAAAGTCCCGGAAAATTTTTTTTGGGGGATTTGGGTACCAGGACTTTTCGAAACTCCCGGGGTGGTGGGTCGCTTGGGGGCCGCCGTCCGGCCCGGTGGACAGTCCACCGAAAAGTCCATCTAAAAAGTCCACCAGGGTCCGGGAAGGAGTCCCCCTAGTTTTCACAGACTCCCCACGGCTCCACCAGCGGATTTTGGCCCCGGGATCACGGGGGATCCCCGAGCCCCGGGGGGAAAAAAACTCCAAAAGGGAGTCCTCTGGATCCCCCGCAAGTCCGACCCCCTTTTTTGATCTGATTAATTTTAGCTAAAAAGTATTAAATCAAAATTTAACTTTGGAAAAATGGAAAAAGGGCGCGAATAAGTTTTTTAAACCCAACGGCCTGTAGTCTATATAATAAAAGGGGGTTTAAAAGATTAAGGGCCCAAATAAAAAACTCTCAAAAAGTTTATGAAGGAGCAGAATTTACCATTATTCGTTGGTTACTTTTAGTCATGCTGGACCGTACAAGTTTTGATCATTATAATTTGCTTTTATGATGAATTTAAATCTGAAAATTAAAACCGATGATCGTACTCACTCTAGACGTTGAATCAAAGCATTGATTTACGCCAAGAGCAGTATTCAATATCGCAAAAACTATTACCCAAATTCGATTCAGTTTGATTTTGTTTGTTCAATCTTAAACTGCTGTAAATTCACATTTTTCCGTTACCATCAACTAGCATTGATTTAAAATCGACCGACGTCTGTCACAAATATTTGGAGAGATGCTAACGGAAATAGCCTCCACGATGCCATCCATACCCGTTCTCTATTTTCAGATCTTGAATTTCAAATGAAAAACAGTAAACACGTCGTTTCAGACGCTAAACCGCAGCAATATACAACGTATCGAAAGCACTCGCATAGAACTGATCATAATCTGCGTGCAGAATATCTGTATCCATAGCAACGGCGCGACTTAGCCCAGCTTAGCCTTCGTTTCTTGATATTTTCTTGGCAAGCTCAGATTTAATTGTTTTTTTAATTAATTTGAACTGTTTAGGTTCTAAATTATGAGTGTGATGCTGTAGCAGCGCCAGGCCTGCTAGTAATTAATAAATTGAGAAATTGGAACAAAATTTGTACATAAACTGAGGCCAGAGTCCATTGGAGGACTCCACCGGCGGAATCCACTGGCGGAGTCGAGTCCACTGGCGGAGTCGAGTCCACTGGCGGAGTCGAGTCCACTGGTGGAGTGGAGTCCACCAGTGGACTCCACTGGTGGAGTCCGCCAGTGGACTCCACTGGTGGAGTCCGCCAGTGGACTCGACTCCGCCAGTGGACTCCGCCGGTGGAGTCCACTGACTCCGCGGCGGACTTACCTCCACAATTATTTTTTCCCTGGTGGACTTTTTTGGTGGACTTTTTCGGTGAACTGTCCACCAGTGCGCGGCGGAGCCCGAGCGGACCCGCAGCGGACCCACCACTCCGCGGCGGAGTTTCGAAAAGTCCGCTGCGGGTCCACCAAAGTCCACCAAAAAATTTTCCTGGTGGACTTTAGTGGAGTCCGCGGCGGACCCGCAGCGGGTCCACCGGGTCCGCAGCGGGTCCGCCGCGGAGTTGAGTCCACCCATTTTTTAGCCTTCATAGGTGTTTTCATTCTTTATTTCTCTCGTCATTAATTATTTCTTTATTTTCAGTATCAAGTGCTGATGTTAACAATCAAACTGTGGCCCTATGGAATTGCAAGTACCTTATCTTTCAGCCTTGGAGTGCCTGCCAACTTGCTCTCCCTAACCTACTTCATCAGGAAGTACCAGGACAAATCCAGCTATGTTTCCCTGCTCTACATTTTCATGAATGCTGTTGATCTTGTTATCTGTGCTCTATTCCTTCCCTCTGCAGTCTCCAACTTCTCTGACTTCAACCTGCCTCAGATTAACTGGGACTCCCTTAATGTCTTGAGCGGAGGAACGTCTGAGTCCAACTTTTCAGCTCAGTGTCTGCTGAATTTCATGTCTACGTTCCTCCTCAGTCAAATGGTAACAGTGCCCACCAGAGGGAGCAACATCCTGGACCTTGTTCTCTGTAATAATGACAGACTTATTTCAGATGTCAAAGCTGAATCTACAGAGCTATCGGATCATGAAATGGTCAATGTCCTTCTGTCCTTCAATCCTGGTGCCATGGACGATGCGCAGGCAGCTTATCTCGACGAAATGAACTTCAGGTCTCTGGATTTCAATCAAGCTGACTTTGTCCTACTCAATGAGCTGTTTAACGATGTGGATTGGACAGAATTGCGAGAAACATGCGCATTCGAGGAATTTCCTGCAAAATTCAATCAAAAAGTTCTCGATGTGTGCCTGGAGAATGTCCCTCGCAAACGACCGCCGACTGGTCGACCTAAGCTTTACAACTCCTTGAGACGCAGAAAGTCGAAGCTGAGAGGTCGGCTCTCTGCTGCAAAGTGCTCGGGTGACTTGGCCCGAATCAAGGAACTTGAAGATGAGATCGGGTTGGTGTCCTACGACATAAAGGAAGCTATCATCCACCACCTTGATCAAGGAGAAAGACGAGCAGTAGAAAGAATCAAGACTAACCCGAAGTTCTTCTACTCCTACGCTAAATCCTTCTCCAAAGTTAAGCACAGTATCAACACTCTCTTGAATGCTGACAAGGAACTGGTGACTGACAGAAAGGAGATGGCTAACATTCTTCAGCAACAGTTTTGTTCTGTTTTCAGTGACCCGAACTGTACAGATAAGTCAGATCCTTCTTTTACTGTACCACCCCTAACGAGTAGTGATACAGAAGTTGAACTAACACTGGAGAGCATAAAGGAAGCTATATCTGAAATTAAGCTCGACTCTGCCCCCGGACCCGATGGTATCCCGGCCATTCTCCTAAAGAAATGTGCAGCAAGCCTCAGTTTGCCAATCCATCTTTTGTGGTCGGAGTCCATGTCATCTGGCGTTGTGCCAAAATTCTACAAGACAGGGTTCATAACGCCGTTATTTAAGAAAGGTAGCAGATGTGAAGCTGCTAACTACAGACCTGTTACCTTAACTTCACATGTTGTTAAAGTCTATGAGAGTAGTCAGAAAACACATGATTCACCATCTGGAATCGAACAACCTACTGACGGATAAGCAGCACGGTTTCAGATCTAACAGAAGCTGCCTGACTCAAATGCTTGATCATTTTGACGACATATTCGAAGGATTTACTCCAGGGTCAAGATACAGACTCAATATATCTCGATTATGCGAAAGCATTTGATAAAGTGGATCTGGATATTCTCATCAAGAAGCTAAGGAGATATGGCTTTCACGACACGCTTATTAAGTGGATTCAGTCATTCCTCACGGACCGTGACCAAGTGGTGGTTCTTAATGGTGTCCACTCAGTCATAGCCAAAGTGCTCAGTGGTGTTCCTCAGGGAAGTGTCCTTGGGCCACTCTTATTCATTCTGTTTATAAATGATTTAGAGCTGTGTTGTGCTTGCATCCAAGGTCAGCTTTTTTGCAGACGACACTCGAGTTTCCAAACAGATTGGTTGCTATGACGACTGTATGATGCTTCAGGAAGACTTGACCAGAATTCTCAGTTGGTCTAGTGAGAATAACATGGAACTTCATGAGCAGAAATTTGAGCTCTTGAATCACTTCCATAACAGGAAAAGCTCATTCCTTGAACTCCCCTTCTTCACTGAAGCTTTGACTTACAAGGTTTCTAACGATGAAGTTCTTTACCCCGTGGATAACGTCAGGGATCTTGGTGTTCAAGTCTCAAGTGATTTAAGTTGGTCTAGACATATCGCAACCATCGTGTCAAAAGCTAGGAGCACGCTATCTTGGGTTTTCAGTGTCTTCAAAACTCGAGACAGTATGGTTATGACTACCATGTACAAGTCACTGGTGAGGAGTACACTAGAATACTGCTGTCCCCTGTGGAACCCTAGCAAGGTCACTGAGATCCAGCTTCTAGAAGGGGTACAAAGAACTTTCACCAGTCGTGTCGCTGGCCTACGTCATCTCAACTATTGGGAAAGACTAGCTAAGCTAAAGCTGATGTCACTGCAACGCAGAAGAGAAAGGTATATCATCTTGACGATGTGGAAGATTCTCCATAAAGTTATTCCCAATTGCTGTGGAATCGAATTCAAGGAGACATCAAGGCAGGGTACCTTAGCCCTCATACCTTCTCTGTCTAAGTCGAGTTCAGTAAGTAACCAGACGCTTTATGACAGATCATTTGCAGTCCAAGGACCAAAACTGTGGAACACTATACCGGGCGCAGTAAAGCAGCTGAAACATTCGATTCGTTTAAAATCAATTTGTCGAATTATGTTGCTTTGATACCGGACAACCACCGGTCGCTGGCTACAGCTGCAATTGGTCAAACTCTCTGGTAGACTACTCACCAGCGCGGTGGTCGGACCTCTGATGACCTTTTCGACTCTCGGATAAACTCTACCAAGTTACCAAGTTAGTTAAGGAAAGCCCTATTTCTTTTCTGTCCCTTTTCTCTGCTCTGCTTGGGGCTACCTTTTCCAAGTTTTCAGTAGACTTTCTGTTTTCTGTGTTGGTTTGATGAGTATCCTCAGGACATTGACCATGTTCAGGCCTTTCCTCAGACTCAACTACAAACATGTCACATGGCCCATCACAGCATACCTTGTAGTCCTTCTGGTTCAACAGTCATTTCCTTGGTGGTATGGAGGGTCCTATGCTTTTTTCCCGATTTTTGGAATGTGTGACCTTGATCTCTTAGAGGTATTTCAAGCAGACAGTTCAGAGTACATGTACAAGGCTTTTTTCATTGTCTGTGTCATTGTAGAATATATATTACCACTACTCCCAATTTTCATGAGTTGCCTTTTATCCACCTGTCTTCTGAAGAATAAGAAGACCAAATCACCAAGATGCAACTCACAAACCGTTCAGGGAAACTCGGGAATTGGAATGAGAAAGAAAAACTCAGCCACGGTAACAATTGTCATTCTGGCAGCAGTTTATTTAACCTTTAATATACCTTTCTGTTTTTTAGTAGCTACTCATTTTTCTTTTGTGTTTGGTATTATGAGTACAATGAACATTCCACTAGAGGTTTGCATATGGATGTACTTATATACCATTCCAGTTAACAGCACAATTAATCCAGTGATATACATAATCCGAATAAGAGATATCAGGCAATTCATGATGAGAGTTATGAAGTGCCAACCAGAGCCATTCACCCCTCAATTCTCCAGGCGCCGAGTAACTTTGAGGTCACAGATGTCCCACAACACATTTAGAAGCTCGGAATCACAGAAGCTCTGAAAGCTGTGAAAGATTTAATGGTGTGAAGGGGAAAGGGAGATAACTGTTGCGTCCTGCATGTAAAGATGTGTGCTTGTTATACTTGAAGGAACTTTAACCTAAAGAGGGCTCAGTAAGGGATTCACTCTGCACCTTCTTTAATTACTTTGGGGTGGAATGGTATTACTCGGCCAAAGCCCTAGTAACCGCGCCATCAGGAACCTTCTTGTAGGGATGTTGCCATGTATACCAACTCATTACACATTATACGAACTTTGATTTAATATTATATGATGAATTCGATGAATGGACCCTGATCACCAAGGCCATCTTTGTAGGCATTAGGATTGCCTTCTTTCCTAGTAGCTTTGCTGATTAGTGATTGTATAGCACTATAGCACTCTAAATTTCAGAATACTTGAGAATATGTATAGAGTTGCACCATTCTGCTGTTGCATATCTACATACCTCAATAATTGAAATTTGGAATTTAGAAATAAGTTATACATGGTTATAGTGCTGTATTAATGCTATTCAATTCCACTATTATCTGATTATTAACAACGGCGAAATTTTTATTTATTGTTAATAAGCTTTTAACTTTTTATTAAGAAAAGAAATTATTTGGCAGAGGTATTGCAATGTTCTGAACTCAATAAAAATTTTTGTTTAGTTTGATCTTCACAACTTGTTCCAATGCATCTTCTTAACTTGTTCCAGGTTCCAATGCGTCTTCTTATCTATTATGCATCCTCAACTTGTTAAGTCCTTATTGCAGTGAAATTCCCCACGGTTCTATGATGAAATCCTATACGGTGACTGCAATCAGCAGTATTACTGCTATAATTGGCAGCATATTACATTCCCCATAGGATGACGAAAATAAGAAATTCTTTTGGAAGAGAAATGACGAATTAGACACGATACACGTTGTAACCATCATCAGCTAGCGCACTGAGAGGTCAATTGGTTATGAACTGCTGAAAATAATATGACATTACTCTATTACACCAATGCTGACTGGTAAACTGTACCAAAATATCTAATCATTTCATTGCACAAGTTGATTTGTATAGGATTTTAATCGATTTTAAACTGTCCCTTTTTTCATGAAACTGTGGTCTCATGTTTACATCTCAGACAATCGGGATTTCGGTTACATTTTCAATACTGATTGAATAATCATCCGATAGTTTTGCTGTTCAAGTGTTTATGCCGTAAATTTTCATTCTAATCTAAACTATCCTCCCAGTTAAACAATTCCTCTGAGACTCACATTTTGATGAATATTTTGACTCATTTTAACTGAATGGTACTCAGAATTAGGAAGAGCTCAAATATTTTCTTTATTTACACTCTAAATTTCCGTAGGACCTACATACTTACATAAATGGACAGCATTAAATGATAATGCTTTATATGTTTATACCTATAGTGCTTTTGTGCCATTATCTCAAAACCATGAATTAAACCTATATTCACCCTTATTCAGGCTCTTCCGCCTTTCCTGGAAATTGCAATACTAATTCAGACTTTTTCCTTGAACCAGGTGACAAGTCTAGCAAAAACTCATTATAGCATTATGAGCTTCTGAGGAAAGTTCATGGGAGGAAAGGGGCTGCCTATATTAGAGCACAAAATGGGAGGTCTTGATAGCAATAAAACGAAGAATAAATGGACAGTGCAGGTCCATTACATATGCGACATTTTACGTAGTAAGTCGCAGGTAGTTGTTGTTTTATATGTTAACTGTGAAGTCAGGGGTTGAAAACCCATCTAATATGGGGTACAGTACGCAGTTTTCAGTTCATCTCAGCTCATAAATACAAGCGCTGATAAAAGGCAAAAGCTCATAAGACAGTGAGAGTTTTGCCGCGGGCTCACCAATAACGGATAGGGTTATCATGGCTCGATCTGAATTTCATTGCTAGATCTAAGATCATGAAATTATTCTAGCAATTCTAGTATAATTTCATGATCTTAGACCTCAGATCGGCTGCAATCTATAATGTTGATTTCCCTGATTTGCCGCCACAGCAGAGCTGTCGATGCCAAAATCTGAATTTCATCTCTGTTATAGCAAAGACGGAATTCAGACGATGATTGATCGTTTGACATCATCATTTCCTTATTTCATGCAATGCTGTATACTTCTTGTTGCACAAGAAAAAAATCGGGTCGATGCACATAATAATTTGGTATTATGCATATTAGGCATCTAATGACCAATTAAGCAATTATGCCCACGTATTGTCATGCTTATGTTAGCTATGTTCAGTGATACTTTTATCGGCCAGCTCCATCTAAATTGTCATTAAATTTGAATTTGATATGATATTATACTCGAGTTGACGTATACTAAATGGCCTATAATTTCTCCTCCCCCTTCTCTTCCTATACTGGATTTCATGGACTCATGAACTATCATAATATCACAGTTATAATAACTGTGATAATAATCATGGCAGATGGGCCATTATAGCATGATACCCCGATCTCAGCTTGCGTCATAGGGTGAGGATAATATAGTGGACAGAATATAGCACACACCCATAATTTTATAAATCTATGATTTTTATTTCATTTCAGTTTCCAGTTCTATGCAATTTTAGAAGTTTTCTAAGTGTGGGAACATAAAAGAAAAGTTGACAGCCTTGAAACTGCCAACATCACATTCTCACATTGGTGTTCTGGCATTCTGTTGTTCAACCTCTGGCATTGTTTGGCAGGTGTTGTGTGACACCGAGAAACGAAAATCGAAATTCGAAAATGACTTATGTTTCTCGATGTCCCGATTTTCGGAATTTATTCAAAAAAGTCGCGCGCGCAGTGTAGTCAAGTGACCACACTATAAAATCAATATCACGTACGTACCAAATGGCACTCGTGTGGAAAATAAGAATCATTCTCAGATGCGCAGATGTCTCTGCACCTATAAAGATGAAATATGGCTGAATTTTCCACACCACATAATATTTCCAGTGAAACTGTAGCGTTAATGAAATATTTCATTCTTTCGCACCTCCCCTACTGTATAATATTATTTGACTGAGAATGACGTCACTATCAAAGTTTTAAATGGTAAATTGATGACATTATTCGTTCAAAGAGGACCTTGACCCTGTAACTCGGTCACTATCTTTCAGACAAAAGCAAGGTCAGTTGTCTCAGAACTGTTTTCAGTGCGTCATCCATTGTCAATTAATGCTATTTCGTCGCCACATTTTACCCATTTTATACAACACCTCTTTTGTAATTGTTCCAGGCTCCCGTAGTTTCCCAATTTCCAAGGGACTTCGCCAGTTATATCCTCAGGTCTCGTACTTTCCAAGGAAGTTCGCCAATATGCCCGATTATCCTCATATTTTCATTTTATTTGCGTAAACAAATTAAGGAGTTTATAATTAGAATTATAACAGCACAGGCCCACAAAAATCTTTGCTCAACTTTCATTTAACTAGCTAAATTTAGAAACCAGGAGAAAGATGAGATTGGTTTGGGGAAAATAAGCATTTTCGAGTTTTCATAAACCTAGGATCATAATATACTGAAAAAAACATTTTTGTCGAGAGGTAATAGTATGTTGTCAGGAAACACAGATCACCTGAGAGAGGGCCCCAACAACATAAACCCCCTGCGCGAATTTAGGCAGCATGTAACGTCACCAACTTACTATACGTTATTCTATGATAATGACGTCATCTCAACCGCCCATTATTCTCTCGTGTGGGAATTATTAACATAAACTGTCTACTTCCGTTAAGTGGGAGTGCATGTGATGCTGATAAAACACAACACTTTTTATTTCACAAGAGGAATATAATACACCTTGTGAAGTCACCAATTCATCATTGTTAAACCTGATAATGACGTCACTCTCTCAGCCAGTACCTGAACTAGTATAGGTTTTTAGAGCATGCCTCCCCATAATAAGTGTGAGTTTTTGCGACGTCAATTCACGGCGACTAATCTTACGGCATATTGTATTTCAGATGTGTGGGGGTGGGAATGGGTTCATGAGTTTTTTTTCCTAAAAGTGATTTTTTCCTAACCCATTATAAATGCTAGACGTAGCCCGAAAGCAATAATTAAGTCTTTCGTTATTCTGACTTTTCTGAATAGGATACAAATTTCGTTTTTTTGTATTTCTTAATCTTCGGCTATCTATCACTTACTTTTTTGTTCTAACATAAAACATATGCTTGGAATTTTAGATTTATCAGCGACAAACCTTACGCCATATTGTATTTCATTTGGTTAAGAGTTTATGGGTTAGAGTTTGGGTGGTTTGTCTTTTTGTGCTCACAGTTACGTTGCAATTCTTCATTTTTGTATGCAAAATTAATCCCTTACTTTTCATACGGTCCGACAGAATATTTTTTGCCGATGAAAAATCATTGATCACATTCTCGTATTTTCTTGTTTCAACCAAGTACCAACTCACCTCTAATCACACAAGCCGCTTCGGCTATAATTGCAATCGCAAAATGCTCAAATTCGTTACCAAATTTCCGTTTATTCTTCCAGGATATGAAAAGCGAAAACTGGCAATTTAACCAGTAGGAATATTGCAATTTATGCAAATTGAGTGTGAAGGTTGGAGGATATCAATAAGTTCCATACAGCCTTAATCGGCGTGGCCTTTACGTCGAAACAAGCCACGTTAACTGTAATTGCACTTGCAATATGCTCAAATATAAAATATCCGCCGTAAATTGGCAATTACATTGAATATTGCATCCAGTGAGAATATTTCAATTTAAAGTCATGAACTGTAATTTCGCTGTAAAGGTTTGAGAATGTTACCCAGTTTTATGCAGCCACTATCGGCGTAGCTGCGTAACGTCAACAAATTGACACAAAATGGCATTCACTCATTAACGCTTATCAAAATGAACAGCCAGTTTGGATATTTCAAACCTAGGAGGATGTTACCCCGTAGTAACGTCGAAACAATGACACACGTATGATGAAGTAGCTTTAAATATGAACCAAAGTGAGAAAATGAGCATTCAACACCACATAAACCATGTGACAGCTGACAATAATTGGAATAATGCCAATTATTGCCAAATCATTCATCAGACTCTTGCATAATATGATGAACATATCTTGGTTTTTATATTATTAGTAGATGAGGTCAAACTGCATTATTTTCGAGCTCCACCATTTTTGCATGCTTTCAACAATCAACAGGTTAAGTTACCATAAAAATAGGAGACTATAGGAAATACAGTCAAGATACCTATATTTGGCTCCATGAACGGAATGGTAAATGTCTGGGAAGTAAATGGTGAATATTTGAGAATAGCGGTATTTATAGCTTCGAACATGAATCATGAATCATGATAATGCGAGGTTGAATGTTATAGGTAGGTGGGGACTCGGGATGACTCAATAACCACAGTTTTGAGTGGAAAATGTATGAGGACAATGCATGAATGATGGTGAAAAGTGGGCTAAGTGACTCCCATATCCGCAGTTTAGGCATATTCCAGGTGAAAACTTTCTAAAATACTTAATGAAAGCTACTTAATAAAAGCTAAATAATGAAAGCTAAAAACTTAATGAAAGCTCTTTCAAAGTTATTTTGAAATGTTGAGCGAGCAAATTTTCGATTGTTGAAATATTCCGCTGTTTCATAAAAGATCCTCTCGTTCAATGAAAAATTATTTCTTGATCATTTAAAATTTTAATTAGTTCGGCTTTCTGTACACAAAAGCCTCATCATTTTTGCATGCATTTGATTGATAACAAGGAAAATATAAATTAAAAAGTTCAAATTTATTTGTTTGATTACTGTGTTTGGATCACGCGATTCCTTTTTCCTTAGGCATATCGGCTGCATATGACTCAAACAGATATATCTGCTTGATAAACATTGATTATTAACCAGCTCATTAAAAAGGTTAAACTAATCGATTTAATCCGTAACAAGATAATTCGAAGTATAACAATATTGTAATTTTGAATCATTTAGTGCGAGTCTGTGGCAGTCTCTGGTGGGCTTACATACACCACATTTTAAAAACCATGTTTTTTCCGTCAGAATGTCGTGCTCTGTTTTTGAAGTTGGCCTGAACCAGTTAAGGAAGCCAAACAATTAATTAGCTAACTGAAACACTGGAAAAACACTTGTTCAATATGTTCATGACACCAAAAGCCTCCGAATGTGGCCACAAGGTTCCCGGTACAGTGTATTGAGCAGCTATACAATGCATAGACAACGCCCATTTGTCTATGCTTGGGATACTCCCAAAGGACGCCCGAGGGATGTATTCGATGTTGACCCACAGCCCGAAGGGGTGAGGGTCTAAACCAAATTTATGGACCCGATCTAGCAAGTGTCTATGTATTACAGACCCGCATGCAAACGTCGGAGGAATCTACTGTGTTATTATAACGCGACACATCTTGTAGTCTACAGCAGTGTTAATATCTGAATACACTAGCCGTGTTAATCTCTGAGTCTACACTAGCCGTGTTAATCTCTGAGTCTACACTAGCAGTGTTAATCTCTGAGTCTACACCAGCCGTGTTAATCTCTGAGTCTACACTAGCCGTGTTAATCTCTGAGTCTACACTAGCCGTGTTAATCTCTGAGTCTACACTAGCCGTGTTAATCTCTGAGTCTACACTAGCCGTGTTAATCTCTGAGTCTACACTAGCCGTGTTAATCTCTGAGTCTACACTAGCCGTGTTAATCTCTCTGAGTCTACACTAGCCGTGTTAATCTCTGAGTCTACACTAGCCGTGTTAATCTCTGAGTCTACACTAGCCGTGTTAATCTCTGTGTCTACACTAGCCGTGTTAATCTCTGAGTCTATACTAGCAGTGTTAATCTCTGAGTCTACACTAGCAGTGTTAATCTCTGAGTCTACACTAGCCGTGTTAATCTCTGAGTCTACACTAGCCGTGTTAATCTCTGAGTCTACACTAGCCGTGTTAATCTCTGATAGTTTTCATTCATTAGCTGCTTCTAATCTAGCTGTTGATGGAAACACAATATCTGCATAATCTGCAGGAATATGCTATAAAGCCGCGCGGAATCAATTGCATGGAATTCATACATTCGCAGGATATACCTCTCCAAGGCAGTTTATAGTAGAGTACTGCATCATGATCATGGTTCAGGATATTGAAATGATTTCGCTGACCAACTGCTCCCTAAGATCGTAGTACAATGTGCATATATTCTCATATCATTCACATTGAATATCCTGAACGGCACCACTGCAGCTAGAGTAACTTATATATTATACGTTAGGTCGTTAGAAGATCTATTGACTTTGAGCAATTCATCCCATAGCATGTGCCTTAACAGGCTTCAATATCGCACGCTTCTAACGTTTAATACCTGGCTTCTTCCCGGACAATTCCGTCAACACAACCCAATCCTCAGTTTTCAAAGTTTCTCACGATGATGTTCACAAATCTCACGTTTTTACAACGATAGCTTTCTACTTTTCTTATGCGATGCTTTAAGGTTTGTTTCGTCATCACTTAACCTGTACAATTCCCGATCTGCTTTCAACGTGACTCGCAAATTGTTCTAAACTCCGCGTGCGATTAGCAGGCGTTTTCAACGTGTTCAGTTTACTAAATTGCGTTATGATAATGGCGACATCAGCGTATTAGCGTAACTGCTTATTTCTTGTGAGGGTATATTAATTCTTGTTTAAGTTTTCTACGTTTCTCCTCATGTTCTAATGTTTGCTTCAACGCTCGCGTGGCTTCAACTGATAGAGTTTCTCAAGGGAAGGACCATAGGCTTCCTGATACCATAGCGCGTGTTTTGTATCGGTTGTCACTTGCAGGATTATATGCTGTTACTTCGTTTGTCGGCATAAGTACATTCAACATCGTTTAATTCATGACATCTTAACCTTTTCTCTATTTCCTTATTAAGTTCTTAATAATGCTCTTTCTTAAATATTGCGACTATTTCCCGATTACTTCTTTTCCGACTACGTAACTATACTCATCCACCAATCATCTCGTTCATAGACTCCTATAACATTTTCAATCACGTAGTTCTGAATTCTCTACTGCTCCTTAATTAATCACATCGTTCTCGAGTTAGCTAGTTCTCCCTAAGCTAAATCATATTGCTCTCTCATCTGTACACGAATGCGAATATTACGTATATTCTATAGGGGTCCTTTTCTTCGAGAAAGCCTTTCAATATTTTCACACTACCAACATTTTTACAACAGTATATCCACGTACGTTCATGGGGCCGCGCGACTCAGAAATTTGAGAATGATTCTCATTTCCGAAGATGCGACACCTTAGTGTTATGCATTTTACTCGACATTTAGACATTTGAAACCTTAGGTGCATGTAACGTTCGTCGGTCGATCGAGTGGAGTTGGTCGATCGATCAACTTCATTTGATCGACTGATGTGTTTTAATAGAAAATCTTTAAGCTAGTAGGGAAACAACTAAATATTGCTCATTTAAACACGATTCAAGTCAACAGGGAGCACTCAAACACATCATTCGTTCAAATGGAGTTGATCGATCGACCGGTTCCGGTCGATCGACCGACGAACGTTACGGGCGCCTCAGTGTTAGCCAATATGTTATTATGTTCAAAATTCAACTATTGAATTGATCAATGTTGGTTGAAACCAGTGAATATTACGCACGTGCCGTCATCGTATAATCGTATATCATACAGCAACATCTGCGCTGTTATTACGTAGCTCTTCCACATTGGAGCTCAGACGTTTCCTCTAAATTCAATGAACCTACCTGTAATTTCTTTTAATTTCACGGAGTTACTGTATGTTCCTAACTTTCACTTCAATAGAGGAGCACAATCTGGTGAAGTACTTTAGTGAGGTAACTTAGAGGTAAAAAAGATATTTCGATTTGTCTGGCAGAGCACTATGCGCAGGAAATTATTTTTGATAAAAAACCTTCAACCATGTTCAGATGAGTTTGCTTCCTTGCTTATTCTAACGTACGCCGTTTTGGAGTTCTAGATCTCTAGAAAAGTCGATATTCTTATCCCCACCTTCTTCAGAGAATAGCACTTAGTGCGGTGAGGTGCCTCTAGCAGTGACTCTTGAGGAGACTGTTGAGGCTCTCGTGATAGTTTTACGTTCAGGTCTAATGCCCGTCTAGAATATTACTTCAAAATACTATAATATTCAGTTTAATTCTGTTCTGTGGAATGTTCATCTCAATTCCTATCTCTATCAAAATTACCGGGACATTTTGGAGTTTATATATCCCTAGATAGCCGATATTCTTGTCTTTTACCCCCACCCACCTCAGAGACAGCACTTAGCTAACACAAGTGCGGTTACTCTCGAGGATAGTTTTACGTTCAGGTCTAGTGCGCGCCTGAATGACGGAATATTAAAATATCATTTCAACGTATAATATTCCCAAGTACTTATTTCTTATATAATATTTAGGGTTACAGTATCCAGTTTAACTCAGTTAATTTGTGGAATATAAATCTGAAATCATTTTATAATTTTCTGCCGCGATATTTTACGTTAGTTTAGTATCTGTTTATTCAAATTTGAATTCATGTTCTTACTTCTATTCAACCGCTTTAGTTGTATGAAAATCTTCACGTGATTACATTTTCTCCTTTTAGATTTGATTGGCTTTTTCGAATTTCGATGAGCCCGTTAATCTCAATTTATCCTCAGACTCTTTCCAAGGCTTTGAGGCCCATGGCCTAGACTACAAAACCTTTTGTGGCGAAGTTTATTAAGTTCCATAGATCATAATTTGAGACCTAACTTTTTGAATTCTGGAATTTTGAAAATCATGCATCATTCCATGGTAGTGAATCATTGAGCTTATATAATAGTCTCACGCACATTTAACATAGCTCCTCTGCGAATTACATCCCTTGATATCTAGCGTCTCTCACATACACTTTATAAGGATGCTAAATGAAAAACCCATCTATTACATGAGCTCTATTTGATAAATCCGACACCGCATCAATGTTATATCTTCTCTACATCATCATCATATAAAATAGATCTTTGCTAATTCACATGCCAAGATATCATGCGTCTTCTTTGTATCCTCATGTAATTTATAGCCCCAAGATGAATATTATTCACAGTTATCCCCAAACCACAGCTACATATAACCTACGTGTTACAAATATGCGAAACACGTTCGACTATTATATTACTTTAGCGAAAGCCATTCATAACATATCTAAATTTATCACGGCTCCACTCTTCGAGTGTCGCGTGATAAATTAGATATAAATATTTCGTAGCAAGCTACTCAATATTTATATCCTATTACATACTCATTTCATTCGTATGTAATAGAGATATGTTAATTCCTGGTCTTTCGCTAAAGTACATATAGTTGCGTATTCTCTACATAGTCTATCATCTTATTCATCGCAAAACTACTTAGTAGCTATATCTGGACCACACATATAATAGATACTTAGATAGCTGCAAAATGCAAATCCCTTAGCAAGGTAGAGGTGTAATAACAAAACAAGCCTCAAGTACAACACCTCATACATAGTGATACGATTTGGGAGAGTGTTATAGTTAGATTTGTCTAGCGATGTACTCCATTATTACCTGTACAAACCATTCTTTACAACGTCTCTCTGTTAGCGCGGCATTTCTCATTGAGAGACACACCTGCAGTTTTAGAGAATAGCATGCCCAGTTATCATAGACACCTCTAACGTCTTCATTGGTGTCTATAATCAGGCAAGGTCAATACAGAATCTTGCTTGATCGGTCCCATAATGGTTTAGACGCGTTGCCATTCGGGCTGCGGTTACATCCCTCGGGCTGCGCCCTAGGGATGTATCCAAAAATAGACACGATAGATGCGTTTATAGGTAAAAATCATTTTCTCTGATTCAGAATTAATGCATGTTTTGGGTTTGGCAACTTTTAGTATCGTCAATTATTTCCTCTTGAATATCTCAGTTGAACATTTTAAGACAATGCATAGCTCTTCATTCGCAGTGTTTCTCAACGTGGCACTAACAATCTCATATCTTATAATTGCCAGAAACATTGCAATTTACAAATAATGACCAACAATTTACGCTGTGAATTATGTCGAAAATAGTTCGACACCTGTTTCCAATTCCTTTGACACGCTCTTTTTTTACTTTGACTGTTCTAATATCTTATATCGGATTTTGTTACATATACTAACTATTAAGTAAGAAATTCCGAATTATCAGGGTACATGGTAGCTTGTAACTACTGTTGTACTGCTTTCACCTTTCATGAAAATTGTCAGGAATCATGTCATAAAATTACTGCGCATAAATTGAAATATCCAGTAATATTCAGTAATATTCGCGAACATTATAAAATTTGAAATTAAATTTATAAAAGAACTGTTCCATCACGGTACCGAGAAGAAGAGATAGATAGGGCGTATAACACCTCTCAAAGCAGGATAGTGCAACGTGATATTTTACTTTTAATGACATTTAATTGTAACTATTCACTATTCATAGTATAATAACATATATCAAATATTCAAGTAATAGCTCTGAGCTACGCCGTAACATAAAACTTAGACAAGTCTCACGACTAAAATAGGCGGTGTGACGTCATGAATTTACCATTTTACCCCCTGATAATGACGTCAAACTCTCAACTATATTCAGACTCAGATGATAGTAGAATGGCGCATATATAATTTTGATGGGGAAGTAAACTTATAATTGGCATGTCGGCAGCTATAAGTTAGACGTAGAGACTACTGCACCAGCTGCTGTTGTCGCATGTTTCCTCTTTTATTTCCCATTTTACCGCGCTGTTTTGTCTGAGTTTGAGGATACTTGAGAGATAAGACAGGTTAAATCGGGTTAAGAATCATGTCTGTGGGAATCAGGGCGAAAAGATTAAACTGTTTCACCGCATATTAAACAAGAGTTAATTTGAAGCATGCCGTACTGCCTTAGAATATTGTTACTATCTGACATCTTCTCTCTTTTGCTTGTTATTGTTTTGGTGAGTTCAAACGGAAGGGTTTGACAGGCTCTTATAACGTTTTTCGGTAAAAAAAATGATGATTTCCTGTACAGTATATATCGTTAGATTTTTCTCAAGTAACTATTTTTGTTTTGGAAGCTAGGTATTTTAAGTTTGAAGCTTTAATGGCCAGGAATGTTCGACCTAAACCTCTCAGCAAGACTTTGACATGAGAACAATGGCCGGACATCATACCACTTTGACATTTACAACCAATCAATACAACTATTTTATGAATTGACGCTAATTTTCTATTACTTTCTTTACTAAGTCAATCGATAGTTAGTGCCTCACTCTCCTGTAACTAACGTACTGAGAATTTCTAGCATTTACAGGCGTACCTATGGATTTAATATGGCACATTTTATGCATGCCTTATTAACAGAACTATTTAACTTTCTAAAACATTCGCTTAGGCAATATCAGTAGCATATCAGCTTACCCACAGGACCATTTGACATTGGCCAATCAGCGCGAATGTTGATTGTTAACTCGCGCTCTGATTGGCCAATGTCATGTCGATTTCGATTAGAGATAGGTCGCTCGACTATTCTTTCAACATTTCATCAAACTGTTTTAAGTGTTAAAAAAAAGTAAGTACCCTACTTTGAATCGCTATATATTTCTTTTGACACTGCAGAAGTGAAAGAAACGAAAAATTGAATATTTCTGAGTTATTAGATTTTATTATATTTGTAACGCCATAACGCATTACATTTTAAAATCTTAATGCTATTGTGATTTAATGACGCCTTGATGGCACAGATTTTAAGGAAAATAGTGAGACCATTAAATTCTATTTTCTCTCAAATTCACTGACAAAAATGCAGTACAGCCGATTCGTAATGCAGTTAAAAGTTTTATTGTGGTCAACGGTGCATGTAGAGCGACTCTTCACTTTTCTCCTCTTTTTTTCTGGAAAGGTTTATTACAAACATATTAACTCATTTTCATTGTGGAGTTGCGTTTTAATGCTCATTTTGCTCATTTACTTGAAGAAACAAATAACAATCATGATCGTAGCAATCGTAGATGTCATCATGTTATGGTAACACTCTCACGATGGAAACCTACAATGGTAACTACCATGGTGGAATCATGGTAACTACCATGGTAACTACTAACTACCATGGTGCAACCATGGTAACACTCATTGGCACCATGGTAACACTTATTGGTACCCATAGCAACGTGTGAATATTACAGACTCCCAACAACCAATATATATTCCTGACAAAGTAAAATAACTTAACAAGACTAATCGCACATTTAAATAAAATGTAACACCCGCGCCCTGCAGCGTATGACATTCCACCTCCACCAGTGAACCACGTACACCAAACTCAGCTCAAAAACGAGAAATAGCCGGTCGGGAGTGACGTCATTATCACGGTTTAGAGTGGTGAATTGATGACGTAATAAATTCATTTTTCTGAATGTGAATGTGGTGGGTTATATTTGGATATCGGGCTAGACACATATTCAATATATTCATCTTATTATCCGTATGTCATAGGAATTGTATTTTGGTTTCTATAACTTGTTAGTTGGTTGTAACTTTTGTCGTTAGAGGTTTTGGTGGTTTATCGATTGTATCGATAATTGTTTTACGAAATTCATCTTTTTTGTCGATAGTTTGTTGGAAATATTGATCATCGACTCCAAATTAAAATAATTAAATATCGATAACTTGGGCACTTACTTCTGCTTTTGAGAACCTACTAACAACATAAAAATCTTCAAAGGTTTTTAGCTACATCACCAAATTCACGCCTAATTATCTCATTCCCTAAGCAAACCAACAAAGGATTCCTGCTTAGGCAAAACATCTTTAATCTTTCAAGAACTTCGCAACAATTCCGAGAATTCTATCTACACATAGTGAATACCACCTGTCAGTTCAAGCAAGAAGGCGTTTCCACGCCATCAACGCTCCATTCTAAACCCCGATAATGACATCACTCTTTAACGCCTAATTTTCACGCTCAGCACATGAGGGAATTACAATATATACGCCTTGTCAACGGCAGCTCATAAAATGCCCTCCTCCCGCGCCCGTAATAATAATCATAATAACAAAATATATATGTTATTCACTAACTTAATTCATACTTCTATCATACACATAAAACTTAATATAATAAGCTAATGATTGTTATATATTCAGAACTATAATACTTTTTTGTCTCTCTTTGACGCTTTTCACTCGAAACTTTCCCTCGACTTTCTCATATACATTTCACTTATTTGAGATAATTTGGATGTGACGATTTTAATCTAATCAATCTAATATGCCTCGATCTGACGTTTCTACTGAAATTTTCTCTTTTATTGGCGCTTTTACTGAAATTTTCTCTCTATTTTATCTCTCTTTGAAGATTGTTCTGAACCTTTCTCTCTTGATTGTGGATGGTTATATAGCTGTGTTGTATAGGTTGGTGCAAAAAGTATACACACATGTGTATTGTATACTTTTTAAACAACCAAATAATTTCAATTCTAAATCAGCCACCAAATGGTTTTTTTGTGGCCAGAACATTGTCTAATTCTTGAGTAGTGAAACAGAACAAATTACCCACTTTCTGCTTTGCCTCAGCATCTCTATCCCCATTAGGTATATCAGAAATCTCTGAATATCACTGGATTAGGAAGTGTTCTGCTTTTTCTAACAAGAACAAATTATGCTCACTTTGACACAACCAGCTATAATCTACATATTTTATCCGTAATTTCCGGAATATTTCTCGATTTAATTTTATAAATTGCACCCCACAATTAGGTGATTTGGAAAATCATTTATTTATTGCTCAATATTACCAATCAAGGCCTATTCCTCACTTGCAACATCACTTAAACTTCTCAGACTAGTTGAGACTTCCGCTCCCGAAAACTGTTCGGCTGATTCCTAAAATTGTCAATTTTAAATTGATTAAATCTCCAATAGTTTTAGAGAAATATAATTAAGTAATTACCGTATTGAAGACGCGCTAAGCCATGGATTTTTTGCTAGGAAATAATAGCTGAATTCGTCTGCATTCTTTAGATCAATCAGCAGATTGGATTAGCAGAAGACTTAGTCTTGTCCTATATTCATAGGGCGACAGTATGTCAATAGCCATCCTTTCTTTGAATGCTGGCAAACGTAAGTTCAAGATACTACCCACTACTTCCCCAGTAGTAGTGGTAAATGTTAAAGCCACTTGGAATTACGAGTTTTAATTACACGATGCTCATATCCTATCCGAGAATACTCTTTTTTAATTAACTTTTTAATTAGTTCAATACATAAGTTAGGGTAGGCCTATTTATGCTATTTCGTTTTTTTTCTGCACGCTGATTCGATGTTTGTACAGGGTTGGGTAGCTTCAATAAAAGCACTCCTATGAATCCTGTAAAGACCATAAACTCTTGTACCGAGTCATTAGCACTATAATCCTTGGCTTATCTTGCGTTTATCTGTTTAATTTCAGCAGTACCTATCTTCTTCTCAGTAACAGTGGCAGTTCGAACTGCAGTTTTGTGTGCGCGGCGTACAGACGTGTTGCTGATATGTCTTTACGCCGCGCATATTCACGCTGCGCACACAAATTTGCCGTTCGGACTGTCACCGTAATTCCCTAATTCTTGCCAATTGCCAAAAGATTTTAAAACCATCCAACTTTCCAATATTTTATCTCCTTCAAGGGCAATACATAAAAATGTCGCAAATATTATTGCGACACTTTAACTCGATAACTTATTGGTTTTTAAAAGTTTCTAACAAATCCCAGTAACATAATATATCAGCGATTATCAAAGTAATTATCCTAATTCGGATGAAACCCTCATTTAAAACCTTGTTTAATATTTTACATGACAGGTGTCACATAATATTCATTTTTTTGTGAAAAAATATGCGTTTCAATGCCATAAATTCACCATTCTAAACCATGATAATGATACCATATTTTAGGCAGCTGTTACTGATTTGCGCGTAACCTATCATATTGTCCTTTTTTACTTTTATTAAAGAATTCTGGTAGAATTATTTAAATATAATGCCCTGGAAAGATCGTTAGCAAAGATAAATGATTAATTTGTGTAAATTTGTTGTCTTCTTGCCGAATTTTTGTCAAAACTTTTAACTATTGTGTTTAATTATGAATTGACATTTTTGACAGGTTGTGAGTTTGTGGCTTAACCATTTAATTGTGATCAGCTCGCCTTTTCTGCCACTCCTGATAATTCTTAAGCTAATGATAATAACGATTTTGCTTGAAGTGTAGCTCTGAAATTGCACATGCAAGTTAGATCTTTATAACAATAGGTACGACCTAATTATTATTGTCATTTCTTGTCGGAATTTGATACAACTCAAAAGTCAAAAGTTCATTAGCGTGGCTAGGCTGATTATGTGATTATTATCAAGGATACGCACACCATGAGCAAAATATTAGCAGTTCAAAGCCCCATTCTAAGCCATGATAATGACGTCATCACCTCTAATAATTTGGAGGACGCGTGCGAGAGATGACTTGAAGATTTTCCCACGACGAAATGATGTGTGCTATGCTGATATTTCACTTAAATGAAAACCACTTAAATATAATTTTCACATATCCATAATTATTATTTCAAACACATAATATTTGCATTCCGTTTTGCATGAGTATATGAATTATACCTAGTTCGTATAGTATTTTAATCTACAAACCACAGAACAGAGTTGTTGCACTCGTGACTTTCCGTATCAACTGCGTTAGCAGTAAAAACAGCTAAACAGTAGTTCTAACACTAGTCTAAGACTCTCTTCTGGATGGCACGGTGGCTCAACTCAAGGGTAGTGTGCCTGTAAGACTGAAAGACCTTGTTCACCAATATTTGTTTTATCAGTTAAAACTTGTTATAGTATGTACGTTCGTATGTACGTATATACTGTAGTAATTACATTGTTTCACGTATACTGTACGTATAGATTATTTGGTTGCACTCCTTTTTGCAGTATATACCTTAGGAGGTCTATTTATAAAGGTTGTAATTTGGGGATTTTTCGAAAAAATCTCCATATTTTCAACCTACCAAAATTTTGCCCGCCACAATTTTACTCCCCGATTTAATTCAACCCGCTTTTTTTTTTTTTTTATTTCAAAATTCAAATTTTACATGAAATATATTTTACAATGTCATTCAGGTTAAAACATTCTGTCTTTCCTACTTAGCCAAAATAGCACAGTAAAATATAAATCAAGTGCAAAATCTGGGCTAAACTCCCAACACAGCGTTAACCATTATTACAGGGAGGCCCGTCATAAACATCAATCAATGTATATGTTATAGAATAAATAATAACAATATTAATAAATAATTATGTCATCTGATAAAATTAAATCACAAACTCACAAATTTGGTAAATTAACCAAAATTGAAATAATATGGTTGTCAATTGTAATCATATATTGGTATTTGAATTGTCACTTTTAAACAGACCTAGACCACAACTTACTTTTCTGCATCAAGACCATCATTTCGAAAAATACGAATTTAGAAAATTTCGTGAGTAAGGGTATGTTTGCTCTTGCCTTATGACTTTAAAATTTCGAAATTTCTTGAACTATCTGTACTAAAACAGTACAATTTCGTTTCAGAGATGAGTTTTCAGATAGTTACAGATAATTTAGTCAAAGTCAAATGGTTAAAACAATTGAAATTCAAAAATTTAGAACAGTAATTAATGAAGCAGAGGCTCAGGAAGACGATCAAGAATTCGATTTGTAATATTAGAATTAATCTATTTTTCCATTGTTTTCCGCAAAAAATCTTTCATTTGTCAGCAAAAAGTTAGAAAAATCACCCAATTTTATTTGGTGGGTGAAATTTGGGGATTTTTGAAAAAAATCCCCATATTTTCAACCTACCAAAATTTCAAACACCGCAATTTCGACCCATATAAATAGACCTCCTAAGGTATATAATATGGTCCGTATTGTACGTATAATAATTACCTTGTTTCACGTAATTATACATCTTTTGTACAGTCATAATATTATGTGTCGGCATGGTTCATCTAGTTATAACTAGTTACAGAGACAATATATTCCTCTCAAAAAGACTCCTCCCCAGTTTATTATACGCATCGCTGCATGCACCAATATATTTATATTCCTCATCAAATGATATTTTCACAGGAAAGATATAAGTCGCGTGACGTCATCAATTCACCATTTTAACGCGTGATGCTGACGTTATATTATCGGCTGGTTATATGTTAAATTTATAAGCGATACATAAACATATTTCTCTGCCATATGTGCTCTTAGCTTTTCCCTTTGAAGTTCGAACTGTAATTGTGTCTATAAGTCTTAAATAATATTACATCTCGTGGTATCCGACTATGAAGTTATAGCCCAAAACTCAAAGACGTTGGGAAAAGCGTATTCTCAGCATACAGTAAAGTAGCAAAATTATATTGCGCTGAATTTCGTAGATTTCGGTTCTTACTTCTGATTTTTTTTCACCCGATATGTTCGTGCTGATTTGAGTTCGTGTTGGCAGAGTTTGTACACTTGAACAGAATAGTTATCTTGTTACTTTATTAGGTCTAATAACGATAATAACGCGAAATTACATATTTCCATCTGCGTCATAGGAAATCTAGAAGCCGTAAGATTTCAACCGTTTAGCGCCTGGGCCCAGTAGATAACTCCTCGAAATCTGTTTACCTTTTGGTTTTAAAATGTTGAAACATGGAATACGTATAATGTTACGCCATAAGTTTCAGAGCTGTGTTCTTGCTTTCTTAGTTGAGTTCTTATGTTTCTTGGCTGTTTTTCGACTCAAAACAAAGAACCATGTTATCAAATGAGTTGGATTCATAAAATCCACCTGTGGCTTACGTTTGTGTCACTGAGGACATATTGATAATCATAACAGTATAGCCTATAGTCAGTACTGTAGTAGTTCAATTTCACGCTACCTTTTCGAGCAACGCTCAAAGTGAACTAAGCTCCCGAGCCAGTGCGAATAAGTTGATTGCTCCTTCACACAGCCATGTGAACATATATCTTAGCAGTAAAACTTAACCATATAAATACAATATTCGTTGAATTTAAATTGTCGCAAATCTTGCAACCATCGGTTTTATACTGACCGATATAAACTCTGTTTAGGTATATCGCAACTGTCACATTATTAGACCCATAGTCCCTAGTAATTTGATAGCTTAGTCCCATTGTAACTTTGTATGCGGGAACTCAATCGATAATATTGTGTAAGCAGGATCGATAAATCACCTGGGTGGGGTGTCATTACCAAGAGGTATAAATGCAGGTTCATGACGTAAAAAGGACAACTGCCTACCGCTATTTTGCTTCACAATGGAGCTCTATATTATGTGCTATGGGGCATCGGCCCCTCTGACTGATATCGAGGCAGTCTATATTAGTCATGCTTTTGATGACGTCATTATCATTGCCCAAAGTGGTGTGTTAATGACGTTAAAGCACATATCTTATCGCAGGTTTATCACCTTTTATCATAATAGTATCGTTAACGCTTGCAAAACTCCGTGCATGATGTTTAATTATGAACGCTTGGACGCTTGGCTAACTTTGTCAGTTTATATCAGTTTGCTACGGGAATAGGCTGTTCAGGGTGAAGTCATTATCATGGTTTAAAGTGGTGGGTTGATGACGTTGAATATTTGCTTAGTTTTAACGAGGGTCGAAGCATAGCGATCTTGCGTGTACATATTGTGCGCGCGTGGAGTTAATTCGGCAGTAATTTAACTATTGTAATTTGGTACAAAACATGGGGTATAATATTCTATGAGACATGCTCCGTCGTTTTGGGCGAGACTTCTTTCGACTTTTCGAGAGTAAAGGCATAATAAAATATCTGCTGTGATATATTATATAGGTATATCTTAGATATTTTAACATGTCAGAACAACAAAAGAACTTTTTGATTAAACTAAGAAGCCCGCGCCATCAAGACGTTTTAATATATCAAAACGTCTTGATGTCGCGGACCTCTTACAGGTCTTAGTTTAATCAAAAAGTCGACACCCAATTAAAATATTCTGAAATTCAAGTGTGTTCCACTTATCATATATATTTTGAAAGTTTCATTTGCGCGTATTTAAGTGTCCATTTTGTGTTTGTTAAAACTTCTATATCAAAATTTATTCGAACGGCTGGCTAAAATACTGGCTGGTTTTGAAAGACATATTCTGTTCATATCTAGATCGAAAATAAAGACTTTCACGGATTCCCTCCAACAAATTAATAAGTTAATAAATGATGCCTGGAATCTGGACATATAGGTGTAACTCAGTTTCAGACTTCTCAAGTCAAGTGATCGAAACTACCCAAGTCAGAATAACGGACATCAGACCTTTGCTAATAATATTGTGTGAACGTGAGAAAATTATTTAAAATATAAAACGTGAAGTCCTGAAATTCAGCTAAGACCAGCCCGATCATTGGAAGGAAGTCTCAAAACAACGCCCACAAGACGTCTCCACAAAGATTTCTATAGCAGCTCACGTGCGCGCGCGTAAAATAGACGATTTAGTGTCAGCATTTCACCATGTTAAGCCATGATAATGACGTCACTCTCAACTTTGTAGTTTTAGAGTCCAGTATCTGCAGTAAGTGTAAAAGTGTGGGAAATTTCAATTGCTAGGACTTGAATACACATGTCCATTCGTGATATATTTCGATTATGATAATCTTTTAAGTTTTAAAGACTGCTACGAAGTTATCGTGTACATCAGGATAAATTCAGAAATTCAGAATATTATTTTGTTAAAACTCATATAACATTATCCTGAGTACTGCAGTTATAAGTTTGTAATAGTGTACATTCGATATATCAGCTGCTGCTGCATTGCTGTGCGTATAGTATATCACTACAATACAGCATACATTGTACAATGGTGAATTTGACAAAAAATTGTCGCAAAAATGACAGTGAAAACATTAAGATTATCATTGGAAAACTGATAGAAAAGGCTGACATTTCTATAAGACCAGTTATTTCAAACTTTGATTGTTTTCAGACTAATCGCTCAGGTAACATTCAGCGACTCAATCAGTTCAACGTTGCGTTGCTCGAAAGTTGTGCTACGTTCCTTGGCATTGCTCTCTCAGACGATCAGGGTTTCAAATTGTTCACTAAGTCGACCCTTGTCACTCGCATATATCTCGGATTGATGGCACTGATGCCTGCGAAGTGTGGTGATTGCGGTTGTGACTACGTCATTGATCATGAGCCTGAGACTGCGCCCTTGTTTCACTGCTTCAAGTGTTTCAGAGGGGCCCATCAGTGCGAGAGGAACAGAACCCTTCATCAGACTCTATCAGCACTCGATGCACCCGGCGGATTTGTTTGGCTTTGTGACGAATGCCATGGTGTTATTGACCCGATAGAGCCCAGGAAACAGAGATCACGTCACACTTCAGGGTCATTACCGTCCGGCAGTCAGATTTCGGACAGTATACCTGATCTCTCCAGTCTGTCGGGCGTGCTATCATCCACCCAGGATCAGGTGATGCATGGAACCCCTGCAGAAACCCCCTCTTCTCAAGTACCAGAGAATCCTCCCAGCTCGTCTCAGACAGACACTCCGGCTTGTCAGAGGTACCTCAACTGGAACTGCCCTCATGGTATCAGCGGGAAGAAGGTGATTGAGGGTAGATGCTGTCCCTATTCTCATTCTCCCAGAATTTGTTATAAGTACAGATCAGCGGGATCTTCTGACAGCAAAGGGTGTAAGAAAGGAAACAACTGCCCCTACTTCCATCCTGAAATCTGTAATACGGTGGTACAGAAGGGTTCATGTGCTAAAAAAGACTGCTCCAAGTTTCATCCCAGGTCTGCCAGGAAGAAACCACGAAGTGACTCCAAAGCTAACCCACAAGCTGGCAAGGGAGGAGCCACAAAGCAGAAGAAAGCCAGCAGCAACTCTAATTCCAGTGATTTTTTAGAGTTGCGAGACTTGGTTGTAGGGATGGCGGCCAAGTTGGACTCGTTGGAGAAGAGAGTGGAACAAGGTGCAGTTCCAGCTCCTCCGCCAGTGACGGCTTACCAGCCCCCACCCATGTCTTACCAAGCCCCACCACCCCCTCCCATGATGCCGCTAGGAGTGTCCAGGCTTCCTCCCCACCACATCCCCTTCTCTCATCACTCCTACTACTAAATGCTAGGAGCCTCAACCCATCTGCGCAGAGTGTCGGCAGATGGAAGCTCAATGACCTAATTGGGCATGTTGAAGAGAAACGCCTCTCGGGGAAGATGTTTCCGTTTATTGCCATCACGGAGTCGTGGCTGAAGTCGTACATCAGTGACGCTCAACTGCAAATCCCAGGCTACTGTGTATCTCGGAGTGACCGCGATAAAAGGAACGGCGGCGGAGTTCTACTTTACTCACTGTCTTCGCTCCCCATCTCTTCGTCGGAGTGCTACGATGACGGTTTCTGCCAAGGCATCTGTAATGTGTACCCTTCTGCGAAGCTATTGGTGGCAGTGGTATACAGACCGCCTGATGCAAGCTTCTCCAGCTTCTCTAACCTGATAGAGCACCTGAAGTGCACTATTGAAAGTCTCCCAAGTACTGACTATGACATATTCATTACAGGTGACTTCAACCTGCCTCAGATTAACTGGGACTCCCTTAATGTCTTGAGCGGAGGAACGTCTGAGTCCAACTTCTCAGCTCAGTGTCTGCTGAATTTCATGTCTACGTTCCTCCTCAGTCAAATGGTAACAGTGCCCACCAGAGGGAGCAACATCCTGGACCTTGTTCTCTGTAATAATGACAGACTTATTTCAGATGTCAAAGCTGAATCTACAGAGCTATCGGATCATGAAATGGTCAATGTCCTTCTGTCCTTCAATCCTGGTGCCATGGACGATGCGCAGGCAGCTTATCTCGACGAAATGAACTTCAGGTCTCTGGATTTCAATCAAGCTGACTTTGTCCTACTCAATGAGCTGTTTAACGATGTGGATTGGACAGAATTGCGAGAAGCATGCGCATTCGAGGAATTTCCTGCAAAATTCAATCAAAAAGTTCTCGATGTGTGCCTGGAGAATGTCCCTCGCAAACGACCGCCGACTGGTCGACCTAAGCTTTACAACTCCTTGAGACGCAGAAAGTCGAAGCTGAGAGGTCGGCTCTCTGCTGCAAAGTGCTCGGGTGACTTGGCCCGAATCAAGGAACTTGAAGATGAGATCGGGTTGGTGTCCTACGACATAAAGGAAGCTATCATCCACCACCTTGATCAAGGAGAAAGACGAGCAGTAGAAAGAATCAAGACTAACCCGAAGTTCTTCTACTCCTACGCTAAATCCTTCTCCAAAGTTAAGCACAGTATCAACACTCTCTTGAATGCTGACAAGGAACTGGTGACTGACAGAAAGGAGATGGCTAACATTCTTCAGCAACAGTTTTGTTCTGTTTTCAGTGACCCGAACTGTACAGAAAAGTCAGATCCTTCTTTTACTGTACCACCCCTAACGAGTAGTGATACAGAAGTTGAACTAACACTGGAGAGCATAAAGGAAGCTATATCTGAAATTAAGCTCGACTCTGCCCCTGGACCCGATGGTATCCCGGCCATTCTCCTAAAGAAATGTGCAGCAAGCCTCAGTTTGCCAATCCATCTTTTGTGGTCGGAGTCCATGTCATCTGGCGTTGTGCCAAAATTCTACAAGACAGGGTTCATAACGCCGTTATTTAAGAAAGGTAGCAGATGTGAAGCTGCTAACTACAGACCTGTTACCTTAACTTCACATGTTGTTAAAGTCTATGAGAGAGTAGTCAGAAAACACATGATTCACCATCTGGAATCGAACAACCTACTGACGGATAAGCAGCACGGTTTCAGATCTAACAGAAGCTGCCTGACTCAAATGCTTGATCATTTTGACGACATATTCGAAGGATTTACTCAGGGTCAAGATACAGACTCAATATATCTCGATTATGCGAAAGCATTTGATAAAGTGGATCTGGATATTCTCATCAAGAAGCTAAGGAGATATGGCTTTCACGACAAGCTTATTAAGTGGATTCAGTCATTCCTCACGGACCGTGACCAAGTGGTGGTTCTTAATGGTGTCCACTCAGTCATGGCCAAAGTGCTCAGTGGTGTTCCTCAGGGAAGTGTCCTTGGGCCACTCTTATTCATTCTGTTTATAAATGATTTAGAGCGTGTTGTGCTTGCATCCAAGGTCAGCTTTTTTGCAGACGACACTCGAGTTTCCAAACAGATTGGTTGCTATGACGACTGTATGATGCTTCAGGAAGACTTGACCAGAATTCTCAGTTGGTCTAGTGAGAATAACATGGAACTTCATGAGCAGAAATTTGAGCTCTTGAATCACTTCCATAACAGGAAAAGCTCATTCCTTGAACTCCCCTTCTTCACTGAAGCTTTGACTTACAAGGTTTCTAACGATGAAGTTCTTTACCCCGTGGATAACGTCAGGGATCTTGGTGTTCAAGTCTCAAGTGATTTAAGTTGGTCCAGACATATCGTAACCATCGTGTCAAAAGCTAGGAGCACGCTATCTTGGGTTTTCAGTGTCTTCAAAACTCGAGACAGTATGGTCATGACTACCATGTACAAGTCACTGGTGAGGAGTACACTAGAGTACTGCTGTCCCCTGTGGAACCCTAGCAAGGTCACTGAGATCCAGCTTCTAGAAGGGGTACAAAGAACTTTCACCAGTCGTGTCGCTGGCCTACGTCATCTCAACTATTGGGAAAGACTAGCTAAGCTAAAGCTGATGTCACTGCAACGCAGAAGAGAAAGGTATATCATCTTGATGATGTGGAAGATTCTCCATAAAGTTATTCCCAATTGCTGTGGAATCGAATTCAAGGAGACATCAAGGCAGGGTACCTTAGCCCTCATACCTTCTCTGTCTAAGTCGAGTTCAGTAAGTAACCAGACGCTTTATGACAGATCATTTGCAGTCCAAGGACCAAAACTGTGGAACACTATACCGGGCGCAGTAAAAGCAGCTGAAACATTCGATTCGTTTAAAATCAATTTGTCGAATTATGTTGCTTTGATACCGGACAACCCACCGGTCGCTGGCTACAGCTGCAATTGGTCAAACTCTCTGCTAGACTACACACCAGCGCGGTGGTCGGACCTCTGATGACCTTTTCGACTCTCGGATAAACTCTACCAAGTTACCAAGTTACCAAGTTAGTTATTCCTTGACTGGTTTCCTATTCGTTCTTTTCTCTAAAATTTATTTGTAATTTGATCTAATAAACTATTTAAAATGGCAAATTGACGAACAAATTTTAACTCAAATAATAAAATAAGCCTTGTTACCCTATGAAAACAAAAATCAAATTCTTATGGCCCAAGCGTTTTTCAAAGTTTTAAAGGCCATTGCTTTTTTGCTACGAGACTCCCACTTTATAATACATGAGTCATGGTCCAAGGCACTGTTTAATTTCAGTGACTCACAGCCAATGACCGTGCGAATATATCATCATTAAATTCTCTTTGGCTACCAATTTATTTGTCTATTATTAATTATGTGAAATTATTCCATCATTTTCTTGATAGCACTGAAATTCGTGGATACCACTGGCTCAAAATAGTACGATCCTTGGATCCCATTGGCCCTCAGATCTATAAATAAATCCAATGCTTGTACCTTGGCTCGAATCAAGGACATCTTTTTTATAATTAGCAAGATTGAAATAGTAAAAGCAGTGATTTCCTCCCAAAATATGCAACATTTCCAATCAATCCGTTTATTAGACGCCGTCTCTTTTCTAAGCAAAGAACATAGGGCACTTTGACATTCGTGAAGTCATCAAATTACCATATATGGGAATATTTCGGTGATTGTTGTCCATATATGGGCATGTGTTAGGAGCTAAGATAAGCTTAGAACTTAGGTGGTGAATTGAAGAACTTCGAGACAAGTACTGTTTGATCAGAATTATATGCTGCATATCAAAGAATCGTCCCATTTTCCTACAAGTTAATGCTTTTATTTTCATGCATCAAGGATATCATCTAAAATCAGGTTTAGTCTTTTAATATCACATACATTCACAATCAAACACTTAAACACATAATTATGTTGTCTGCAGTGAAAGATCCCAATATGCAAAAAGGCCTTTTGATGTCATCAGCTCACCATTCAAAGCCATGATAATGATATCACCGCACTGTTTTATGCCCATATCCGATCTATTGCTAACACAGGGAGTTCCTATTTTTCTAGACAAGTTGCTAAGTTTCGTGTGGTGACACTGGCCAATCAGCGCAGGGATTTGGAACAACTCAAACGCTGATTGGTCAATGTCAAATGGAGCTTTGGGTAGGGCAATAAGCTGAGCTGATGTTAAGTTTCATGTACTTGTAGTGCTTATACCCATCTGGGCTTCGTTTCCCCTTACTTTCCCAAAGAAAAAAATAGTACTTTTCAATTGAAACGCCGCCAAGAACTTGAAAACTTTTGCTCAGTTGTCCGTAGGATATTCCCATAGAAGCATAAATATGCAATGTTTATGCGAGTGACATACCGAAATTAATTATATTTAAATATTTATATTAATTTGCTATGTTAATTTTGATATTTACTCGATTATTTGATTACCAGATTGATTGGACAATATTGTTCATGAAAGTTCTGGACTAACCCATGTTTTTACTATAAATAACCTTCTTATAACGTATTTCTGTAACCCCTTGATTGATTGGATAAGTGAAGTATTTTTTGTGTTGTGCGAATTTTTTTGTGCGTTAAGTATGTCATATTTCTATAATTACCTAATATTTCAATCATAAATAATATAAGATTTCGTAAGGATTATAAAATGATAAACTATTTGCCCATATAAAAATGGCAACACAGCGGAGGTTTTTCAATCAATCAACATCAACTGAGTGCTTGAAAATTGGGCGGTACCCCCTCCACACTTCCAACCGTGTGTGGTTTTATATAAACATGTTTTAGATGGGATGCAACACTTATTCACTTATCTTCAAACATCTGTGAGACCACTAGAGTTCATTATCCTATCTCCAACACGACCGTTCTTAGGGGGTTCTGTGCCACCAGCAAGAGCTTCGATTAATAAAACTCAGATAAACTCCTGGGCTTTCATCTTAAGTTCAGTGAGGCTCATGGTGAATCTGAAGTTCAAGGCTATGTGGAGTTGAAGCTTTACTAATTTACTGTCATTTCTTTGGCCTATTTAAGATTTAAGGAAGATTAAAGGATTATTAATTGAAAGCCAAAACCTAGCAAACCCTTCCTATTTGAGTATTTGGGCCACGAACGGAATTAGAAATGAAAGATCGTACGGACCTTTACAAAACCCAGCTAGTTTCAAGTAAATTCAAACCTAAAACCGCCTGCTTTTCCTTATACAGAATGAGAACTGAAAGCTCGTACGGACGAAACTTTCAAACCTAAAACCGCCTACTATTTCCCCGTACAGAATGAGAAATGAAAGCTCGTACGGCCGGAACTTCGTGGAGGATCTCGGGATTGGGCTGGTTTACATTGCGATAGCAGCTGCAGCTCTAGTCGGGAATACCATGATCGTTATCATCTACTTCAGAAGGAGGACCTGCTTCAAGGTTTGTTGTTTTATTCTAGATAATTCATAATACCTTATTTAGGGATTTATTGTGAATTAAAGATTTTTGTTCCTTCGAATGAAAAAATATATATTTGAGATATTTTCTTTTGGGATTTATTCTTACGGATTTAGTCATTTACGACGTTCATTCCGAGTTTTTCTTTGAAAAGTTCCAATCAGTGATCGTACACGATTTTCCTCATTGCCTTAATTTGATATACCTATTCTCCATTTTTATGGTACTTCAGGCTGCGGACCGCATTGTCGAACATTTCCACAAAAACGTATGGATTTTTTGGACTTTCGAGTGATTTTCTCTTCCCTTTCGCTGTTTGTTACTTTTCCACAAATGTCGAGTGAACGATCTGTGTTCGAAGTAATGCAACAATTCTTGTACGTGTGCATTTAAATCTTTCTCTAACTTAATATCTAGATTTATTCTTTTATTACCGAGCAACTACATTTGCAAACTCATAGGATCACGGAAGATTGAATCACTTAGATGATAAATCACATCTTTACCTAAATCCCGACATCAACTTTATTACTTTAAATCAAGCGCCTGAATCTTGGAAACTCTGAAAAGTCACTTAAACCATTTCCTCCGACAACCTCACAAGTTATTTTATAGATTACAAATTCTCAACCACAATAAACTAACTTTTAGCGATATACGCCATCCTATGAGGACTCTCTGACTCTCTGAATCACAGTTTTATGTCACCGATTCACCCACAAAAACCATCAAAGAATTTTCATTTCCAACCGCTTTTATCTCTTCTGCAGCGGAAAGCTGAAATTAATAACTGATTGCCACGAATACTATTACCTTAAAATAGTGAAATTAGATTTAAGCGTATAAGCAGAGAGGGTGAAATCGTTTATGCTCCACATGATAATCCGCATATGTAATCAATCATAGCCCGTCCTAACCCCATCCCACCAAAACATCCTGACACCATCTCAGCATTTCTCCAGCACTATTTCTTCCCAAACATCCCAACAACATCTCTCCAACTCATTCTAACACCCTATCTACCAATAGGCAGAGGGTGAAATTATAAGCTTTGATGCTCCACATGAGCACAAAGAAATTATATCCACATATCAATCCTGGCTCCATCTTTCCAACGCAATTTCTCTAAAAAACCCTAACATCATCGAAGTTTTCCTGAACGAAACTCCTTACACCCCATCTCTCACCCTCGTCAGGTAACCTATATTTTCCTGATGTCCCTGACTCTGGCAAACCTGATCGTTTCCGTGGCTGTGATGCCCCTTTCTATTGTCAGCCTGATATCCGGGAAATGGGTTTTCGGAACCACTCTCTGCACCATAAACGTGAGTACAGAATCTTTATAGATCCCTCATGGGCACTGGGCATTTTAAAATGTCACTGTCAATTTATTCGTCATGACGTGTTGGATAGCATTGGAAAATTTGGAAGGAACATGGACCAAGAGCGCATTACTTAGTACTTGAACTTTATATATTCATATGAAATGTGAATTGTGTCAATACCTCATCAATCATGTTTCAGCCCTGGATTATCATGTTCATTATTTTAAGAAAGTTGGCTCGTATATTTTGAGATTGAAAATACTAAAATAACTGTGTCGTGATGGACCCAGCCTTGTTACAGCACTCAATAAGCCGACGATAATAATTGTAAATTTATAATGTCAAGACAAATTAAGTAGACGAATCCTATATTATGCATGGTTTAGTCCGTGTTTCACATAATATTCCTCTTTTGACGGGCTAGACTCCCGATTGTAATTCTTTGCAGACGAGAATAGATTTACAGTACTTTTCTTAGCTATTTATACTAGACTCAGCAAAATATGAAGTTGCAGACTCAAACTTGATATATTCCTAGAAAAACGTTATATTCTCATACATGGGTTCTGAACGGTGGATATAAAATGCAGCTGAGATGACACAATGTTCCATCCATAGTACCTGGATTTTACTAACCTCTATCAACATAATTATCACAGCTTAAAATGACAAATCATTTTTAAAAACCGCCTATCCTTTATCCACAACATATGGCCCTCTTTCTCCCTAGGGAGGATTATTTTCACTGGCAATAAAGTGAACTTAAAATAAATAAAGAATAAATAAAAAATTTAAAAAATTCAAAACCTTCAGACTTTATTAACCCTCTTCCTCCATAAACGGTTTTATTTTCACGTGGATGGCTACAGTAACCATCCAAACAGTGCTCTTGATTTCCTTCCACCGAGCCACAGTAGTCCTGTCTCCCTTTCACACCATCATACACGCCAGAGGAGCCGTCAAATAAAAGAAATTGTGGGTATAATAATTTCTCAATTTCTAAGAATTCTAAAAAGTATATTATATGCGACTATCTAAATTCATGAATTTGTGACAATGGCAGAAACAGTCTGCAAGCACTTAAATTTAAATGTCTGAGTGCCCCTCCACGCCAGGTGAGGGCTATAAAACCAAAGAAATTGTGGGTATAATATTCTATGACGGAAGTATGTGAATACCAAAATTCAAGAATTTGTGACACAATGTGACAATGGAAGAGACATAGCACAAACGTGTCAATTATTTCAACCTTTATGTCTTCCACTCCACAGAAAGTTATTTTTATTTTCTATGGTCCACACAAATTCACCATGATGTTCTCCTGATTCTTACCATCCAAATGCCGCCCTAACCCTCTCTATGATAAAAGCTGTAACCCCCTTAGAATTACTTTTAACGATGTATGTTTCAGAGGAGCTAGATTGTTAGCAGGTGGGGTGTGGATCCTATCCCTGGTGGTTCCTGTACCTCCCTTGCTGGGGGTGTCCACTTACGAATACAGCCCCCTTCGGGGTTTCTGCAGGTATGCAAGTAACCCCTTAAAGTGGCAGCTCGAATTTCAGGTTGCGCGTCTTTTGCGTGCGCGGCGTAAGTTTGCGCGGCGTACAGACATGTTATGTATGTCTTTGCGCCCCAAAAATTACGCCACGCACACAAAAGACGCGCAAACTTCAGATTGAACTGCCCCTGTTTCAACCATTTCAATGCCGAAGTATTATCGTCCAAATGATAGTGCAAACTATACAAAAAGTTTCAATAGGAGAGCTAATAAATCAAGTCATGAATTAATTAATTCAACTCACGTGTAACTGATTCTGTCATCCGCTCATCCATTATCTCTGACTTGATCTTTTAAGTCCAGTACCACTCGTCATCTGCAATAAATAACACGATTCATTGCTCACTATTCTGTGCAGATGAATAGTCGGCCACAATTATTCACCATTAAAATCCCGTTTAATTCCTTACTGAAATCCTATATTTCCTGACAGGGTTCGGTTCGTATCGTACGCGGACGTAGACCCCATGGGTAACATCTACTCTATGATAACCGTGTCCCTGTTCGTTATGCTGCCTCTCCTGGTGATCTGTGTGGCTAACATCGCCCTCTACAGGGTCTCACGCAGGTAAATGGAGGAGGTGGGAAGGAAATCTAGATGGGAAAAAGCAGGGAATAGGGATCGAGGGTATAGGCAGTGATCTTTAGCAATTGGGTGAAATCCCCATTTGCTCTTGTCATGGAATAAACAATAATCGCGGTCGGAATTAGGAAATTTTACGTGAGCGGTGATAACACGAATCCTCGTAGATCATGGTTATTGCCCTCTGAAGTATTAGATCATCACTCTACGATCATCACTCTACGATCTGTCAGTGTCACAGAGTATGTTTTCACGGTAGATGGCAAGGGAAGTCTTATATAATTGAGCACACTTAGTCGCTAGATCCGCTGCAACTCATTGGTCACAACTCCCAGTCATGCCTAAAAAGACTCATCTCTATCAATGCCAGCTGGTGATATCATTTATAGGTTGCCTATGAAAAGTTGTCCATTGAACATGAGATCACTATGATCGTTTAGAATAGTGTATTGATCGCATCACACCGTTAATACTTTCTCTGTCCAGTACTAGTAGGAAGGGCCCATGTGCGTTGCTAGGATCAAAGTGTTGGTTGCCATGGAGATGAAGTCATTATCATAGCTCAATGTTGTAAGTTGATGACGTTGAACCGCCTATTTCTTCTTCTAAATGTAGCTGGGTTAGGCGGCCTTGGAGCAAAGTGTTGGTTGCTATGGAGCAGAACTAATCTTCTCAATGCAGCTGCGGGACAGGCGGCTAGACACTTGCCATTGAGTCATGTGGTAGTCAAGGGGAATGTTATACACACTGATCTGATAATACACGCGCTAAAATCTCTGATTTAGGATTAACCTACTGTCGAGTGTATGATAATGCCACTAATAAGCTGCTAGAACTTCACGAGTGTGGGGGAAGGCCGATCGATATGGGTATGAAGGAATGAAGCAATGGATCGTATTGTCTAGCATAAGGAAAATAACTTGATGAATTAATATAGTTTATTGAGAAAATTCACCTTATTTACCCAGGAATGAGGAAGGTTCTAAAAACCTAGTTTGCTACTAAACCAAAATTATGGGATCAACTCTACAAACCTGTGTGTTTCAGGCTGCTGAACGATGATCAGACACACCGGAGGATGTCTTGTGCCAGGATATCACGGACCATCGGGGGTGAGCTGAAGGTGAGTGAGATCATTTTGAATTTCAGATTTAAACTTTTTATTTCATCTTATTTCATTGCATTGTCTTCGCAGGTTATCGCCAACCAACCTTAAAATTATGCGTGGGAAAACGTACATGACAACATTACACAACATTATGGCATCACAGGTTTTGTAACCATGACAACACTAACATTGTAACCCTGACAACACTCACATTGTAACCCTGACAACACTCACATTGTAACCATGACAACACTCAGTGCTGTAACCATGACAACACACTCATTGTAACCCTGACAAAACTCTCTGTAACCCTGACAACACTCACACTGTAACCATGACAACACTCTTCAGGCACTGCGGACAGTGACCCTGGTGATGGGAGTGTTCTTCCTCTGTTGGATACCTCAGATAGTTCTCACCATGTACGGGGTGTTGTCACAGAAACAATACCACCCCTCCTCCACACTCTGCAAGCGTTCTGCAGCTTCCTCAACTCAGCTCTTAACCCTTACATCTACGTGTATGCTAACAAGGAGATGCGGTGAGTGGGCAATTGGTGGAATGAATAATGAATTGGTGACTCATAAAAATTATCTAATATTTCAGTTAAGTCAATTGGTGGGGTCGCAGAGTCAATTAGTTTAATTAGAGGGTGAATTAAAGTGGTTATTATTCAACAGGCCTTCTTAATAAATTCATACAAATTCCAAAATGAACAGATAAGGATTTTTCATGTTATTTCCAGTTCAGAAGATCAAGTTAAGGAGTTATTATGATTAGTCCTTATTTTCTATTTCAAGTTGACAAGTATTAAATATGCTAATTTGATGAAAGAAGTCAAGAAAATTAAAGAAATAGAGATAAGACTAAATTGAATTCATTTATCAATTTCTAAAAATATGAAAATAATCATGATTTAACATGAAAAATTGAATAAGAAAATACGGTCAAACTCAAAGATATTAATGAGAAAAGTAGCTTAAATCATTTTTCTCTTGATTTTATTTAATTTTATTTAATCACCATTCAAATAATCATTGTTTAAAAACAGAATTTTAAAAGTAATCAAATCCCAAAGTTCGGATCATAAACTTTTCAAAACGATCCCTGCATCACGGTGTTTAATTTTCAGGAAGCAGTGCATGGAGCTATTTTTCTGCAAGAAATCCTCCCTTGGCACCCCAGCCAGCAGCTTCAGAAGGTTCAATAACCGGTGTAACTCCTCGCCTCCGGCTCATAAGAGCCATGTTTCCACACAATCAGAGACACTGCGTTACGATCATGGTAATATCGGAAAGAGGACCGAAAACGGACCCTTGAGGAACAATTATGTTCTGAATAATTGCACGGACCACGATCATGGGACTCAAAATGGTGGAGTCAAGGTTGTGTCTTCAACACTTTGATATATGAATTGGTTTTTAAGAGGGAACTATGAATCAGTTAGGTAAAAATCTAGGTAGGAAGGTGAAAATCGATAATTTTGAAGATTTGACGCAGTTTTTAGTCCATAAAGAAGGGCCAAAACCCCAAACGGTGTTATGGAATCATTTTGCAATGCTTTTATAAGTTTCATCATCACGGGATTTGTGAATTTATATTTAATCATTTTGTTGCCGATTAATGTTTGTAATATGAAAATGAATTGACACAGTTCAAAGTAACAATTTAAATCGTAGTGATTCTTGTCCAGAATATCTAATTTCTAAGTCCAGGATAATCAAAACTGATAATGTGCTTATCTAATTCTGCAATTCCTGCATCTCAATATTGTCAACTCTAGTTACATTTGATTTGATAAGCGAGTTCTTGGCTTGCAGTGGATTATTCCTGAAACTCAAACGATGTTGAAGGCTGAATCTCACTTTATTTCTCAGTTCATGACTCCTTGCCACAAGGATAACCGGACTGATAAATCCATTGACAAGGACCAGAGTTAGATTAAATATCGCATATATAAATTTGTCTTTCTTCGTCTGATTTGATTCCAGTTCTTTATCAAGAATAATTTCCTGAATCAAAAAGTAGACTGATGAACTTCCAGTACAAACAGCAAAAGCTATTGTTAGCAATGTAACTGTAATTGTTACACTTTTCTGCCTTGTCGCTGCTCGCTCGTTCAAAACCATTGTCTTATTCAGGGACCTTAACATCAGCACCAAACACAGCACACTGAGAACAGAGGGGATGAAAAAGGGGATGGCGATGAAGAAGAAGAGTGCTATAAGAGGGTAAGGAATTCCGACTTCATCTTTGGATAGCTTAGGAGCCTGAGCCGCGATGGCCCCACAGATTCCAGTGCCGAGAATGTTTCGAGTTGGATGCTTCCAGAGTGGTTCATTCTCATAAGCTGGAACACTTTCAATCATGTCAGATTCAGGAGGTGTCTGCAAGCTAGAATTATTGAGGGACCTGGCATTTAAATCAGGAGGCTGCAAATTTGGGTCAGGGGGCAGCCCGTTTGACTGAGGGAGCTTTAAATCTGAGTCATCCTGTGGGTTTGGTGGGTCGGGCAGTTTCGTTGAATCGTTTAGGTTTGGATCGAAAGGAGGGGGTTTCAAAGGAGGGGGTTTCGAAGGAGGGGGTTTTGAGACACCTGTTACCATCAGTCCGATATCTGTTACAGCTACTGCAAACCAAAACACAGCAGTCACAATGACCGATGCTATTGCTATCTTTCTCCGGATTTGGTAGAAGGGGAAACTGATCTTTATCGATCTGGATACACACAAGAGCAGGTTCAGAAATATGGTAACCCTTGAAGCTATCCCAATGACAGATGTCAGACCTATTGCTGACCATGGGTAAGAAACAGAGGGGTCTTCAGTGAGCAACACGTAACCATAGACACCTGATGTAGCCAAAACAAACATTGCTACAATGCTATCGCTGAGCGATATTAGAATGTAGAGCAAAGGAACGAAACCTTTGCGTTGTGGCCAGTAGAATAGCATCGCCACAACATTTAGGCTAAGGGATAATAAGCAAAATGTTGAGTCAATTATCACCATGATGGGGTCCTTCATGCTGTCAAGAATTATTCGTCCTTTATTCACTGCAGTCAAGCTTCCTGTATGGTGGATGGTATTTGAAAAGAACAATATGAATTACTGAATTTTGAAATTCTAGAATATGCAGAAGAAATAATTTTGTCAGCCCAACAAGAAAAGAAGAAAGAAGAATGATTAACTGATTTAGTTGGATACTAAATTTTGCAGGTCGAACTCCTCAAAATTTTAAATTAATTGACTCAGATTTCTAAATCTTTCACATCACAGCAGTAAGTTATTCAAATAAATATTTACCCTATCTAGTATACAACGGTTAATGCATACACGAAAAGAAAGCAATTCTAATGTGAGCAAGACAATATTCTAAGGGCTTTGGACGGAACTTGGAGAGATCTATATAGTCCCCAAGCACTCAAGCAGAAAATCATTGCTCAAAGAGCAGATCCTTCGCTGGGTCCCATCAAAAGTAGATGTATGCCTATATAATTATTAATACCTTAGTGGTATTAAGATGTGTACTATTTAAGGCAGTAAGCGATTTTACTGCCTTAAATAGTACACACCTTAAAATCTACAAATCTTAATTTCTACCTACCGTAATTTGTACAATACCAAAATCTTAGAAAATTTCGTTAAAGTGAAGATTAATCGGGATTTAGGTATACCTATCTTATCTTTCACTACAATATTAAGGCATTCTATTCATAACCACAACCCTAACCTAACCATCATGGCTAAACCTTATCTTAACCATAAACAGTTAGGTTTAGGATTTTGGTTAGGGTTATGGTTAGGAATAGTGCCTCCACTTCTGTTTTCACTTTTTGAAAAACGGTGTTCCTCCAGGCTCCAGTCTGCCCTATTTTCAAAATGTACTCTCAATACAGGTTCAGAATTTTTCAGTGAAAGCATCAGTGCAGACAAAATCAAATTTGATATGATAAACAATCATCACTCGATAAAATCATCCACTTCAAGATTTTGAGTTTAATATTGGTGAAGCGAGGTGAAATTAAGTTCCAGATTTGCTTGATTCTTGGAGAAATACTGCCTTAATTAATACACTCCTTAATTAGTACGTCCTTAATAAATACTTAAATACACATCTTAATTTCTACCACTAAGGTAGTCTATTCCATAAAACACCCACAAAGGCCACAACCGAGGTTAAATTATCTCCACACCTGGTACAAGTTTTTAGCCATGAAAACAATGAAAAATGCATCGGAACGAATGGTAAAATCTGACAATATATTGTGCGTCTGGAAATGTAATAAAAGTTGAATACAAATTTTGCAGGTCGAACTCTTCAAAATCTTAAATTAAATGACTCGGATTTCTAAATCTTTCACATCGCTGTAAGTTAAGAAGTTATTCAAATATCTACCCTATGACCTATCTAGTATAAAACGGCTAATGCATACACGATAAGAAAGCAATTATATTATGTGCAAGACAATATTCCAAGGGCTTTGGACGGAACTTGGAGAGATCTATATAGTCCCCAAATCCTTTCTCAAAGATCAGATCCTTCGCTGGGTCCCATCAAAGGTAGATGTATGCCTATTTGCTACATAATTATTAAAAGTCTATTGCATAAAACACCCACAAAGGCCACAACCAAGGTTAAATTATCTCCACACCTGGTACAAGTTTTTAGCCATGAAAACAATGAAGAATGCATCGGAACGAATGGTAAAATCTGTGTCTGGAAATATAATAGAAAGTAGAGCATGGTATTTCCGTTTGGCATGAAATGGCTGTACATTTCTCAACACCTTGGCATTACTGTAAAATTATTAGCATTTGTAAGTCTTCGATCATGCATGTGGCGTGATTTGCATTTCTTACAAGAGTGATGATGCCATGAAACATAAGGTAAAATAACTAAGTGTCCAGAGCTGAAATTTAAGTGTCAAGAGGTGTCCATTCCAGAGAAAAAACAGCCAAAAACGCTAAAACTAAATAAACCAGACTCTGAGATTAATGTACTCTTATGATATTATAGCGAACTCTATCATCAAAGTGGACTCAGATTATACCAACAGTTCACTCTCTGTACTCGCATCATAGAAATATGATCTGTTATAGTCCCCTCATCAAAGATATGGCAAAGGAGCTTTTAAAGGAACATCCTTTATAATATGATGTTCCTTTTAAACAGCTCCCCTATTATTGAGGACTTATACTAAGATACTAACAGATCATCATATTCACGAATGGTGTACAGAAAGTGGACCTATTATATTCTAATCTTGGATCAGGGGCAAAAATGAAAGTGAAGTGTGCTCTCTTTAAGATGATGTATGCGATAAATGACTTGAGTATGTCGAATTCTTATAGTTCAAGTTGAACTCCAATCTTAACCGAAATTTATTAAAAATCACATTAATTGTCATTTACTGATTGTCATCAGAGCATTACTAAGCAATAAGCATTATTATTTATGATTTTATATGTATTGACTGAAATGCCATTCAATAAAATTTGTATTTATTTTTAGTAGAATGAACTCCTGGAAATTTATTTTCAACCAAAACATGGCAATATCTTGTATACGAACCCACATTACCTACATGCATACAAATTATTTTATAAACAACTGCCAATACGAAGAATCATAAGTCAATGATAGATGAATAGGTGCGAACTACTGTTCGATTTATCATGCTGTGTTATTGAACATAAGACTTATGACCAATAAAACACCATGAAAAATCGAACAAATCTACGACTGTATAATATTATGCATAAGACCTTATTATTAAGGCAGCCACTTGAGAGCAACACACAAAAAGCAGCACTATAAATATAGTTGAATATATTCAGTAATATTCCGACACCGCATTGTTAATAACCGATATAATTGACTTTTTATTTGCTAATAATGGCATGTGCACTATAAGCTACGATTCAAGGCACCAAGTTTGCTTTTCACCGACTTCCCGGTTCTTGTTTAACATGACTATAGCTCTACCAATGAAAATGAAAGGGAAGTGTGCTCTCTTTAAGATGATATTTTATGTGGTGTAGATTAATGACTTAAGTATGTCGAATTCTTATAGTTCAAGTTGAACTCCAATCTTAACCGAAATTTATTGAAAATCACAAAAATTGTCATTTACTGATTTTCATCCGAGCATTACTAAGTTACTAAGCAATAAGCATTATATTTATGATTTAAGATGCATTGACTGAAATTCCATTCAATAAAATTTGAATTTATTTTTAGTAGGACACCTACTTTCAACCAAAACATGGCACAATCTTTCATACGACCTTACGTACCTACATGCATACAAATCATTTTATAAACAACTGCCAATACGAAGAATCATAAGTCAATGACAGATGGATATGTGAGACTACTGTTAGAGTGTTCGATTGATCATGCTGTGTTATTGAACATAAGACTTATGACCAATAGAACATCATGATAAATCGAACGAACCTACGACTACAATATGCATATGACAACCAATTGAAAGCAACACACAAAAAGCAGCACTAAAAATATAGCTGAATATATTCAGGAATATTCCGACACCGCATTGTTAATAACCGATGTAATTGACTTTTTATTTGCTAACAATGGCATGTGCTCTATGCGCTACGATTCAAGGCACCAAGTTTGCTTTTTGCCGACTTCCCGGTTGTTGTTTAACATGACTATAGCTCTACCAATGAAAATGAAAGTGAAGTGTGCTCTCTTTAAGATGATATTTAAGCGGTGTAGATTAATGACTTAAGTATGTCGAATTCTTATAGTTCAAGTTGAACTCCAATCTTAACCGAAATTTATTGAAAATCACAAAAATTGTCATTTACTGATTTTCATCCGAGCATTACTAAGCAATAAGCATTATATTTATGATTTAAGATGCATTGACTGAAATTCCATTCAATAAAATTTGAATTTATTTTTAGTAGGAAACCTACTTTCAACCAAAACATGGCACTATCTTTCATACGACTTTACGTACCTACATGCATACAAATTATTTTATAAACAACTGCCAATACGAAGAATCATAAGTCAATGATAGATGGATATGTGAGACTATTGAACGTAAGACTTATGACCAATAAATCATCATGATTAATCGAACAAACCTACGACTACAATATGCATATGACAACCACTTGAAAGCAGCACACAAAAAGCAGCACTCACTATAATTGAATATATTCAGGAATATTCCGACACCGCATTGTTAATAACCGATGTAATTGACTTTTTATTTGCTAACAATGGCATGTACGCTTTACGCTACGATTCAAGGCACCAAGTTTGCTTTTTGCCGACTTCCCGGTTGTTGTTTAACATGACTATAGCTCTAACATCCATACATTTCTGAGTGTGTTGAGGAAACAGGTATAAACCTCATCAACATGCAACATGAAGCTATATGGTAATGACCTCAATCCTTTAACCACCTCCAGAATTCTAGTAATAACCAGGAGACGGTTATGCAAGAGATCCAGACAGTCACTTCGACACGGGACGTCCCACTACAGGTGGTCCCAGTTGCCAGGGCTACTGTGGATGGGAACCAGTCCTGTACCACCCACTACAGGTGGTCCCAGTTGCCAGGGCTACTGTGGATGGGAACCAGTCCTGTACCACCCACTACAGGTGGTCCCAATTGCCAGGGCTGCTGTGGATGGGAATCAGTCCAAACAATTACTTCAGCTGTTCATGCTTTACTTTCAATTTCATAATTATTATTTAATATTTCTTTTTCAACTTCGTTAGGACAAAAATTTGCATACTCAAGACAAGATGTTTGGTCTTATAAGACATAGATATTGACATTGATATGAAGGTGAATAAAATATAATGAATGAACGTCAAAATTAATACATTATAAAGAGTCTCAGAAAAGAAAAGATTTTCTTTATGCGTCTCAGAAAAGGAAAGATTTTCTTTATGCATCAGCAAATCATATGATATAGACAATCCCTACAATCTGAATCTCTAAAATCTTAAAATCAATAAATTGCTTCTAAATCCAATTCGAACGGACAAATCAATCAACAAAATAGTAAAGGATTGTCAATCCTTATGCTCGTTGCAGCGAAGTCTCGGGCAAAATATGAAAGAACTATTGAAGCAAGGAATACACTTCCTTAATTTACCGTCACTGGTTGTAATATCTCATATCTTCTCATGATTATATATCATTAAAACCGTTGGACGGTTGGTCTAGTAACCCCCCGCTGGTTTGGATGTGATAAGCCCATTTTGTCTCTTTTCAGGTTCCGTTGTCATCCAAACCCGCGGGGTTACTAGACCAACCGTCCAACGGTTTTGGTGGTGATATCTGACAGATGTGTATGTAGTTTGTACCCACGTAACTTGCCCCTCGTAGTCCGAACCCACGTTACTAGCCCACGCGCAAGTCTTACCCACGTAACTCACCCTGACGAAGTCCAAAACTACGTTTTTCTAACTTGGAATTACTAGAATTGATATTTTTCTTAATTTCTTCAAATCGTCCACGTGAACTCACGTGCTGAAATATAGCAACCAGATTAAATTTCATGCGCATTAGTCGTATTTGAACTCATTTCAACGTAACCAAGTCGAAAGTCCCGTGTAAATATCAATTTCTTCAAATCCCCTAATTTCTACTAAACGTCCGTGTGTACTCACGTGCAGAAATATAGCAACCAGATCTAATTTCACGTGCATTAGTCGTATTTAAACTCATTTCAACGTAATCATGTCGAAAATCCCGTGTGAATATCAATTTCTTCAAATCCCCTAATTTCTACAAAACGTCCGCGTGAACTCACGTGCTTCACTTGTCCATCGTATATTTCCCACCCTTATTCACTGTGAGACATGAAGAAACAATCATCAGTTCACCATCGTATCACAGAATTGGACTACAGTACAAATTTTCGTCATTAACGTAATTTCAATCAATTTGCAGTTCAATTTTTAGAAGTCTCCCATGACAACAACCTTCGACCGATCGCCCTGAAAGTCGTTTCATAGCTAAATCTCAAGGTCTAAAAGCAGCTTATTAAATTAAAACATAATCCGATAAAAACTCTTTGAGTTAGAGATGTTCAAAGTAGCGCAAAATAGCGTTCTATAGCAAAATACGCTTTTTTAGTGGTTTTATGCGATTTTTATGACGTCATCACAGCACCCAAATAGGCTCAAACCAACTTCCCATATAGCCTAAGCCACAATTTCGCCTTAGCACAACATACTTTGGCCGGTCTTATCTCAAGATAAGTCGTAGTTCTTGACATCTCACTCGTTTAAAATTTGTCCAATAATTTGGAAATCGATTTTTCACCGTACCTTAGAAAATCGCGTATATCTCGATGAAAAATCGAGATAGCCCAATAATCCATATGATTTTCTGAAAGCTCTTTAAATTTGCTAAAAATCATTCTGAAAAATCAGAGAGCTATCTCCTTTCCTTGGTGAAAAATGCGCTCGAAAATGGCCTATTTTCACTAAAAAAGCAATAAAATTGCGCTAAGTTGATGACGTCATAGTGACAAGAAAATGACGTCACCAGAACTTCTCTTATAGCCTAAGCCAAACTTCCATCTTAGATGAACAAAACGTGACCTCGATCATGGCTCTACCATTTCCTGTTCTTGAGATCTCATCGTTTTAATTTTGCTCCCAATTATCATGATATATATTATTAATATTATTATATATTATACCACAGACAAAACCGCAAGCGGTCGTCATAGCAACCCCCTCACAGAGTCACAGGGGCGCCGCTTTTTAATTGTTTGAGGTTATTACGATCTAAACATACGTTATTAGGTGTTCGAAATAGAAATCATTCGTTAAAATCGTTGAAATAGTAATTTCCCTAATTTCTACAAAACGTCCGCGTGAACTCACGTGCAAAATTCATTATATGGACCTGGAATCATGTTTCTCTATTGCATTGTGACTTGTTTCAATCAAATCAAGTCGAAAATTCGGTCTTAAGACTCAAATTTCAAATTTGCCTAATTTCTACAAAACGTCCACGTGAACTCACGTGCACTTCATTTCCATGGGCCATTTCTTGTTCTATTCGAGTACCAAGTAAATCAAAATGTTGATTCAGTCACTATCGTATAGCACAACAGCCCTGCACTTTTGGAATTCGGCCTGAAATTGGACTTAGCCAAATTTTCGACTTTTTCGCGTGGCTCAAATTTACGTTTTTGAGGGGCCACCACACCTTTCCCTCAAATCGGGAAGACTTGAAACTTTTTACCATTCATATTTGCCTGGGAAAGAACATTGATACACCTGGAAAAGATGGAGCAATGTTCGTGAGCTGAGATATAGATGCTCAAAGTCATCATATTTTGGCCTATTAAGGATCCTCGATTTTTGGAGGCCTCCCACGACCTCATTTTTTCACCAATCACCATGAAACTTCTTTTCTGGCTAAATATCGAGGTCTAGATGCTACATAAGTCGGGAAATCATGACGCGGTAGAAAACTTTTCAGATACAGTGCTTCAAAGTGGTCCAAAATTACGTTTTTCGCTAAAAATCGTGATTTCATCGATTTTGATGACGTCATAACAGCAAAAAAATCGATCCGCGAAACTTCCTATATAGCCTAAGCCACAATTTCATCTTAGCTGAAAAAAACCCGCCCTCGATCAAGGCTCTACCATTTGTGGTTCTTGAGATCTCAGCGATTCAAATTTGGTCCTAAATTATCAGCTATAAGTAAGTAAGTAAGTAAGTAAGTAAGTAAGTATATAAATATTCCCAACTTTTTCATGTTAGTATAGTGTCCTGGCAAGGTTACGTTCGAGGGGAGGATATCTCGAGATTTTGGTATACGCATTCACTCGAGAGGGGTCGACTGCTACGTAAAATTTGACGAGGAATCGTTTAAGATAGGTTTCAAAGCTCTCAGATGCTTCCTTCACCCTTTTCAAACGCAAGTTTTTTTTGTTTTTTTTGTTTTTTTTTCTTACTGTGAGGGGGTTGCCGTCCTTGCCAGGACGGAAATCACCCTGTGACACTCAAATCTCTAACTTATACCCCTGGCCAGTCTTTTTTATTACCGCGGGGGGTTACCGCCCTGGCCAGGGCGGGAATATCATTAAAAACTTGTATCCATCGATTCCAGTCATTGGCTGTTACAGCTCTGCTAGGCTAGAAGTAAAACATTCAAAATAAAGAATAAATATTTGTCTATCATTTCGTCTTGTTGGCAACCACATCCATTTCAATGCCATCAACTCCAACATTTGCTCTGATGAAAGAGTTCTTGACCTGCAGTTGATTCCTGAAACTCAAACGATTTTCGAGGCTGGATATCACTTTATTTCTCAGCTCATGACTCCTTGCCACAAGGATAACCGGACTGATAAATCCATTGACAAGAACCAGAGTTAGATTGAATATCGCATACATATATCTTTCCACTCCTTTATCATTATTTTCCAGTTCTTTATGAAGAATAATTTCCTGAATTAAAAAGTACACTGATGAACTTCCAGTACAAACAGCAAAAACTATGGTTAGCAATGTAACTGTAATTGTAACATTCTTCTGCCTTGCTGCTGCTCGTTCGTTCAAAACCATGGTCTTCTTCAGTGACCTTAACATCACCACCAGACATAAAACACTGAGAACAGAGGGGATGAAAAATGGAATGGCGATGAAGAAAAAGAGAGTAATGAGTCCGGCAGAGTTTTCAAATTTCGTGTGAATGGCACCACAGATGCCTGTTCCGAGAATGTCCCTAGTTGCGTATTGCCAGAGCAGTATATTTTGTTCATGGGGCGTCCCGGGGGGTAATTTCCCTCTCCAATTTGGGGGTTTCCCTCCTGAATTGGGGGGCTCCATGCTCGAGTTTTGAGGATGCATTTTTGGATCCTTTGGATGCATATTTGGATTCTCCGGATGCATATTTGGATTCTGTGGATGCTTATTTGGATTCTCCGGATGCATATTTGGATTCTGTGGATTCATATTTGGATTCTTTGGATGCATATTTGGATTCTGTGGCTGCATATTTGGATTCTTTGGATGCACATTTGGATTCTTTGGCTGCACATTTGGATTATCTGGATTCATATCTGGATTCTTTGGATGCATATTTGGATCCTTTGGCTTCATATTTGGATTCTTTGGATGCATATTTGGTTTCTTTGGATGCAGATTTGGATTCTTTGGCTGCACATTTGGATTCTTCGGATGCATATTTGGATTCTGTGGATGCTTATTTGGATTCTCCGGATGCATATTTGGATTCTGTGGATTCATATTTGGATTCTTTGGATGCATATTTGGATTCTGTGGCTGCATATTTGGATTCTTTGGATGCACATTTGGATTCTTTGGCTGCACATTTGGATTATCTGGATTCATATCTGGATTCTTTGGATGCATATTTGGATCCTTTGGCTTCATATTTGGATTCTTTGGATGCATATTTGGATTATTTGGATGCATATTTGGATTCTTTGGATGCATACTTGGATTCTTTGGCTGCATATTTGGATTCTTTGGATGCACATTTGGATTCTTTGGCTGCACATTTGGATTATCTGGATTCATATCTGGATTCTTTGGATGCATATTTGGATCCTTTGGCTTCATATTTGGATTCTTTGGATGCATATTTGGTTTCTTTGGATGCAGATTTGGATTCTTTGGCTGCACATTTGGATTCTTCGGATGCATATTTGGATTATTTGGATGCATATTTGATTCTTTGGATGCATACTTGGATTCTTTGGCTGCATATTTGGATTCTTTGGATGCACATTTGGATTCTTTGGCTGCACATTTGGATTATCTGGATTCATATCTGGATTCTTTGGATGCATATTTGGATCCTTTGGCTTCATATTTGGATTCTTTGGATGCATATTTGGTTTCTTTGGATGCAGATTTGGATTCTTTGGCTGCACATTTGGATTCTTCGGATGCATATTTGGATTATTTGGATGCATATTTGGATTCTTTGGATGCATACTTGGATTCTTTGGCTGCATATTTGGCTGCATATTTGGCTGCATATTTGGCTGCATATTTGGATTCTGTGGCTGCATATTTGGATTCTGTGGCAGAATATTTGGATTCTGTTGCTTAATATTTGGATTCTGTGGCAGAATAATAGAGTTGTAAGACTGAGTATTCAAGTCAAGTTTGATTATACTTGTGTTAGAGTCATCTTCCTCCAGTTTTGTAGATTTGGGTAACTCTAAAGAATCACCCATTGTATGGTGTGTTTTGACAGGTGGTTTCAAAGGAGGGGGCTTGGAAAGAGTGTCCTTCATTAGTGTAGCGTCCGTTAGAGCTACTGCCAGCCAAAACGCAGCAGTCACAATGACAGATGCTATTGCTATCTTTCTCCGGATCTGGTAAAATGGGAAACTGATCTTTGATTGATCTGGATACACACAAGAGCAGGTTTAGAAATATGGAAACTCTCAAAGCTACCCCAATGACAGATGTCAGACTTATTACTGACCATGGGTTAGCCACATTAGGGTCGTCAGAGATTAGCACGTAGCCATAAACAGCAGATGTAGCCAAAACAAACATTGCTACAATGCTATCGCTGAGTGATATTAGTATGTAGACCAAAGGAACGAAATCTTGGCGTTGTGGCCAGTTGAATAGCATCGCCACAACATTTAGGCTAAGGGATAAGAAGCCAAATGATGAGTCAACAAACACCATGATAGGGTCCTTCATGCTGTCAAGAATCATTCTTTTTTCAGATTCATCCATTTCTGTGACCTGGATTTGAGGATTTTCTGTCATATTGCGACAGAAAGTGTGGTAGAGAATTTGAGATTCTCCTTGATTATTTGATCATTTCACTATATACGCTGAATTCAGAGTGAATGCTGCCTACAAAAATATTTTCCACAAAAGATCATGATGAAAATCTATTTTAAACATCAAATAAGTAGCTGGAGTGGACTCTCACTCAAAGTTGCTTTATTTATACGGTGCCCATAATCGAACAGGTGTGGCACTCAAACAACAGTGAATGAGGATTTTGTCATTGTTAGGACTTAGATTTGTGAAGAATCCGATCTTAAATACTATAAAATCACAGTACAGAAGTGCTGTGATTCGTTCGTATATCTCTGTTAACCTGTTATAAGAGTCGTTGTCCTCAAACTATCGAATAGTGATCTGCTATCGCAATCGCATTGAGAAACCGGGGGCTCCCGACTTCTTTTATCAAGAAACACACGGGCATATTTACTTTCATAAAGTTCTATGTTTTGCCGAGTCAAAGTGAAAGATATAAGCTCGGAATAATAGTCGATTATCTCGACAAATAATTATCTTCGTATTACCTATGAGCTAACTCACGGTAGGTCTCAAGGACATTGAATTTGACCAAAGAAAACATTTGAATATTGACTAAATATTTAATTAAGTAAATATTATATCATGCTCACGAAGATGAGATACAAAAATTCAATATCATTCATTAGAAGTCCCCAAATGTCCAGCATTCAAAGTGTTTATATCCAAAAATTATCCACAAAAATATTGTACCAATTTAGTTCAAATTCGATAGATTTTGGTCATTTTGCAGGGGACCAGAAAAGCTCAGGAATTCTGCTGGAGCTCCCTAGTAAGATCAGATATGATATATGATATCTTATGGCGCGTCAATCGTCATTTTAACTGCGACAAAATACTTTCAAAGACGAGTTTAATAGCTTGTAATTTACGCTGATTTAATAGTAACAAGGTGTTGTTAAATAGTGGTATTTTAATAGCAGTCTTTTACCGAGCGAGGTATTCCCTTAAGTCTGGATACTTGAACTACTCTTCAGTCTCAATGTAAAGAGGGTTGTAATTACTGTTTTTATGTTGCATGAGGGGAGAGGATACCAGTAAATGAGCTCAGGATAATGAGAGGTCAAAATGAAGTCATTTACATTGTGCGCGCTGCCATCTTCTTGAAAGAAACCATCATTTTTCGTTCGTGGGTAAAAATAGCTGATATGGGACCAATCCAAACCGTAGCTATAAATATAATAGTCGAAATAGCAAGGAAGCTGAAGCTTGGTGGCAGTGGAAATAAAGGGAAAAATAGAGGAACTTAGTTTTGTAGATATTCGCCAAAAGTTGTAAAATACTAATTTTATGATATGCTGTAACTTTGTAAGAGGGGAGAGGGTTAAAACTGTTTTACTTTTCTATCTATATCGAGAGGCGGGAAGTGTGTACAACAAAAAATCCAATAGATGGCTTTAATTATTTCGAATGAATTGAATATTTGCTTTACGAACTTCATATTTACTTAAATGCAAATAACTCAATAAAGAAGATATGCATCATGCATCATGCATCGTGCATCACTAAGTTCGCGGAATTTTTCCATTTTTGAGTTCTTAATTTATCCTTTCATCTAATGAAAATGCATGAGTACAATATGATTTAATATCATACAAATTCATTGACGGCAAAAAAAGCTGACCAAGTCCTCTCCAAAAAGCCCTCCGATTCGAATAATAGAGAAGTCGCGATATGAAACCTGTCGTACTTCTTGTCAAAAAACGCCATTTCACTAAAGTCCATCGCTTCACGTTCCTATCACAGGTCGGAGTTGTTTAAATCTTAAGGTTGGGACTTTTACTCAAGATCCCAACTTTGGTGCGACACCAAACTTGGGTGTCGTGAATTCATATTTCAAATCAAGATAATAATATCTTAACTATCGAATCCAACGGATTAATATTTTGCAAGCACATCAGCACAACAACCCGAAATATATTGGGATACCAGATTTTTGAAAAGGACACATTATTTTAAGTTGTCAGTGGACATATGCCACGAAAAAATAGTAATTTTATGGCATTACACGGGCATGAGGCATCACTCCCCGAACAGCAACGTTAAGGGAATTCCGGGTTACTCTGACACGATTGCCGCACTATAGAGACAGCGCATTATATTAGGAAAAGCTGTTTTGGAGTCAAACTACACAATACTACAATATAAACAATTTATAGTGACAGTGCACTTTATAGAGAATTGGTGTCTCTGAATAGTGCGATTACCCTCTGACACGCGTCTTTTTGCCAGTCATATTATCATAACAATTTCCAAATTTGCGAACGAGGTGGCGCGAAGCTCACCCAGTTAGCAGTGTATCGAAATTAGGGTTTCCATCTAGATATTATCTAGATAAGATTATCTAGATAATTTGCAAAAAAATCATTGTCTATTTATCTAGATAATTTGTACTAGATATCTAGATAAATTTCATATCCCTTTTTGCCAAGAAATTACAGCTAAAATCGCCATATTTCCAGAATTTCGTCAATAATTGTAGGATTTCAAGTATTCAAAATTTCCAATCTGTTCATTTTCATAGCAGTTTCGGAGATTTAAGGTATCAAGACAATTTATGGCTATGCATAAGTGGACTTGGACAACTCATTTCATATGAACATAGTTCAATTTTTAGGGCCCCCAGAATCATGGGCAGGCTGTTTGGCTTCAAGTACAATCGGTTTTACTGATAATTTGACCTTTGTTAAACTGAAATGAATAACTACAGAATTAGAAGGTGTTGTTTAAAGTATCTTATCACATAACATCCTACAAATCGTCATTTGCCATTTTAACGAAAGTTTAATACCTACTCTTAACACTCGCTATTCTGCTTCCAATTTCTGTCAAACTATTGACGCCCTTTGACAAAAAGTAAGCTGTAGATATGTACGAAAGTAGCCTCCAGCTATGGCAAAGTGATTGCTTATTTGAAACTAACCTACAACACAACACATATTGAATTAACTAACTGAGGTAGGAAGCCAGAAGGCTTATTAATGATATATGAGATGTTAATTGTCCTGAAGACGGAGATGGACCGAAACAATATGTAGACAAATTAATATCATTGCTGTGTTTCTTGGTTTATAAAAGAGCATCAATTGTTTTATTGATCAGTCATTAACCTACAAAATGGTCAAAATTAAAGCATTCAGAGAACCGTCAACTTTGGGTTATGATGATTTAATACGAGGGAATTTAATTCCTTGTTTCTTATTCAGTTATTCTCAATTTTACCAAAAGCATTCCAAAAACCTGAGGCCATCATCATGAACTTTACTTTATTTCCATTAATTTACTCTTTCCGATGAATTATGCAATTGCAAGTATTCATTGCAACTAATTGGTAGATAATGTTGTTACGTCATGGGATTGGGAGAACTGATGTTTATTACTGATTTCAACTCAATCAAAATGAAGCAATGAATGTCCTGAACTCCATTCAGAATCCTAATATCACCATGAACTTTTGGTGGTCATTAATATCATTCATTCTAATAACCGACAATAACCGACAGCTAGTAATAGGATGTTGTTCCACTGCAACAGTTGTGCATTTCTAACATTGAAAATTTTGTCAAAAATGGATAAATTTCGGATTCAAAAATTATCTAGTTTATCTAGATAATCTAGATAATGGCGAAAAAATTATCTATTTGTCTAGATAAAAGATTTCAAGTAGATAATGGAAACCCTAATCCAATTCAATATAATTCTAGCAGGCCCGACGGGCCTGCTAGTTGACAATATATTAGTCCCTTGCATTATCATAAAAATGGCTTCATAACGAGCTTTTAATTGATAAATATATAACGTCTTGCAGGACATACAAAACACCAATGCTCGACTCCATTGTGCCCACAAAATGATCCTCCATACAAAGTTCAACAGTAATTGAGCAGGGCGCCTCAAACATCTCCAAAGTTTGCCTTTGGTCTTGGTGATTTGTTAGACTTTTTGTAATTTATTATCACTGTAACTATAAGTTTGTATTATTTTGACAATTGATTGTTGATTGCTATTATATTGATATTAATTTATTCCCTCCAATTATAGGCTAACGATGTAATTTAACGAAAGTACTACCTATAATCTATGCTGCTTTATTGTGTGTCCAAAACAGTTTTCATTTAATATGGTCCCTTCATGCTTCATATTTCACAAACTCTTTTCTAAGTTACCCATCATATAAACAGAGTTTCTCCATGAAAAACAGATAAGAGTCTAACGTTTCCTCAACTCGGCCTGATAGTTCCTCTTCACCTCACAACACCCTCCTTTCTCCCCCTCACCCTGTCCACTGCACTCGAAACAGGTGAAACTAACGTCCCTCCTCCGGTCCCAGCACCTTACTTCCTCCCTCGCTGCCCCCACGAGGGGAATGAGAGAGCAGGGTAACTCTGCCAGGTTAACGAGATCTCGGTGGATGGTCCGGGCCCGTTTGAGGACCGCGTCCAGGTCGTAGGATCCTGAGAGCTGGTGCGTTGACATGAGCAAGTCGGTGGAGGAGGAGTTACGAGCGATTAGAGGAGGGAAGTACAGGGTTATCATGGAGGCGCAGATGAAGACCTGAGGTGGGAGGAGGGAATAGTTCAGGTGGTGCAAGAGAGAACACGCAGCAACACTAAGGACCCCACTTACTACTTAGCAACACTTAGCAGCACTTAGCAGCACTTAGCAACACTTAGCAACACTTAGCAGCACTTAGCAACAAGATTAGGGGAGGGAAGAAGAGGGCTATCATGGAGGCAAGAAAGCAAGAAGAGCATAGGTCAAGTTACGGGATTTGAGAATGCAAACTGAGATTTAAGTGCTTTGCAAAGTGCATAAAATGCTTTTTGATATGCTTTGTAGTCGAGTTGAGATGCGGAGTGCAGATTGAAAGATTGCATCATAGATGCTTCTGATATTTCAAATCAAGAAGAAATGAGCAACAGGGCTTAAAACCATGTAAAACATGTGTTGCTGGAGATCGTGGCAGCGAAACTCAAAAGTATTAGCATAATCAGAATCACAGCAGCGCTCCATTTTCAAGTTATTCCATGGATTAATCATTGAACATCAACAGCTTCTAACGCTCAATCAGCAATCACAATTAGAAACGTTGATTAGGTAATCAACAGTTAATCAAGGTATTAGCAGCAACTCTGTAGTCTAACACCACCCCATAGCAGAATATGTACAATCAGTGACTTCGAGATAGGAACGTATGAGAAACATTCCACAACTCAAACTGATTATTCATGCTCGCGACATATAAGCAACACACAGCAACACAATATTAGCAACGTTGAAGAATTCGTTACCGCGGCAACATAATATAACATCCCACACCCTTACTCCCTTAGAAGGGACTGAGTGTTAAAATAGCAACACAGCAACATATAGCAACACTTAGCAACACAACAACTCCTTACTTGGAAATGGGGCGAGGGAGCAGCTAGAATCACATCCCACAGCTTTAGCAGAGACTGAGTGTCGTATTCCCGTCTGAAGAAAAGGAGCAACCATCTGTGGCAGCACGTCAAGGAAAGGGCGTCCCCAGTAGTGTTTCATAGTCAATCTTAATCTTATCTGTATAATCACATTCGTCACAATAGGTAAAATGTCCTGTACGGAACCCCTCAGTTTCGATTCCTTGTTTAACATGCCGTACGGCAAGGATCTACACTGAGTTCACCATGGTTAGGCACTTAGACACCCATTATTACTATGACGAAAGTTGGCTTTATACCCTCTGTCTAATAAGTATAAGTAGAAAAGCCTCGCTAGAAGTGACATCGATTCGTTGATTCAAACCTTCATTACAGACAATATATTATTATGATAAATTCCACGTAGGACATTTCAAGCATGATTTTAAACAATCGGATGTGTATCAGAAATATAAATTCTCATGATGGGTACATTTCGACTCTCCAGTAGTACTGAAGTAAAGATAGATGTCAGGGTACAGCAAACCGAGCACCTGAGAACATGACGTTCCAGTCATCGGAATTTTGCAGAAGAAACCTAACGCATAACTGTTAATAAAAGTTGAAGTTTTTAAAACAAATAAATTGCGGGTTTTAAGAGCAGTAGAAAGATATCTGTACACAATTTACACAAATTTCAATCATCGGAATTCTAACCTCTCTGAGGAAGGCCAATTGGTGGTAAAGATTGCAGTGTTTCTCTCGACTGAACGCCGATCTATTCATCAAGTTGTCAAAACACCAAAACACTTCAAACTCCTCACTGAAATTATGAAGCGTGAAATAACTTAACAATGCTGAGAAGAAGATGGTTAAACCATGGTCCATGGCCAACATTGCAACTTTAACGTTACTTTTTTGAAAATGGAATACGTACCCTGAAAAGAAAAAACCATAGAGAAGAATACTTTTTACAGGAATACGACTAAATCACCCCTAAACCCACCGACCGAATGAAAGAGAAAATTGGCACGGGTACCTAAAAACTGACCGAATGACAGAGAAAATGGGCACGAGCAAGTCGGACATCCCCTGAACGTATCCAATCTCGGGTCGGTAGAGGTAGTAGCTTATCAGAATGCGTTTCAAGATGGCCTGGTTAGGGTTGTCATCTCCTGGAATAGATATATTGGGATGACTCGTTTTTCAAGACGTTTTTAACTTGTCATGACACATGATGTCAAATTTCATTGTAAGAAGCAGTGTTGTACAGTTTAGAACAGAGTAGCACGTATCGTAAACGTTTTGAAGTGTTTCATTGGATATAGAGAGCCATTGTATTTCTGAGAATGAGGTGAACATAAATTGTTTTCGTTTTATAGTACAACGAGAAAAACCCGTTGGGTTGTCTCTTTTATTGGATGTTTGCGACGAACGGACAACTCTCGAGCGCAAGTTACCCGTCTATATGAAGAGTTGTTACCAGATATGAAGGGGTTGTGCGAGTCTGTACGGCAGCAGTCCTTCTCAATCTCAGTTATCGCTGCTGTGAAAGCTCTCCTCTCTTCTGAGTCCTCTTCGCAATCGGGGACCTGTGAGTGGAAAAATCATCGAACAATGGAAGCTTACTTGGGCGTCACAAACTTTCCAAGTTTGGGTTAAAATCAACGAGCACATTATTAATGGTATATCATAGAATATCTACTTCCATGAATCTCTGTTAGGGAACGAAAATCTTCTTTACAACGAGCCTTTATAAAAGGAACAACGAACACCCAACACCCCATCGAACATTTCACCCCCTCGAACATTTCACCCACCCCCTCCAACCTTCCACCCCCTCCAACCTTTCACCCCCTGGGACCTTTGCCTTGATGTCTCTGTACTTGTCGGTCAGCAGTTGGTTCCTGAACGCTTGTTGTCTGTGAGAGTGGGCGTGGTTGTGTAGGCCGAGTAGACACCTCCAGACCGCACCTCGAGCGTCATCACTCACACAACCCTCGTATACCAGCCTCTTGAGATGTCGCAACCCTGAGGGAGTCGTCAATCAACTGAATGAGAGGACGATTAACCTTTCCCGATTCTAATACTACTGATATTTGAGAAGAAAGAAACAAAAGTCAGGCCAAACTGAATCACGATACGTATATCAATGTGCCCATATTCAATGCCCACAAGGTCACAAGGTCAATGCCCTTTCCCGGATGCAAATTTTTACGAGTTAACAATCATCAATATAGCACCAACCTGAGATTTGACCACTTTTGGTGAGGTATCTTTGCCACATTTCCAGGTTCAAAGTTGGGTAGATAATGTTCCGATTGTTTGGTACAATGAACAATCCTGAAATGGACGAGTGTTTCAACTTTCATGAGAATTAGATATTTCAACTTTCCAAGTTTGGGTCATGGGAGCATGATTCATAAGTAAATTTTACAATCCAAGCTTTAAATTTCTACTCAAGACAAATTTCACGTTTCGCGCCGTTTGGGCGTACGTACATCAGCCAAGAACAATTTGGCTGTGAATGACCAGCCTGGGTGTAAGATTATGTACGGCGCGAAGCTGATTGACTGGCGAGCGCGCACAGTATGCGCGCGTTCCGCGCTGATGTAATTAATGCCATGTCTTCGCGCCTTACACGAACTAAGAAATATTTTATTGCCACTTTCGATTTTAGCCCAAAATTGTCACAAATTACTTCACAATTAGCCCCCGAAAACAAACACACAATGTAATTGTACTGTGTTGTTGATGAAGAAATCATTTGTCCGGCAATTTTCTGTCCTTATTTATAATCAACTAGTATCACTAAATTACTTTGGGATACATCAGCATTAAAAGTTAATGCATCCCAAAATAGTCTGTGTTGCTTCCAGAGAGCAAAGTACAGTAAGTAAGTAAGTGAGTAGTGATGATACTTATGATCCTACACTATACAATTAACGAGTAGCAACACATGATTAACAATTGATTGCTATACCTGTGGGACTTTCAGCAACTTCGGACTTCTGTAGGCGCGCCCAGCCCATCAGAACTAGAGTTAGTCTGTCCAGACCGCCCTTGTTGAATACGAACACCTGAAAGTTTTCATGAGCGTGTATTCATTGGTCGGTGAAATTAAAAGAAACTCAATGATTTTATTATATGTGATAATCGAACAATCGAGCGATCTTTAAAGCGAATGGCAGTAAAAGTGTACCAGTTTATCCAGGTTGAAACTCGTCACTAAGAAATGCTGGTCCATCAGTGTGTCTAGCGTCCTGATCGCTTTCACCCATTCCAAAACCACCGTTACTCCGTTCGACCAATCAGAAGCTGTGTCACTAGAATCACGTGACTCACTAGAATCACGTGACATGGCATTATGACGTGACGTGACGCCATCACTGGTAGAGGAGGTGTTTGGAATCCATTGGAGCTGTAGCCCGTGAGGGAAGTTAGTCAGGGAGAAGTAACCGGAAATAGGGTGACCGGTGCCTTCTCTCAACTCAACATTGTTCTTTCCTGGGGTGGTGAAGTGATGAACGATACTTGAACTACAGAAAGTTTGTTGATAAATGGACACGGGTATTTGAAATTTTAAACTTTTAAACCGGTTGAGCAACTACAAAAGAAATAAACCAAAATGCCTACCGAAAACAAGGTGATCCACAACGAGGCAGCGCTACTTCAACTCAATCCTCTCTCAGTCCTCAATCCTCAACAATACGCAGTCTTCAATCCTCACTCTGTCCTTTCAAAGTTTCAACTAGGACATAACACTCATTCCTAGATCACAGATGGGTTACTCAAACTAGTTAACAAAGTTACAAAAATACAGTGACATGGCTTGTTAAATTATACAAATAAGTCTTAAAACTAAACTTCTTCTGAATTGAAAAACTGTTATGTGATAGGTAAGTGATAGAGAATTAATGTAGGCACTGAATGATAATAACACAATTGGGTATTCCAGATCAAAATAATCGAAACAATCATATAAGAGAGAAAAACATTACAAATTTACGTTTATAACGACACAAAATATTATGCTACGTAAACAAAAGGAATATCTTAGATTTAACTATCACAGGATTCCAATATTCTATCAAAAATCAACATGAAAATAAAAACTCTTTTAGTTTTTATCAATGACTTCTTAGCTTGTGTACTATGATAGATTAATGTTTCAAACATATCAATTTCAAACTACTGAAGACAGGTGATGGGACTCCCTTAATGAGACATGTTTTTGGTGTTAAGTAAATAACCACTTCGGACTATTACGATGCAACCAGCGTCCGCCTTTCTTGTGAAAAGTGATCGTTAATAATCTTATGTTAAAAGTTGCAGAGCAATCGGCAGCAATACTTGTGTTTGAGTAGATAGGGAAGATAGTTCCAGAACTTACTAGGGAAGATGGACGATATTTCTAACTATTGAACAACCGGCACAATATTCAATTTGTCAATAATGACGCATTATTTCAAAGAGTGCATGCACTCCACCTTTTTATACTCCTTCATAAAGTCATTGGAGTTATTAATAAGCGGTTACATGTCGAAGTGGTGACCGTATACCGCAATCGAGGCGACAGCCAGTAGTTGTATTTGATAATGGACGAGGCGTGCCGAGTTCATTATCGAAGGTATACGGTCACAGCTGAGATCATGGAACCGGATTATACCCCGACCGGAAATAGCTGGGACCTACTATTCTGCGACCAAACAACAGTATCGTGACGACCCTCGTCCGAGTTCAACGCTTAAGTAGATTATTGAGTGCTCCTTTATAAAATCAAATTTCATTTTAACCTATTTCGCACTGTAATTCAGTGGAGACCGTATAACCAAACTTACACGGTCGCTAAAACAAGCTTGGGAGGGGTATAATACGTGTTTTAAATAGGATTAGTCAGGAAATGCTTTTACAATGTTTCTTATTTCAATAAAAACAACCCCCGGAAACTTCTAGAATATCTCACGTGTTTCGTTCCCCTGCTCCTCCTCCTCCTCCTCAAGTTTGTGGGAGGGAGCTTCAGGCATGTCAATCTCAGAGACAGGCACTTCTGGCAGCTTCTCACCGACATCCTGTAATAGAGCGGTTTATAATACACCTAGAGAGATAATAAGATAATACACCTGGAGTGGGGTTTATTGCTGCAGTCTCACGGACATGGCCTTGCCTTAGATCGGTAACTACGAGTACATTGCTTTCCAGATAGGCAACGGATTAAAGTTCATTGAAATAGATAGCGCATGTTTGTATCAAAAGTGGACACCCGTCACCCTTGAACCCTAACGATAACAGCACTTATTACATATCTTATATTGCCTAAGTGCTTCATTAAATGTGAATTTTATTTCCTTTAAAGCTGTAGTAAGGTACGATAATCTTAAATCTAGAGAGACCCTCTAACCTCGTCAACTCCCAGTAGTGCTCCCAGTTCCTCCAAGAGGGCGTCATCGTCAGGTTGTTCCACTCCCACCCCGCCAGCTAACATATCATCTATCTCCTGAGGAGGGCAACAATTAGGAGGGTCAAAAGACGATTTAGTGAACGAGGCAGTCCAGACAATGGTCATGTTGAGCAATAATGAAGTACGATTCTCTGCCCTGAGAGTCAATAAAAACTTCCATTTCTACGTCTCCATGCTCGATCTTTAGCAGTAAAATTGATGGAAATGACACTGAATTCCATGACAAACCTTCTGGTATGCGATAGCGTCCTCAGTGTCCCCAATCACCTACCTTCTGGTATGCGATAGCGTCCTCAGTGTCTCCCATGATCTACCTTCTGGTATGCGATAGCGTCCTCAGTGTCCCCCATCACCTACCTTCTGGTATGCGATAGCGTCCTCAGTGTCTCCCATGATCTACCTTCTGGTATGCGATAGCGTCCTCAGTGTCTCCATCACCTACCTTCTGGTATGCGATAGCGTCTCAGTGTCCCCCATCACCTACCTTCTATAACCCCCAAAACCCCCAAAATTAAGCCCCCTATTGGAAATTTGTTATATCCACCAGGGGGTTAAATTAAACCCCCAAAATTAAACCCCCTATCGACAGCAAAAAATTAAACCCCCAAAATTAAACCCCCATCGACAGCAAAATATTCTGTATGATTCAAAAAAGCACCAAAATGAAGAAACAAAATGGTACCATTTGAAAAGTTGCTAAAAATCACGAATAAAAAGGTACCATTTCGAAAAGGCGCAAAAATCGGACACAAATTTGGTACCATTTGAAAAGATGCTGTAAATCAGAAACAAAATGGTACCATTTCATAAAAGTTCCAAAAATTATAAACAAAAATGGTACCAAAACCGGAAACAAAAATGGTACCATTTCTAAAAATCGCCAAAAATCACGACCAAAAATGGTACCATTTTGAAATGGTGCAAAAATCAGGAACAAAAATGGTACCATTATAAAAGGGTAAAAAAAAGAAGAAACAAAATGGTACCATTTGAAAAAGATGCTGAAAATCAGAAACAAAAATGGTACCAAAAACTGTAAATAAAAATGGTACCATTTCTGAAAATCGCCAAAAATCACGAATAAAAAGGTGCCATTTCGAAAAGGCGCAAAAATCGGACACAAATTTGGTACCATTTGAAAAAGATGCTGAAAATCAGAAACAAAAATGGTACCATTTCATAAAAGTTCGAAAAATTATAAACAAAAATGGTACCAAAAACCGGAAACAAAAATGGTACCATTTCTAAAAATCGCCAAAAATCACGACCAAAAATGGTACCATTTTGAAATGGTGCAAAAAATCAGGAACAAAAATGGTTCCATTTCGAAAGGGTGCAAAAAATCAGAAACAAAATGGTACCATTTGAAAAAGATGCTGAAAATCACAAACAAAAATGGTACCAAAACTGTAAACAAAAATGGTACCATTTCTGAAAATCATAAAAATCACGACCAAAAATGGTACCATTTTGAAATGGTGCAAAAATCAGGAACAAAATGGTACCATTTGAGAAAAAATTCCCCTTTTTCACCAAGAATTAAGCCCCTCAAACCCCCAAAACCCCCAAAACCCCCAAAATTAAACCCCCTATTGGCGATTTTTTGATATCCACCAAAATTGAGGGGGTTGGCCCCCCCCCCTGGTATGCGATAGCGTCCTCAGTGTCCCCCATCACCTACCTTCTGGTATGCGATAGCGTCCTCAGTGTCCCCCATCACCTACCTTCTGGTATGCGATAGCGTCCTCAGTGTCCCCCATCACCTACCTTCTGGTATGCGATAGCGTCCTCAGTGTCTCCCATGATCTACCTTCTGGTATGCGATAGCGTCCTCAGTGTCTCCCATGATCTTCTCCACATCGTCCAGGGACATGATCTTGTGAAGCTCGTCCAGGGCCTCGTTACCACCCTTCAACCCGTTTACCACCTGGATCTCCACTTGAGCGAACTCTATGTCACTCACCTGGGAGGAGGATGCAATGACCAATCAATGTGTGTTACCGACCTTCTTATTGGAGGAGGCAGAGCTGAGTGTGATAAGTGACTTGTGTTACGAGGCGAGGCTGAGTGGTATAAGTCTAAGGTAATGTGCTATATTACAGCCGAGCGAGCGAGGGGTTTTGTTCTATTTCATGCCGTTTTATTTCATACTTTAGTAAATAAAATATCTTTACTAGCTATGGAGGTTCCTCACCAGTTGTTCCAGGTTATCAAGTTGGGTGTCAGTTCTCTCCAAAAGAGTGTCTTGGAACTTCTTCTTTTTCAGTAGTCTCAGGGCTTTGCTGCGGTGGAATGAATAACTAACAGTTTTTGAAAAGAACTTCCTGTTATTATGACTTCTGATAGGCAACTTGACAACTTCTGCAAGGCCAAGTTTTAGCAATATGCATTACCTATGCGAGTATGAGTTACGCAAAAACGTGAGGGCTATTTAAGCTATAGTGAAAGCAATTGTGACACTTTGTCTTTTCTTCCCTGATCCAAACACTGCTTTGCCAAAGCCCGTTCCTTCTCCTGGTTCAGCATTATCTTCTTCTGGTACTGCTTCAGTTTGTCTCGTGTCTGTTTGAGCTTCAGAACTGCTTTATCTTGCTCAGTCACCCGAGACACGGGCTTCTTACGTGAGAATAATCCTCCCATGATGCACTCAGACGCAACTCTTGCCAAAGAACAGCACTTAGACTTGAGAGAAACTCTTGATGTGAGTACAACTAATGAAACACCACTACGTCATCCTATGAACGGGAGTGCGTTATTCAGAGTTTATAGCTGCATTTTCAGGTACTTTCGTAGCTTCAGATTAATTCGTTTCCTTTATGTAAATAATTTGTTAGAATTTATAACTGCAACACTGTGGCACAAAAATAGTCCTCTGACATGAGAAAATTCAAACAAAAAAGACATCATTTTGATTACAAAATAATAAGCACCCTTTAAAGTATTGAGGAATTTGAAATCAATGTAGATTACAAATCAAGTCACTTTTCACATAATTACACTATAAACTAGTAACTATAACTAGTTATAAAAGATTTAGAAACGGCACGAAAATTTACTTATTACCCACGAAACATAGTTAATTAAGAATATTATTACCCTGCAGTGTAATTACTTTTCGAATTTTTGAGCAATATTAATCATGTAATTACACCGTACCCAGCAGTTGAATTACTGTCAAGTGTGTAATTACTATACCTCAACTGTTGAATTACTATTCAAGTGTTGAATTACTATTCCCGGCTGTTGAATTACTACTGTTGAATTACTACCAAATTTTCTGAAACGGCCATTCGCACGATTCTAACCTATTTGCTATCTCTGTGCGGGTGTAAATAGGAGAATAATAAGCTCCCATGATATCTGTTATCGCACTTTTCATATTACAAAACGATTCGATATAATCTATTCTTAACCGTATATATAAAACAAGATAAAATAGCGATAAGGAGCACAAAATGTTCGGTACGATGTATGTTATATTCTTAATGGCACATTCGGTAGCACAAGATAAAGTAAATATCAGCACAATTTATAAAATACGATATATCTAAACGATATTATGGGGCAACACAAGATTAAAGATAAAATAGATAGAAGGAAAACTATCGTATACACCTAAATGGCACCACCCAGACGGGCTCGATAACTCCATCCGTGTTTCAATGTTTATTTATCTAGTCTTAGAGATATAACGCAGACTTGTGTTGCCATATATAGGGTGTATTGCTCCGTTTTATCAATTTCAATTACATTATTTCTGTGCGCCGTCATTTCTATCTGTCAGCGTTCGTTACTTATTTTAGATCGGGATGAAGATAATGATTATGGCGCAAAACTTATTGTTCAACTGAGGAGTACATACATACATTTTGATGCACTCTAAAGATTTAGCTGACTACATTCACATGTGATCCTCATAAGATTGTAGCTCTTGAGTCAGTTGTTATTAATGTTTGTGGTGTGAATTGTTTTCCTTTCTATTGAGTACTTAACTTTCATGATTCATGTTTTTTATGGCAATGAAAGATCATAACGAAATTTTTGTAAAGTACATATACATACAAGTTACGTCATACACTTACAGTATGTATCAATGCTGGGCGCTGGTTGTATCATTTGGACTTTGGAGCTTTGAACTTATTCGCTGAATTGACCCCAATACGATGATGATGCGATTCTGACTTTTACAAATCACTGGCAAATTTGTCCAAAATTGTCGTCTGTTTCAATTATGAAATAGTGTACCCATTATTCATAAAACATTGAGTTCGAATGCTTAAGTTTCAAACCGTATACTTTGATTGATGCGTATATGGCAGGGTAATAATACAGTAAATACACACTTGGGTGTGTAAATTACCATCGTAATTGCACTCGCAAGCTCGTGCAATTACTCCAATAAATGCACTCGCAAGCTCGTGCATTTATTGCATGAATTCCACTCGCAAGCTCGTGAAATTAATGTGGTAATTACACACCCAAGTGTGTAACCCACTGGCGCCGCCGTGCCCAAATATGGGCACAAGATGGGCATATTTTTCAAAAGCAACTTGGGCGGGATCTGAGATGTGCAATCGATAGATAATGGTCCCCTGAAGCTGAGGTACCATAAAAAAATTGAAGTCGATATCTCAAAAAATGGCCGAGTTATAGCCGAAAAACGCATGCCCATATATGGGCATACGCGCATTGCGCAAGCCAATTTTGGCCCATAACTTGTGCAAATATCAATATTTTTGAATGAAACCAACTTTATTCGATAAGTAGCGTTGAATTATGAATTCTCTACAAGTTTGGGCTTGATTGGTGCTAAAATGAAGATTTGAGGTCCAAAAAACCTCTAAAAAACCACAAAATCGCCATTTTCTAAGTTCGCGTTTTTTCCGGAGTGCACTTTACTCAAACGCTTGTAACTTCGGCTACGATTGATATTTTTGCATAATTCTTTTTTACGTGAAACTAGACTAAATTCCTCAGATAAAATGGACTCGGTTTTGAGTTGGGCCTTCAAAATTTTGGCGCCAAAAGCGCCAGAATTTTTGCCAAAAAATTTAGCGCTTTTGGCGCCAAAAATTTTTTGAAGGCCTAACTCAAAATCCGGCTCCATTTGTATCTGAGGAATTTAGTCTAGTTTCACGTAAAAAAAGAATTATGCGAAAATATCAATCGTAGCCGAAGATATAAGCGTTTGAGTAAATTTCACTTTGGAAAAAACGCAAACTGAGAAAATGGCGATTTTGTGTTTTTTTAGAGGTTTTTTGGACCTCAAATCGCCATTTTAGCAGCAATCAAGCCCAAACTTGCAGAGAATACATAATTCAACGCTATTCATCGAATTAAGTTGGTTTCATTCAAAAATATTAATATTTGCCCAAGTTATGGGCCAGAATTGGCTTGCGCGACGCACGTATGCCCATATATGGGCATACGTTTTTCGGCCATAACTCAGCCATTTTTTGAGATATGGACTTCAAATTTTTTATGGTAACTCAGGGGACCATTATCTATCGATTGCACACCTCAGATCCCGCCCAAGTTGTTTCTGAAAAAATATGCCCATTTTGTGCCCATATTTGGGCATGGCGCCACAGCGGCGCCAGTGGGTCTGGGGGTACCAAACCTGGCCAAAAAGTTGCCCCACGGGGTATACCTTTTGGGTCAACCGTTATCTCAGAAACGTGTTTTCCCAAAAATTTGGCTTCAACCCCCCCCCCCTTAATTGATTTAAGCACTTCGTCAACTTAAGTCGTCCCAAAGATGAATAAATGAAGACCATTATCTACATTAATAAACATAAACTTAGTTAAATAAGTCGTTTGAAGTACCAAAATTCTTCAATTTTTTGGATTTTTTATTTGTCGCAAATTAGTCAGGTATTTTAAATCATTTGGATGAATGACTGAATCATAGATTTCTATCATATAGGCCATAGTAATTATAATAGTTGGATTAGAATTTAGAAATCAGTAACTCAACAGTTGATTTCAAATGATTTAGAATACCGGACTAATTATTTGCGACAAATAAAAAATCCAAAAAATTGAAGAATTTTGGTACTTCAAACGACTTATTTAACTAAGTTTATGTTTATTAATGTAGATAATGGTCTTCATATTATAATCTTATATTCATACATCATCGGCTTAATAAGAAAATTATACTTTCATAATAACATACTCAAAATAAATACATGACTAAATTCTAATTGAAAAATACAAATCAATTCTTAAAATCATAAATTGATTAAATAGTCATTAATAATCCCAAATCGTCTGCAGTTTCATAACGAAAAAACATAAAAATTGATGGAATCAGAAGTGAAATTAAGGAATTATAAAAATACTGCATACATACAGTGGAACTTTGTCACAAACTAATGTGAAACTTTGAAAGCGCAATGCTTTTTTATCATACCATCATTATAGTTTTGAAAAGTGGCATTCTGTAAGTGGGGAGTGTCACTGTCACAAAGTCCCAATATTCCCCGTTTTCTCTGGACTCTAACTTTACTTTTTTGAATTTGGGACTGGTTTTTGGAACAAATAAAACAGGTGCAAAAATCAATAAATTTAAATTGATCCAAGTATCTTATTATCATTGAAATATAAATTTTGAAATCCCCCCTCCCATTTACTCATTTATATCCATACTAAGCACGTACTCCCATATTTTCCCATTTCGGCTTGCCATTTTCACTTTTTGAGTCCAACTTGTTTCTGTCACTTTTCCCCAATTGTCCCAAATGCCACGGCCACATTTGTCCCTGTCCCAAATGTCCCTATCCCAATTCACTTTTTCTTTCATTTCTGAGTCCCTTGACCCTTTTGTCCTAAATATTCATATATGTCACTGTCCCAGTTCACATTCTGAGTCCCATTTGTCCCATTTTCTCTGTCCCATGTCCCATTTTCTCGGTCCCAATTAATTTTTAATTGAGTTATTAAGGACAATTGGGACAGTTAAACCTCGCCTAATATGCATATTGGGCTGGTTACACATTTGAGTCCTATTTTTCAGCACTTACAGTATATTTATATTTCAATAAAACCTGGCACTTTTCCATAATCGATTACCAAAGTTCATCCCTACTAGTACTATGAAAATCATCACTACTAGTACTTTGAAAATCATCGGTTCCAGAATCATCATCTTCTGATGGCACAATGTACATGTACCTCCCATAGTCCTCCATAAATTCTTTATAAAGGCCAAACTCAGTAAAGTTTTTAATAATCCGAGTAAATCGATCATCATTAGTACCAGATAATCTTCCACGACCATTACTGAGCTCAAAAAAATATCTAGGTTTGAAGTATTCTATATAGTCTTCAAGAAACCTCCATCCATAGTTATGATGATTAAGATAACCTTCTTTTTTTAAGTGTCTTTTAATGATTGGATCAAAAGCAATGTAGATTGTTGGAAACAGAAAAGGTATTCTCTCAAAGAAATAGCACGCAAGACCATTGTCACCAACATTTCTATCATCAAAGTGATCTTCAATTAAACCAGTGTAATGAGGACATAAGTCTGTAAATTCTACCCAATGTTGAGACATATTCCGAATTAATCTCATGAGAAAATTATAAAGAGATCCCAAAACCTTTTTACCTGTGTAGGGGCTTTTTCTCATTTTGTCTCTATATGAGCAATTACAATGCCATGCTTCTGGTATAAAAAACTTGAAATCTAAATCTTTGGTAATTCCACTCCATTTTTCTTCAATAACTTTTACAGGACTAGACTGCATTTGAAATTGATTCCCTTTGAATTGATTGAAACAATCTTCAAGAAATTTCATCCTTTTTGAGTTATCCCAAAACAAAGGATGGCTTTGTATTTCCGTGATAGCCATCCGTTCCCAGAAATTCAGTGGGACACAACAATCAATAAGCATATCCGCCAATACAATATCACAATACATTGGGGCACCATCAAAACGATAGTCAATGAGGCACAGTGATTTAAGGATAGATAGTTCAGGGGCATTGCTTTTGAACAGATAAGCTACTCGGCTTCCATTAGAAATATTCAAGTCACGTTGTAAGTCAGCACCAAAAGGATGCACTTTATCCTCTCTTCGGACCATGGAGAGAAGAAAGTGAACTAGACACCCATATGCAAATATGTCAACTTTTTTTGAAACCCTTTCACTTCTTTTCATTACCTCTGGTGCCTTCCAGCCATGTGTTCCAGCATTACTAGAAGATACAGTCACCTGTGACTTTCCAGGTTCGATCTGACGTGCAAGCTCAAGGTCACAAATGGCAGCTATGAAACCCCAAGTGTCTTCAGATGGGTAATGTTTTATGAGAACATTTTGAGGCTTGAGATCTCTGTGAATGAATTCGTTGCCATGAAGGTAATCAATGCCCTCTGCAACACCAAGTAAAAGGTGCTTCTTAAAGTTGAAGAATTGCACATCACTGTGATGAATGTCAGGAGGAACGAAAGGCTTCTTGAATACAGACAAATTGTCAGCAGCATTCAGAAGTGTTCCATGGCACAACTCCATAGCAATATATACAAAATCATCACTGCAATCTGAATGAAGGTAGTGGACAAAGTTCTTATGACGTATGGTTTCATTGGCTCTTATTTCTTTAAGTATTTTTTCATATTCATCTGGGTCTAAATACATTATCCGCTTGATTGCAACAGTTTTTGGAACATTCAACCTGCTTTTATATTGACCACGAAACACACAGTTTCCTAGTCTACCTTTTCCCAGTAGAAAGTTTTTTTCATACCTCAGCAAATCGGTTGCTTCTTTGAACTGTTGAACACCTCTATTTGCCATGTCATTGGACTTAGTATGACCCGCCTATTAATAAAGAAGAATTAGTTTTGATAAAAGTAGTCATCATCAATTAGTTTAAAGCAATTATAAAAATGTGAGATAAATGATGTAATCCTTTGAAATCTATTCGAGGATGATTATACGTTCCAGACTCCCACCCTGGTCAGGGCAGTTAACCCCTGGCCTGTGCTCCTCTGGGAAAGAAATTGGGAAGCATGGAGTTGGTACCTATCTACTTATCTAGAAAGCATTGTCGGAATTTTTCTGGTTACTACATTAATATATATAACTTGATTGCTAATGGGACAAGGGGTCTTCCGGGCATGGATTGCCAAATTCTCAAAATAGAGTTTTTGGCGGAAAGTAGAAATGATAGAGGAGTATTCTATCTACCATAAAATTAAACAGAATGAAAAATTCTTATTCCAAGCCTAAGTTATGGGATTTTGAAAATTGGAATATGACTGTAATTAAAATACCTAGTGTACCAGAATAAAAATACTGATAAACTGATTCTACCCTTTCTTTTACCCTTGTGGCAGAAGCTTCTGGCGACGACCTCTATTTCTTATAAGCTCTTTTTTGCATGCGTCCCTGGCATGCCACAAAATTTTATATACAAAGTACTTAACCCTAACTCTAACCCAATGTTCACACTTTTCTTAAATCAATTGATGATCCAACAGGGTTTGAGCGTGTGTGTGTTTGTGATTGAAATGATGTATGTAGAATAAAGCAAATTACAAATTGTTTAAAAAAAATTGTTTAGTTGTGTAATTCATTGTGTTATTCATCTCTGAAATCCTGAAGGAAAGAAGCAATAAAACAACTAAACTACGACAGTTTCATTAACAGATTGACTAATTTTCGTCAAAAGTTAAATCTTATAACCCTATTAACAAAGAAGAATTAATTTGACTCCACAGACTCACAGAATATAAACTTTTTAACTTATATAATTTCATAATTCTTATCGCTAATTGTCAGAAAGTCTCAAGTATCTTGTCATTTACAAATTTCACTTGCTGAGATACTATGCAAAACTGAGATTCAGTACTACTCGAAACTGTCTTAATTACACTAATTTACTCTGCTTCTGTCAATGCTTCTGCCAATGCTTCTGCCAATGCTTCTGTCACTCTCTTTTCATGACAGAAGCTGGCCCATACCTCAACTCTTTCTCCCACTGCTCCGAAGTGAAGGTCCCATCTAGCCGCTCTAAGTTCTGATTAAAGACAGAGTACGCACTCAACTCTCTGGGACCTCTCTTGTACTCCTCCATGCTCTGCCATACAATGAACGGAATGGAAGCAAGGAAGAAGACACTCCCAAACTCATGGTGCGCAAAGAAAAGCAGGAGAAATATCCAGATTACCAGTTTCAGGAGGAGGGGGGTAAGTCTGTGGTTTATCAAACGGTCTGGAAGAGAAGAACATTGCTCTGGAGGCGGGGTTGTTGGAGAGTAAGAAGGGGAGGTGGTTGGTTTACTTTTCTGCTGTCTCTTTGCTTCCTGACGACGTTTGTATTCTCTGTAGCGAGCTAGGTGAGGAGGGTCTTCTTCCTTGTCACTGCCATCACTCATTCCTAAGCTTAGATAGTTATTGATATGGATCCAAGTTCATTAAGTTATTAGAATAAGATAATATACTGGGTGGTAATACCCAGTGGGTATATTGAATAATGTTTATGTAAATTCTGCAAGTTAGTCAAGTAAACCTAAACACAGTAAGCTATAAAAGAATAGGTAGAAAACATGTTGTTCCACATAATTATACAAAACACTGTATATAGGTAACATAAGCAAAACAACAGAAGTTTAGATTTTACACTTTAATTCCTTTCAAAACCGTTCAAATATCAACAAAATCATCTACTTACATATAAAGATATAAATATCCCAACATTGAAGAAAAAATCACATTTCTGCACTGTTTCAACAAGCAGTCCCGATTGAGAATCACGGTTTTCACAGAATTGATCTGTCACGAGGTTTGCACGGGGTTTGTCACCTGATATGCGCGTGATCAGGCAGTATTTATAAATATCCCCGGTTTTGGTGAGCAGGTTTGTTGAAATTGCACGGTTTTCACATCGCTTGTGGGGTATCGAATGTCAGTCATGCTCCTCACGTGATATGCACGTGATCATACAGCATATCTGTAAATTCGCTGCTTCTCCAGACAGTGCATTGAAAGATTCCCGGTTTTCACATCGCACAAGCAGTATCAGTTGCAGTCACGTGCTGCACGTGACATACATGTGAACTGTAAAGGATGCTGTTGAGCCGACAGCCCATAGATATTTCCCCGGTTTTCACATCGCTGCTCCCATGTAAATTGTAATCTAATTAGTAGACAGTTCGTTACACTCTTCACTGTTTTCACAGTGTAAGTGTAGAGGAATGTGTGTAAATTGGATTTGCGGCTGAGAGGTGCGCTTGAGGATTCATGGAGTGGTGCTGAGTGTGTTGTGCGATATGAAATCAATAAATGTACACATTGTACAATGTACTGTAAAGTAGCCAAAGTCTATAATACATGTTCATAAATAAATAAGATAATACTTATTTTATGGAGTAATGACTGTCAACTAAGTAACTGTATCGATTGATAGATGCTGATATCTTGATATCCAGGCTTCATAATTGTCTACTTAAATGATATGTCATATGATAAAAAGTCACATTGAATAGTCTTTAGTGATCACTGATCAGTGACTTTACCACTGCTACTACTAAATGGGGGACGGATCAACAGGCGAGTTTCCAGACAGAAACCCCAGCTCGGGACCTCCCAGTTTGAGGTTTCAGGTGATCTTTGAACTTTTGCCAAAGCTATCACTGATCAGTGAACTTTTGTCAGAGAATCAGTGAACTGTCCCATGTCGGAATGGTCAATCACGTGGTGTCACAGTGATTATTGTAATTGCCCCTACCTGCTGTAACGGCGGGATGAGTTAGACCTCCCGACTGTCTGCATTCAGAGACAGCTGCTCCACCCACTAAGCTATCTCAGGGAGAGATAAGGGAGACAGCTCAATAGGTAGAACAGCTGTTCCGGCATGTAGACAGAGGAGAGTTCAAACCCGTGCCACGCCGTCAGGGTCGTTATTTAACTAATTACTTAATTAGTTGATTATATAGTTCCCACGTTGTGGTACCCGGACTTTATGCCGACAGTGGACTATATGCCGACATTGGATTTCTAGAGACATGTCGGTATATCGTCTGTCGGCATAAAGTCCATTTTTGGACTATATGCCGACAGGTAAATCTGTGCTACCCCCTTCTGTTATTTGGTTTATCGTATCCTTGTGCCTTGACCGATAGTGTATAGCGTCTATTAGGCATCATCAGGCCAGTTATTCGAGAGCATTTCCAGTGGATCGCGTGTCATATGTCGCTAACAAGATGCGATCGCTGATGAGATGCTTGTTATTAGGTGAGGTAAATCAAGTGATATTTTGTGAAGCTGTGATTGAAATTATTGGGTTGTATGAATTTAGGGACGATTTATGAAGCTGTGATTGGGATTATAAGTTGGACTTGGAGTGAATAAAGTGATGTTTCACAAAGCTCTGATGGGGGCAACCTTCTCCTGTGGGATTCCGGGTACTCCGCCTCCCTGAGAAGATCCTACCTCTTCGGAACAGACGATTCCCTTGAAGTCCTATCTGCCTCCCCAAACCTTGTCATAGATGGGACCTTCAAGACCTCACCTCACCTCTTCACACAGCTGCTCACTGTCCATGGACTCCTGGATGATGGGTGGCGGATTCCCTGTGCCTACGGACTCCTTCCTGGGAAGTCAGAAGCCCTCTACACCAACCTCCTGGAGGAGCTGGACACTCATGGACCCTTCTACCCTGACAGCGTCCTCACTGACTACGAGACCGGTCTCTGCAACGCTGTCCTCTCTGTCTGGCCAGGAACCACCATCAATGGCTGCTACTTCCATTTCAAGCAAGCACTGCGGAGGAAGTTCGCTTCAACAGACCTGGTCCCTGATTACAAAGTGGTGGGTTATGTCGACATGGCTTGGTGGCACCTCAAACCTCACCTTCCATCAGAGATGGACTCCTTTGCACATGACCAAAGATCCCCCTCCTACCGGACAGAAGTGGATCAACTACAATGAACGTCTTTAGAGAGTTGTTGACAAGTACGATGATTATACTATAATCATCGTACTTGTCAACAAAGTTGTGGGTTGTTTGATTGAAATAATGCGTGATCTTGTGTATGTGATTATTTTCTTATTATTATGTGTGTGATATTATAATACTGATCATATCTTTGCAATAACATTGAACACCCTAAAAGTTATGAGTTTCAAGAAGCCCGGGAAATCATGTCGGCAAAATGTCCAGTGTCGGTATAAAGTCCACTTTTGGACTTTATGCCGACCAGGGGTTTTTCGGAGTAGGCATATGGTCCAGTGTCGGCATAAAGTCCGGGAATCCCACGTTGTCATGGAGGCCTCCCCCTGGGGGCTTTGGGCTTTCTGGAGACTTTCTCTCGCAGGTCCATTGCCATTTTAGAGTTTAGGTAGTACATCCTTAGATAGGACTTCTGTATCCCTAATACAGGAGCCAGATAAAGTGAACGCTGGTTTCAGAGTGATGAGTACCTAAATGAACGTAGATTGATAAGTAAACTGGTGTCAGAGTGAATTAGCGTAGATTGATCAGTGAATTGGTGTCAAAAAGTCAAAATGATCAGTAAAATAGCGTCAGATTGATCCGTAATCGACTGTCAAAGTGATCAGTAAATTAACATCAGATTGATCAGAGAACTGGTGTCTAATTGTGGAAATGTCTAAGCTGACGACGATAATCACAAGATTTTCGAAAGCTTCTGATTACAATTCTCTCATATGAGTTATTTCGTTTAAACTTCAATCTCTTGAGTTGTAAGTGATAAGTCAATCGGTGTCAGATTGGTTAGTTATCCATAAATTAGCGTCAGATTGATCAGTCATCGTTCGTTTCACTTCGCTGAGCTAAGAAGAGAATAAAGAACACTATTCATTCTATTGATCAGTTATCGGCTGTCGAAGTGATCAGTAAATTACCATCAGATTGATCAGAGAACTGGTTTCTAATTGTCTAAATGTCTAGTGACAGTCTCAGGCAAAGCTGTTGTCAGTCCAGAGAACTGAGTTGAGGCTGGAGTCTCAACTCAGTTCTCTGGACTGACAACAGCCGAATGCCTGAGACTTGTCTAAGTGAGAACTAAATCGTAAATCAGAGTAAGATTGATAAGTGAATTGGTGTCTCAGTGATCTATAAATTAGCGTGGATCGATCAGTCAACTGGTGTCAAAGTGATCAGTAAATTACTGAATTAGCATCAGATTGGTTAGTGAATTGGCTAATTGGTGCCTCAGTGTTCGTTAAATTCGTGTCAAAAAACAATGAACTGGTTTTCACATTGATTAGCGTCACTTGATTAGTGAACTGGAGTCAAAGTAACAGTAAATTTCAGATAGATCAGTGAACTGGTGTCTAAGTGATCAGTAGTGAGTAGCTTCGCGTGAGATTGATCAGAGAACGAGTGTCTAGTGATCAGTAAATTAGCATCAGATTGATCAGTGATTCAGTGAAGTGGTGTCAAAATAATCCCTAAATAAGCGGCAGATAGATCAGTGAACTGTTGCCTGAGTCATCAGTATATTAGCGGCAAAACGATCAGTCCATCGCAATTTAAGAGTCAGTCCTAAATCGATCGGTTCCATTGTATCCCTGGCTTTCCGATTGTGTATTTATTGATCAGACATCACATCAGTATGAATAAATTGGCGTCAGATTGATCAATGCACTGGTGTCTGAGTGAGTGAGTGAACAGAAAATTAGCATTTGATCGATAAGAGAACCTGTTTCTGAATGATCAGTAATTTTGTGTCGGATTAATCAATGAACTGGTTACTGGTGTCTGAGTAATTATTAAATTAGGGAATGGGCATTTCACCTCAAATTTGTTTCGCCTACGAATACCTCATGATATTCCCTTAATTTGTGCATACGGGCCAAATATAGGTAGACAACGGTTAGGGTTGGGGTTAGGTTTATGGTTAGGGTAAGTCATGGAGTCAAGGGTTTGGGCAAGGTAAGGGCTATGGTAAGAGATAAAGTGCCGTGATGTTGGGCTCCTTGCTCTCCTGGTGCCTGAGTCAGTAAATTGATCAGAGAACTGGTGTCTAAGCTTCTAAGTGATCAGTAAAATAACATCAAATAGATCAGAGTACCTGCGTTTAAGCTTCTAACTTTCTAAGTGAATCAGTGTCAGGTTAACCAGTTAATTGGTGTCAAAGTAAATTAACATTGATCTATTAATGATCCGGTGTTAAACTGTCAAAGTGGTCAGAAATTATAAGCGTGAGATAAATCAGTGAACCAGTGTATCGTAAAAGTGCTTAAGTAGTTAAGTAGTTAATTGATCTGTAAATTAGCGTAGATTGATCAGTTAACTGGTGTCAACGTGATGAGTAAAATAGTGTCAAACTGATCAGAGAATGCAAAATACCACCGAGGCCGAAGGCCGACGTTTTCATGGAAGGCCAAGATTTGCATGTATACATGTACATTGTACATGATATTGTGTATATTTTTATTTCATATCGCACAACACACTCAGCACTACTCCATGAATCCTCAAGCGCATTTCTTAGCCGTAAATCTAATTTACACATTCCTCTACACTTACACTGTGAAAACAGTGAAGAGTGTAACGAACTGTCTACTGATTAGATTACAATTTACATGGGAGCAGCGATGTGAAAACCGGGGGAAATATCTATGGGCTGTCGGCTCAACAGCATCCTTTACAGTTCACATGTATGTCACGTGCAGCACGTGACTGCAACTGATACTGCTTGTGCGATGTGAAAACCGGGAATCTTTCAATGCACTGTCTGGAGAAGCAGCGAATTTACAGATATGCTGTATGATCACGTGCATATCACGTGAGGAGCATGACTGACATTCGATACCCCACAAGCGATGTGAAAACCGTGCAATTTCAACAAACCTGCTCACCAAAACCGGGGATATTTATAAATACTGCCTGATCACGCGCATATCAGGTGACAAACCCCGTGCAAACCTCGTGACAGATCAATTCTGTGAAAATCGTGATTCTCAACCTGGACTGTCAGATGAAACAGTGAAACACGTCAATCAATGTTGGGCCATGGAGGGGTGCCTTCATTATTAAGAAGCCCTCTCGTAATTCAAGCTTTCATCAAAATCGAAATCATATTTCTAATGTTTAAAAAAGTATGAAAACATTTCTTATCAAAGCATAACGTTTTTAAAACCAAAATTCTTATACTTTATGGCATTTTCAATATCATCACTATTGTTCTCCAATAATGTTATTATACATTCCCGTACTTTATGAAATTTAAAATATGGCTTGGGAGTAGGGAGGGCTACCTATTATACTTTTCCCGTTGGTTTTTATATCATGGCAGTAAAGTAAATTTAGCACTGGGTGGTTTTACCACCCAAATCATTACCTAAAGTTTCGTTTGAAAGAAATTAACTGGGCTTTGATTCATTATTAACTGTTCCACTTTAATTGGCCTCTTTAGCAGCCCTCTGAACAAAAATCATAAGTCTTTGGGGCCAGTTGAATGGGTTAAATGAGTAGGAAGATATTTTTTCCCTCCCCATTGGCCTTTTTGTGAATACAAAAAGGCAAATGAGAGGGTTGGCAGAGATCGTGGTTGGGAAGTTGAGAAATAGGATATGTGTATATCAGGTCCAGATTTGCAATACAACTACTGTAATTTCTGGAAAGTGCCCGGATTGCTCCTTTATAATATCAGTCGCGCCACGGCCGGCGTCCGTGCCAAATTTTTCCGTGACAGCATATTTTTCGTGCCAGCAGATTATTTACCATTGATCCATTCAGATTTCAGAGTTTCAGAAAGTGCATAAATTTACACGTGGCACAAAATTGCGGCGGCTAGAGTGAATGAATGTTCAGATAGGGCGGCTATAAGAACATTATTCATTCACCTTTTGTCTTTTTGTGGCTATCAGAACTTCATTAGTTCATTATTGAGATTTTAATGTAGCAAAAGTAAGAAACAACTACAGGAAATAATGTTAATAATGATCCAAATGAGGCAATTTGGTAGAGTTATGGAGTTATGGGACTGAAAAAGAATCTTCGAAGCTCTGTTCGATAAAAATAAGTTGAACCAGTTGCAATACAAAGTACAAATCATTGAATCATGAGGACTGATCAATGATCATCTCGTAGAGTCGTAGTCGGAGTAAAAACATTTTTATTTGCCATTATTCACATCAAAGAAGCAGCGTTTTCATAAGTAGGCAAACGCGTACACAGAAGTCAACAAACTGTAAACGCAGCAAAACTCGCGTCTCACATGAAATGAAAGAAAAGCTTCGCGCGAAATCTCAGATCATTACACGAACCTACGAAACATGCGCGGCATTCGTGAATTGATGATCGCACGTGGAACCTATGCGCCTCCACAAAGTTATGTTCATACGATTTACAAAGAACTCTACTTAGCTGTTATCCCTATTCGTGATTACTACATCTTTTCTCTCAGAGATAAAGGGGGAGGGAAATTAAGCGCCTGCAAACGGGAACAACGGACAAGAATTGCCGGCAGGCGCAATTCTTGTTTATTTCATCTACTGTAGATACTTTTTAATTTTCAATTATTTTATTGATGATTTGGGACTTCAGCTCAAGGAACATGCCTGACTTTTTAGCTTTCAACAACTGGAGCAGCATTTTTCTCACCACTTGAATTAAACAGTTTAATATATTCTCTCTTAAACAAAAAACAACTATTTTTCAAATACTCCCATTCATAATCCTGCTGATTTCTATTTGGTTCGGGCCTATTAGACGTGATACAATATGGAATAAAATTATTGTATATAGCTGGGAATAAAAAGGGGATCCTTTCAAAGAAATATGATGCAAGATGAGCATCTGTTGTGATATTTTCAGAATCACTAATGATCAAGGCAGAGTCAGGAGGAAGTTGAGCTTGTGCTTCTGTCCAATGTTGTGATAAGTTCCTGATGCATCGCATGAGAAAGTTGAACAAAGATGACATTTTATCATCAGTTAATGGTTTCTGCTTGAGTTTAAATCTGTGTCGCTGAATACATTTCACTGCTTCTGGTATGAAGAATTGGAATTCGAAGTTATTAGTTAACTTAAGCCACTTTTCTTCAATCTTTACTACTGGGGAATTCCCTTGATAATTATCTTTGAAGGAATTAAAAGTTTCTTCCACGAATTTCATTCTTTCTGAGTTATTCCAGAACAAAGGATGCTTAAGCACTTCTGATATAGCAAATCGTTTCGTTTTAGCTTTTGAAACACAACATTGTATCAGCATATCAGCTAGAATAACATCACACATGCAAGGAATATCGTCTTCCACATGGTGTTTGAGAGGCATTGAC